>VMOF01000013.1:20821743-21060002 GCA_011764245.1 Trialeurodes vaporariorum | reverse complement strand
GTTCAGTTCTGTGTATGACTGTAATGCACGAAAATACTCTGATCTGTAATCTTTCCTTAATCGGTGGAAACTCCACCACTTAATTAAAATATCCGCAAGTTTTTTAAAGTTATCGACGACTCCACCGGTTGAGAAAAGATTACAGATGCGAGTATTTTAGTTTATTATAGTCACGCACTGAATTGAACTGTGTAATCTTTTCTCAACCGATGGAATCATCGGCGAATTGAAAAATAGCATTGATTATACGCAGAACGGCAGCCCTGGCGCACAGTGCTGCGAGTCAATGGAAGCATGGGCGGATACAGGGCATTGTCTTTCTCTCTCTCCTTCCATTTGAACTTATGTGTTAGAAAAGGCGACGACTCAACCGATTGAGAAAAGATTACAGACGCGAGTATTTTTAGTTCATCACATTAATACACTGAACTGAACTGTGTAATCTTTTCTCAACTGGTGAAATCATCGGTGAATAGAAAAATAGCATTGATAATACGCACAACGGCAGCCGTGGGATACGCATAGTACTGTATCCGCCCACGCATCGCTGTCCTCTGAAACAATAGGAGGAGAGGAGGACGGAATCCATTCTTCCAAATCTTTCTCTAGCAAATCTTCTTTTGCGGTTGTGATTCTAGGAGATCATAGATGTCAGTGTTATTTAAAGCCGCAAAAAATTCGTCATTGCATTTACCATCGGTTTTTAGAATGTCTTCAAAATTATTTTAAAATCCTCTGCTGGACTTTTTTTTGGAAGGCCCCAAATCTTTTCTGAGCATTTCTGATCGTGGATGTCCGGGAATCACCGTTACTTCTTTGAAACATTTTTGAGAAGACTGAAACTCCAAAATTAAAATTGCTTTTTTTTTTTTTTTTTTTTTTTTTTTTTTTTTTTTTAAATAAATTCACATTCGAGGTGTTGAGTTTCACATTCGAGATATCTAATGTCTCATTTGAGATATCGAATTTCACATTTGAGGTATCAAATTTCACGTTTGAGCTATTGAGTTTCACATTCAAGATACCGAATTTAGGCAATGGGTGAGAATCTAGTTTTTAGTTTTAGTTAACGTGATGAACGATTTCGACCTTCGATTTGTGGCAAAGTTCTCAGTTTCGTGGGTCTAATCGATAGACGTATCACTTATCAGGTTTCGTGCCTCGGAGTTTTCGAGATAAGCCCCCTGAGGAGAGTGGGGAGTGGGGAGCAAAATTGTTTTAAATTTTTGGAGGGCTCTGAATTGGGTTTCAGTGAAACCCAATATTTACAAAATTTATGCCAAAACCGTATTTTTTTCGGAAAAGATATTCCTTTCAAAGTATTTTGGACTTCTAGTTTTTTTTTTTATAAATTCGGACCTTTCAAGTAGGAGTTTTGATTTTTAGAAAATAAGTCAAACAAAATCTAACTTTGACTTTCGATGTATCGAAAAGGAATAACGATATCGGCTTGCAGTTTGCACCAAAATGCTCAGTTGTGTGTGTCCTTTCAAAAAATGTATCACAAAGTAGGGGTTGCTATTTGATGTTTGGATTTCCAATTAAGTAGGTCTCATCAAGTCATAAACATTTCTAGAGTTTGGTTTTCTTATCTGCAACCGTTGAAAGTTATTCAGGGGCATTCAGACTTTTGCACCACCCTGTATGTCATAAGAAATAAACGAATACTTTACTAACAAGTTGACCAGGATCCTCCATGCCTTGGGCAAAGGCCGGGAACATCGCAAGCAGGAGCAGCGAGGATACAGCCGAAGTCATATTTTGGTAGTCGTTTCGTTCGAAAACTGGTCAATATATTCTTCACTGTTAAAAAATTGGACTCATCTAACACTGATACTTTTTAACCTTAAGTACGGAAACTCGGGTCCACGTATTTTGTAACAATTTAAATAGGATAGGACAAAGAAGAATATGTTCCAAGACAAGCTACTGATATTCACAAACTAATAGTAGTTTTGAGTTCTGATCCGACATAAAGTATATGGCACCATTGTGACGTTCTTTCGTCTTTAATTGCGTGACTATGGGGAAAAAGAAAAAAAAAAAACGCTAATTTTCCTTGGTGAAAAAAGTTAATTTCTTATATTTGCGGCAGCTTTCGTTTTTTTAATTTTTTAAACAACTTGTATAGCTTATGGTCCTTCCACGCTCATTTCCGACAACATGTTTTGCTAGTTTGCACCAAACAGAATGAATTACTTGGGGAATTAATAGCATTTAATGTCTATGTTTTAAAGTCTATAAAGCATTTTTCCCGGGAAAAGTAACTATACTTTTTTTCCCCAATGTTGTATAAATTCTATAGAATCTTCTGCGGATCGTATTGAAGGTGTTAATTCAATCGCTTCGTTTAAAAAAAGCAAACCTAAAGAAGTGCAGGTGGAATTTTTTGTGCATTCTCTCCTTAAAAGTTATGACGATTTAAACCTCTATATTCTTGGCACATTTTTTAGAGGAATGATGCAGCGCGCCAGGAGCGCCACTTTTTTGCAAGGCAGTGTATATTTTCAGTGTATATTTTTTTAATTCAATGTTCCCCCAGAAAAAGGGAGGACGGTTGTCCCTTAGAAGACAGATCTGATGTAATTGGTTGTTGCACTTTCTTCATTGAAGGAACCATCTAGTTTGAAGTTGAGTCCAGAGGCCTAGGGCCTAGCTAGGGTCCATATTTTTTACGACTAATCCTTCTGTCCGCCACCCCCCCCATTAAATCATTTTTTTTTTTATTTTATTTTTTTTTTTAAAATTTAAAAAAAAAAATTTGGGGGGCCGTAAACTGAAAGAATAAAACTGTTTTCAAATAATAAGATATTAATAAATATACACAGTCTAGCCATAAGTTCTGTTAATCGCTATTTTGCCGATAGCAGCCAAAGGACTGAGATAAGTATGCAACACTATATATACTCTGAAACTAGACACAAAATGCTACAAAAGCGTGCTACTTTCATGTGCCGTAAGCCCCTGTACTTCCCACAATAAGCACTGATATATGTCAAGGTCGGGTTGCTGTTGGGCGCGACAAAATTACTAGCTATGCCTGGTTGAAAAAGAAGTTTTGGGCATCAAATTTTCGGGGAAAAAATGAAAAAAACTTACAGTTTTTTTGAATTTTCTGTCTAGTTTTAGAATATATGTAGTGTTATGTACTTATTTTTAGTCGTTTGGCTGTTTTCGGCAAAATAACGCTTAACAGAACTTATGACAGTCGAATGTTATCAGTGCGCGCCCAACGGTAGTCCGACGTTGACAGATATCGCTGCCTATTGCGCGAAGCACTGGTGCTTACGTCACATAAAAGTAGCATGGTTTCCTAGCTCTTTTTGTCTAGTTTCAGAATATATGCAGTGTTGTATACTTATTCTTAGTCTTTTGGCTGCTATCGGCAAAATAGCGATTAACAGAACTTATGGCTAGACTGTGTAGAAATGATAGCAAAAATAAACAAACAAAAGCAAACACAACAAAAATATCAAAATTAGAACTTCAATAACCGCGCGTGTATTTGAATCAAAAACATTAGTGAGAACTAAATTTTACTTTAATGAATTTTACGTGAAAATCCGAGACAAATAAAGTAAACAGGCCGGAAATAAAATGAGTAAAATTCACTGTCATCACTGGCAACGGTCTTGTTGTCTGGCAATATCATGTTCCAATCATTCTTTCGTCGCAGCTTCTCTTGTCCCCTGTAGCTCCCGATTGTTTACACTCAAAACCCCGCACCTACAAAACATGTAAACAATTGAATACCTATAGTTTTAATTGTGATTTAATTAAAAGAAAGGAAGTAAAACAAAACCATGGATCCAAACTGTAGAAACCCTGGATACCAATTCTACAGGGTGTCAATTTAAAAAGGAGCCAGGCTTAATATCTCGAAAACGGCTCCAAATTTTGAAAAACGCTGAAACACGTGTTCAATTATTTCGAGGGGGACATCTTTTGAGGGGGTCCCCAATTTCAGAGGCCCCCCTGGGGGGGCCCCCGGGGGGTCAAGTCCCATATTTCAAATGGGGACCCCCATATTTTTTTTTTTATAATCAAAAAGAGGGTAAAATTTTAAGACTTTTGGTGCAAACTGAAAGTCGATATCGTTTTTCGTGTTCGATATATCGAAGGTCAAAGTTCGATGTGGACCCATCTTCAGAAATTCGTAACTTTAATTTAAATAGTCCAAATTTCAAAAACTTTGTGTCTAAAATGCTCTACAGAGCAAGCACTTTTCAGAAAAAAATTCAATTTTAACAGAAATTTAGTCAAAATTTGGTTTTAAAGCCCCCCAAAAAGTTTTAACGTTTTTGGCCCCCACAGGGGGCTATCAGAAAAATTCCGAGAGATGACCACTATCGAGTGATACATCAATCAAAAAGGCGTAACAAACTGAGCATTTTGGCGTAAACCGGAGGTCCATGTCGTTTTTCATATTCGAGATATCGAATGTCAAATGTCGATTTACAGAATGCGATATCTCGAATATGAAAAACGACATGGACCTCCGGTTTACGCCAAAATGCTAAGTTTGTTACGCCTTTTTGATTGATGTATCACTCGATAGTGGTCATCTCTCGGAATTTTTCTGATAGCCCCCTGTGGGGGCCAAAACGTTAAAACTGTTTGGGGGGTTTAAAACCAAATTTTGACTAAATTTCTGTTAAAATTGAATTTTTTTTTGAAAAGTGCTTGCTTTGTAGAGCATTTATTTTAGACCCAAAGTTTTTGAAATTTGGACTATTTAAAGGAAAGTTACGAATTTCTGAAGATGGGTCCACATCGAACTTTGACCTTCGATATATCGAACACGAAAAACGATATCGACTTTCGGTTTGCGCCAAAAGTCTTAAAATTTTACCCTCTTTCCGATTATCAAATAAAAAATGGGGGTCCCCATTTGAAATATGGGACTTGACCCCCTGGGGCCCCCCAGGGGGGCCTCCGAAATTGGGGACCCCCTCAAAAGATGCCCCCCTCAAAATAATTGAACACATGTTTCATCGTTTTTCGAAATTCGGAGCCGTTTTCGAGATATTAAGTCTGGCTCCTTTTTTAATTGACACCCTGTATTTAATTTTGCAAACTGAAAATTTGAAGTGGCCACAAGGAGGGGGTTGGTCGAAAAATTGAAAATGAGTAATTCTGTTAGAATTCTTATTACAGCTCAGGCTGTAATAGGCAAACACCAGAATCTAAAATATGATCCAAGAAAAAATGCGACCATAAAACTGGTTAGAGAAATGTCAACTCTATATTTTCCGGCTGATTGATGGGATCTACATTTACTGGATGGCGCCGCTGTTTCTTCAAGCTAGTCTCCCAATAAGGACAAGGCCTCAAGAAAATTAGAAGTTGAGTACTTTTTATGTAACGAGTTAACGGCATGTGATTTTTTTAGCGTTCATTGCCAATTTCTGGCACCAGAGCGCAACGTTCGATTTTTGTCAAATTATTGGCCGAAAGTAATTTACATTTAAGAAAACGGAAAGTCAGTCACTAGAAAATCGTATGATTATCGATCATATGATCGCCCTTGAATCTGTAAATTTTAAGCATGACGATGCACCTTAAGAATGTTGATAATGCCAAAAAGAAATCTGAAAAGTCGCAAATAAATATCTATAAAGATTCCACCGTTAGAAACTATACGGCACTATGATCTTTCCATTTGACGAAAACGCCACTAGAGCCATCAGAATGTAATCAACTGTGCAAACACGCATCCAAAGCCGGCATGGAGCCCATGGTTTAATTTGTCTTAAATCTCTTCATGTAGAGACTCTAGTTAGAAGGGCTCGCGTAGAAGTGAATACTGACCTACAAGGTTTTTGAGATGTTTGCAAACTTGTGTTGGGGGCCGTTTCCTCTGTCTAATCGCAAGATCGATTTCGAGTTGAGTCGGGTTACAGTAGAAGCTACAATGTTCTGTAGTTGTTCCACACTTGCGACAGCCGGCTCTTCGCGCATTTGGACAGTTATTTGCATTTTTTGCAGCATCATCTTGATACATCAGCTGCTGGAAAATTTCCAATGCGTCAGCGCAGTTTTTTTCAGCTCTCTTCTTCAATCCACGTCCATAAGCACTGTTCCTTGCACAAGGACACTCGTCGTCTCTCATATGCTCTCTCAACATGTCTCGAACACGCTTGCTGGCTTGTTCGAAAGCCTGAAATGCAAACATAGCGGTTAATGTTATTTCGGGGTTTTTTTAGATTAAAAATTCACCTTTTGCAAGGCATGTTTACGTTCCATGGAAACCTTGCATAAAGGGACCGTGGTAAAATTGGTCCTTGGAAAACCTTGCCCAAATCTCCATGCAATAAGGATTTCCGGAAAATTATGAGGATTCTCATCCTTTATTGCAAGGAAATCCTTATGCATAGAGATTTGGGTAAGGATTTTCAAGGACCATTTTTGCCTGGGGAAATCCGCAGCTTATGGGGATATAGAGGGGTTAGTTTGCGGTACAGTTCTTGAATATAGAGAGTTAATCCAAGACGGTAGTCAACCTCTGATTGAAAAAATTTTGAAGAAAATCTATGGAAAAACAGCCAATATATTTAAAAAAGATAAAAAAGAAAAAGATAACTTTGGGGTTGATTCAAGACACACTCATTTTATAAAAGTTGTTGCTTTTTTACTCCCTTTTTCATATAAGCGGCTCAATTGATTTTACTGAAATCTTCAATTTCTATGATTTTAAGGCTACAAAAGGTTTTAGAAAAAGAACCTCCTGAAACCCCCCTGAAATTCTTCCAAACCAATTTTTCACCCTAGAAATAGAAAAAACCAAAAGTTACCCCTGGAAACCAATTTTCAAGTAAATCGATACGGATGCCTCCAAAATACACAAGAAATTCAATTTTGAGGGGGGAACTTTTGGGGGGGGAGGATATTCCGGGGACCGTCAGAGACTTCCTGGTAATATTTTCACCACAGTATTAGTCATCATTCGACACATGTTTCGGAGCGTTGCTCTTTCTTTGGCGGTGGAAAATGCACTTTTCCGGGACCACATAAGCACCGCTTTGAACACACAGTTTTGGAATTTAAAAAAACTCCTACCACGGGTAGAAACATCCAATGAAAGAGAATTTAAAATAGTGCTACGCTAATCACTAACTAGACAGTGTGAAATGTCTGGAGCATTGATTTGACATTTTCATAGCACTCATCGTTCAAAAAATATGACGATTTGAACTTTTATAATTTTTACGCATTTTCAAGGAAGGGTGTGTGAAATGTGTGTTCACACTTCAGGAGCGGTTTTACGTGGTCGCGGATACATGCATATTCCGCCACTAACCAAAATTAAGATAACCAGGTCAAAATTATAGATTCTGCGGAATCTGATGCCTGTTTCAGATGTTGTCTATCCATGCTAGGTTTCACCACAGAGATGCGAGAAATTAGAGTAACTTTTTTACGATGTCCTGCGAAAAAGCATTTTAGCGAGGGCTTGGTAAAACTCTTATCATGGGCAGAAAAATTACTTTAAGAAAATTTAAGCCAAAGGATTAAAAACAGAGAAAGTGACAAATCTGATGCTTGGTTTTGACATTTTCATAGCATCCATTGGCCAAATATTCTGACAGTGGGTCTCTCGCAAACTTTTGCCATAGGGGATTGATGAGTTGATTCTTGCATAAGAACCTGTAAAAATGACGATGAGTACTCTAAAAAATCACAAATTTCACTCTCAGAATCGGGCTTAACGACGGAGAGACCCAGGCATCATGGGAGATTCCTATCTAAATTGAGACATACATCTGTGTTTCCGTTGACAAATTGACAAATTAGACAGGAATAACCCATGATAATACCTGCGTTGAATAGCCATAACGAACTTGCCGTTATAGCAGTTATGTGAGTTTATTACTGAATTTTAGACTTTCTTATAGTGTGATTTTCGTGATTTTTGCTGGTTTTTCCATCAGATTGAACTATTCAATTTCTCATAGCAAAAGTTTGCAAGAGCCCCATTTAAACATTTAATTATTGTCGCAGATTCGAGCGGAATGATGCAGCGCGCCAGGTGCGCATGGGCGGAGCAAGCAATTTGGCAACTGTGGATTCTTCCCATTTGAATGTATGAGGAACAATCGATTCTTGAAGGGGCCATGGCCCAATTTCTAATCGACCGTTTCTCATACATGCAAATGGGAATCCACAGTTGCCAAATTGCTGTAGCTTCGCCCATGCAGGTGCGTTACTTTTTTTGTGGGGCAGTTTATAATGAACGTGTTTCCCACTTACAAGTTGATTATTTGGATCATTTGGATCATCCATCATGCCTTGGGCAAAGATCGGAAACATCACAAGCAGGAGCAGTTTGGATATAGTTGAATTCATCTTTTAGTCGTCGTTGCTTTTCAAAACAGGCCAATGTCTTCTTCACTGTTGGAGAGGTGAATTAATCTAACTCTGTTTTTTTTTTTTTTTTTTTTTTTTTTAAACCTTAAATACACTGCACCGTATTTTGTAGTACTTTTAATAAGATGAGACGAAGAGGAGAATGTTCCAACGAATAATACTCAAAAACTGATAGTAGCTTGGAGCTCGGATCCAGCATAAATTATTATACGTCGCCATTGTGACGTACTTTTGTCTGAAATTGCGTGACTACGAAAAAAATAAGAAAAAACGAAACAAAAATGAACGCTCACTTCTCTTCGTGAAAAAAAAATGTAAATGCAATTTCTCACGAAGCTGTCATGTTTGCAATCATTGAAATTACTCGTTGCGCTGGTGAACCCTTTGTTCCCATTACCAACTATGTATTTTTCTAATTTGTATTTTAATGGATTATACTTAGTTTTTAATTTCTAAAAAACATGCTCGAATTTTTTTTCAAAACACATTCATTAGCCACTACACATATAATTAATGAAAAATTTTCCTTAAATGTAAAAATGTACTTTTTTGTTTGATTTCATTAATTTTGTAGGATCCGCTGGAAATTATTTGAATGGACAAACGGAAAAGTGGCACAAAAAACTCTCCAAAAAAAGTTCTTATTCTTAGTGTAAACGCAATTGCCGACACTTTAATGCTTTTGCTCGAAAACCCCCAATTTTTGAGCTATGGGTAGTGTTGCCAAATTTCCCCATTAAACCCCAATTTTCACATTTTAAGTCAAATCACAGACAAACTAAGGATTAAAATGGGAACTGTTCCCATTTTACTTCTTAGTTAGTCTATGGTGTTTGTAATTGTTTTAATATTAAGTCAAATGAGAAAAATTGGACAATTACCCGAAAAATGGCATCGTTGGTTATGGTTGCTTTTTGGAAAATTAAATCGCCCCTTTTGACCACCCGGTTGAGATTCTCTTTAAATTTTAACAGATTCTAAAATACCAGATCAAGATCATTCGATTGATGTGCCACACGTTTCACCTTCATGGTGGAAAAAATAAGGTGTTTTTTTGCTGAATCAAACTCTTGCAGCCTTAAAGGCAAAATTGATTCGAGTGCATGGTTTAAGCCATTTAAACCCACAAACTTGGTTTTGCAACATTTTGTTTTTTAACTTTTAAAGTGCAGAAATTTTGACCAATGTGTCAGGTATTGAGGAGTCTTCTTTTAGAGAATCTGCGACGAATGAAAATTGCGTCGGTTGCTTTTGTAGTTTTGATACTGATATTCATTTAAAAGAAAAACGTTTTTATCCTTTTATAATTGAGGCGGCCCCTGCATTAACAGCCCATGCGCGTATGTGCTGTTTTTGCGCCCAACAGCTCAATTGAAAATTATACTACAGAAGTATCACCCCTGTGAATTTGGCGACGTGACGATGATTCTACGCGGAGATATCGGGTCGATGGATGCAAAAACAGCACATACGCTTATATCGAGCAATCTGGCAACTGTGTATTTCTCCATTTGAATGCATGAGAAACAATCGATTGCTAAAAAAGCCATGGTCTCCTCAAGCGTCGATTGTTTCTCATGCGTTCAAATGGGAAGAATTCATGGTTGCCAAATTGCTGGCTATGCCCATGCATTTTGAGAGGTCATTTTCCTTTACATTTAATTGCGAGCCAAATATAGCTGATTTATTATTTAGTTTTTACTTTTTTGTTTCGGTTTGCGTTGTTCCTTTACTTTAAATTTTTATGTTTCCATAAACTGTCGCAAAAAAATTATTATTCTTTCATTTAACTGTCAAATCCTATTAAATTTGCATTCATTTAATTGTTGGGTGCAAAAACCGCACATAACTCACTTTTTTAAATTGGCCGCAAATGAACTCAAACCATTGTTTTTTTCTAAATTTGTCCTTGGATTCTCTTCAAAGAGGGTTCAAAGCATAAAACCACGAAAAATTGTACTCATTTCCGAATCATATCAACGCGTTATTAGCAAATGAAAACTTTAAATGCGTTTTCTGGAAATCAGGTTTTTCCGTATGTGCTGTTTTTGCAGCCACCGCCTCAATTATAATTACTTTTTAGGCGCACCGTTGGCACAACGTGCGCCTATTGAAATCGCCCTGATACTCAATAGAGTATACTACGCCCCCTTGTGATCAAATGGCGAAATGAGCTTTTTTGATGTCGTGAAATTTAGGTTGTGTCCTGTGTTTTTTTTACGCTAATTTCATTTGAAAAGTTAATGTTCTCCCAGCCACGACTGAATTCTGAGTTGGTTGGGAGTAATTTCATGTTCATTGATTGACGTTTTTTTAAAGTTATTCTATGTCAAAAATTTCCAACCTCACTTTTTGATTATTTCAAATTTTCCCGGTATATATTCTAGGTGATCAAGAGAACCAATCATCTGCCGTTCTGAATGTTTGTTTTTTTGCATGTAAATGCAATTATTATAATTAATTATAGCGTGTGGTCAAACGCAAAACGGAAAGTCCCTACAGCAAGAACTCTGAACATTCCTTATCTCAATACTCAGAATTCTCATTTAATTACCAAAAATTACTGCGCATCGAAGAGGATCTCTTATTATTCAGCCCTGATGTCGTTGTTTCCATAGTGGTCCCTGCCCTAACCTCCTCCATATTTCCTATCAAATTTCAGCTATTTGTTTACGCTCAACGTAATAAAATTACTCTGCTTGCGTTTATAGTAGCTATGACTCGTGAATTGGTAAGAGTTCAAAGGTTCAACAATGGGACCTCTGAATAGTGTGATGTGCTGACTTGCTTTATATTTCCATCATGTTGTTATTGTATGTGAAATTTCTTAGTCCTATTCAGAACGAAACAAGGAAATGCTTCTTATTTCTCTACTTCTACATTTTTGGTTTTGAAGGTCCTAAAGGAAGTCAGCCCTCTTTCAATTTTAAAGAAATGTGCTTTGCGGTCAAATTTTCTGACATTTTATTTAGTCTGGCAACTCCCGTCAAATGACTTAGCGCTTCAAGGCATCATTTATTCAATGCAGTTATTTCGCTCTTTCTCTATTTACAAGTAAATTCTAGTACTCCAGGAACTTCCTGATTTCTTATGCTACCTTATGCTACATCTGTTGTACTACCTATGTTGATTCAAGCTGTCACTCTCCTTATATGTCTCAAAGTATCTTGAGACACTCAAACTGGTTCCTTAATCATATAGTTTGGTAGTCAGCTAACCTTTGACAGTCACCTATTTTGTCAGTCATGCCTGAAAGTTTAGCGGTTAGACTTTTGTACAAAATTGGGATTGCGCCTCACAATTTGGTGACAGTTAAGTTAGCGTCACATGATGAAATATGAATCAGCGCTCCATTTCTTTCTGAAATTTGTGTTACCGAGTCAATTTCTTCTGAAAATTATGTCAGCGTACGTGCTGTTTTTACTGAAACTTGAGTGAGCGCACAGTTTTGAGCAAAAACATTTTCAAACGCTATAAGAAAAAAAGAAAACAATACGGCATTGGAGAAAATGGGGAAATTGAGTTAGTGCTTATACTTTTGCTGAAAATTAAAGTCGTGCACCACAATTTGGTTAAAATTAAGTTATGGCGCTTTTTTTTTGCTGCAAAATGACTCAACGCGCCATGTGTTTCTGAAAATTGTGTGATCTCATCAAATTCTTCTAAAAATATGTCAGCGCATCGGTTTTTACTGATACTGAGGTGAGAGCGCTAATTTGAGCCAAAAATATTTTTAATGCTAATAATCAGAATTAGAGACTGATTAGGTGTGTTGAGGTTGGATCAGTCATGCCTAAAAGTCTACATCCGACGGAGATGGTGTGATTGTATTTTTACTTTCTCACTCAAATGAAATTAGAAAAATTGAGAAAGTATTGTATTGCGTTGGCGCAGAGATTTTCAAGGTATTTTGTTGCGATAGTTGGCCTCTCAGGACAGAGTCAATCATGATTAGTCAAAGTAATTGCCTCTTATCATGTCTAATACCATCCATAAGAACATCCTTCCATCATATTTTCTATTTCTTAACCCTTTCTGACTTAGAGAGATTTATGTAAAAAAAATCTGTGGCGTCTGTCCGTCAGTCCGGCTGTTTGTCACTCCGTACCTAGGCATAAGTTTTGAACCATTGATCCTTATGCATCCAGATTTTGCACAGTTGTTGCTTTTTAGATTCCCCAGAGGTACTTTTTGTTTTTTTTGAAATTTTGATTTTTAGGGTAGTTATGGGGAAAAAATTATTTTCAATAAAATCAATGGTAAAATGGATAAAAATGAATAAAAATGAATAAAAATGGAATAATTCAAGTTTGGCTCAATCAATTTTGATGAAAGTTAGCAAAAAAATATTTATTTTCAGCCTACTACAGAATGAACCACTTATAGTTCCTTTATTCATTCCTTCGGACTGTTTAAAAAATCAAAATAAGCGCGCTCGAGCCGAAAAATAGAATTATCGTGAGAAATCAATCTTAAAACTTGGAGTCAATCAATAATGGCTCCATGAATTTTGATAAAACTTTGTGCACACAATCTACTATCAATAAACTTAAATATTTTCCTCTCTGTGTCACCAAAAACAACCGATAAAACCATTTCTAGAGGTAATATAGGTGCGATTGAGCAAAAAATTTGGGAATATGAACAAATAAAAATATAATCCTATTATTTGGGATAGTTCAGGTTTGGTTCAATCAATTTTGATGAAAGTTAGCGAAAAAAATCTACATTCAGCCTACTATAAAATAAACCACTTATAGTTACAATATTCAACCCTCAAAACCGTTAAAAAAATCAAATATGTGCGCTCGATCCAAAAAATGGAATTATCGTGAGAAATTAAGTAATCTTAAAACTTGGAGTCAATCAATAATGGCTGGATGAATTTTCATGAAACTTTTTAACACAATCTACTATCAAAGTACTAACATATTATCCTCTCTTGATCACCATACACAACCGATTAGACCTTTTCAAGAGGTAATATAGGTGCGATTGAGAAAAAAATATGGGTATATAAGCGAATAAAAATATAATCTTATTATTTCGGATAATTCAGGTTTGGTCCCATGGATTTTGACAAAATATGGCAAATAAAATCTACAATTGGTTTACAAAAGAAATTAGCCCTTACAGTTACAATATACAACCCTTAAGAGAGTTTAAAAAATCAAAATAGGGTGTTTGACCAAAAAAAAAAAAAAGAATGAAAGTGAAGAATTAATTTTAAACTTGGAGTCAATCATTAATGGGATTGATTTTGATAAAAATGTTCACAAACATAATGTGTTAAAAAAATACACTAAACACTGCACTGTGTGCACTAAAACATTTTTCTGGTACAGTCCTCATAAAAACCTTACGACCGTTTCGAGGCGCAATATAGGTACGATCGAGCAAAAATCTTTTGAAACTAATTGTAAGCAAATATTAAGACAAACATAATATTTGCAATAAGTAATTCAAGTATGACTCAATTAAGTTCGATGAAAATTGCATCAAAACGTTTGCAACCAGCCTAGGTAGAAATTTCTTTTCAATGTATTACTACAATATTCAACTTTTAAGTCTAAAGCTGTTTAAAAGCAATATAGGTTTCATTACACCAAAAATAGAATATTCAAGGAAAATTAATTTTATAAAGAAAAGTCAATCAAAAATGGCTGAATGAATTTTGTTGAAATTTTGTTTGCACAATCTACGACTTAAGTACATCTTTGGAGGGGGGTTAATCTATTAAACAAAAAAATTATTTCGAATATCCACAGTTTGAAAGAAGAAACCAAACATAGTACTCAATGGAGGAAATACAAGAATCAGTACATTTCGACCTCCTATAAAAACTAAGGGAAAAAAGAAACTCCCAAAATTAGAACAAAGAGCAAATATAATGAATGCAGCTCAAAGAATAAAAACTTATTGGAATCTTGAATTACCTACTCTAAACCCTGTTATAAGCAACATCAGATTAAGGCTCTCAATTAGCCTTCAAATAACAAAATAGGCAACTATTCCTACAGCTTCTCTACAAAATTGCAAACTGTTCGGATTGAAGGCAGAAATATTATGTCCGGAGGTGAAAATATTTGAAATTTGAGGGGGGTTTGGGGATCTCCCCCAGAATTCTAAAGGGGGGTCTGGAGGTATCCCCAGCATTTTAAAGGGGGGTTTGGGGGTCTCTCCTGGTATTCTAAAGGGGGTCTGGGGGTCTCCCCCAGAATTCTTTAGGGGGTTAGGGGGTCTCCTCCAGAATTCTTTAGTGGTGGGGGGGGTCTGGGGGTCTCCCTCAGATAAAAGTGATGTGAGAAAGTGTTCGTAGGGTATTCTCTACAGTTTATTTTTTATCATTTCGAGATTTGATTAACGTATTTCGGCCATTGATCAAATGCTTTGTCACCAGTCGTGGGACGTCATGGGGACATTTAGGAGAGATGTCTTTTGACTCACTGTAACTTCTTCATCTTTTCTTACGTTTTGCCATGGCGTCCTTTGTTTTACTTGGCACCACACTTCACGTTCAAATTTTTTACCGGGCAACCAAAGAACGGTGCCAGCTAATGGAATATGGCAACATTGTTTTTCTCTACTCTAACACATCATGAAAAATAATCGATTCTTGGTGGTCCGATTTCTTCTTACTACCCATCACTTTTTCATGTCCCTATTTTGCGGGAAATACTATATCGTTAACTACCTTCTTACTAAAGGGGGTTCAAAATTGTTTTATGAGTATTTGATTGTTTATTACGTGCGTTTAGTGATGTGCAGTGGGAAATTCGAAGGATTTGTTCTATGATTGTCCGTAGTGGTCCCACCGCCCCCCCCACACGACGCACACAGGTTCAGACCCGAACTTTTGCTAGATATGGTGGAACATCTGAGGGGTTGGTTTAAGATTGTCCGTAGTGGTCCTAACCTCGCCCCCCCCAATCGCCACACACCGGTTCGGACCCAAACTTTTGCCGGACAATTTTTTTTTAGATGACTTTTTGAGAATCCAAGGGATTGCTCTAAGATTGTCCGAAGTGGTTCTACCCCCCCCCCCACTCGCCGCGCACAGGTTCGGTCCTTAACTTTTGCTGAACAATTTTTTTGAGATGTTGGAAAATTCGAAGGGTTTGAGATTGTCCGTAGTGGTTCCCCCCACCCCCCACCCTCCCCCCCACTCGCCGCTTACAGGTTCGAACTTGGACTTTTGCTGTACAATTTTTTTGAGATGGTGGAAAATTCGGAGGGATTGTTCTAAGATTGTCCGTAGTGGTTCTACACCCCCCCCCCCCCACTCGCCGCACACAGGTTCGGACCCTCACTTTTGCTGGACAATTTTTTCTGAGGTGGTGGAATATTCGAAGGGTTTGTCCCATATAAGATCGTATGTAGTGGTCCTAACCCCTACCCACTCGCCGCATCCACGTTCGGACCCGGTTTTTTGCCGGACACATTATTTTTGAGATGGTGGAAATGGAATTTGACTCATGAGGACCAAATTTGCTCAAGGTGCGCCTTCTCTGACACTGTAGTGTCAGAACTATCTGCTTGTTTTATTTTTTTATTTAAAAAACAAATTACGAGGGGCGTTCAATAAGTAAGTATCCCCCCCTCTAAAATCCACGAAAATGGACCAAATTTAAAAAACTTTAGATGAAAATCTTCCTTAGGATATACTGAATCCAGCTATTTAAGAATCAACGCAATTGGATAAAATGCGGCCGCACACGGGCCGCGGATGCGCGTTGCGGCGTGAGCCGCTCCCGCCGGCTCGGCCGAATTTTTAGTAGCGCGCGGCTAGAGAGGCTTCTCTTCAAACGTTCATACATTTAATCAACAACCGGGGAGGGAAAAAATCATCCGTTAAAAACATGAGTTGGGCTTACCTTATTTCTCCACATATTCACCTTTTCGGTCCAATGTTTCCATATCTCAAGGCGGAATTTGGTGGTGTGCATTTTGAATCTGTGGAGGAGGTCAAAAATGCTTGCAGCACTTTTTTCAAGAATCAGCCCAAAGATTTCTACGCGCGAGGCATCAAAAAGTTGGAGTCTCGATATCAGACCTGTTTGGACCAAAAAGGTGGATATGTGGAGAAATAAGGTAAGCCCAACTCATGTTTTTAACGGATGATTTTTTCCCTCCCCGGTTGTTGATTAAATGTATGAACGTTTGAAGAGAAGCCTCTCTAGCCGCGCGCTACTAAAAATTCGGCCGAGCCGGCGGGAGCGGCTCACGCCGCAACGCGCATCCGCGGCCCGTGTGCGGCCGCATTTTATCCGATTGCGTTGATTCTTAAATAGCTGGATTCAATTTATCCTAAGGAAGATTTTCATCTAAAGTTTTTTAAGTTTGGTCCATTTGCGTGGATTTTAGAGGGGGGGATACTTACTGATTGAACGCCCCTCGTAAATAAACGAACATAAATGTTGAGATCTCTTTTTGAGAATCTCTTATACTATTGAAAATTTTTTGGTTGCTTTTTAAGTTTTGAGACTGATACTAACTTAGAAAGAAAGAGGGGATCCTTCCAAAATTATCATTATTATAGGTATTTTAAATTTATTTAGTAAAAAAAATTGAAAAATTGGGGGGTGCGTAAACTGTAAGAATAAAACCATAATTTTAAGACTTGAAAATAAACAATTAAACAAACAAATATAGAAAAACAAAAAAATGAACAAACCAATAAAGGAAGAACAAGAAATTTAAATAAGCAATAACCTCGCGTGTATTTAAATCAAAATATATCAGCGAGAACAAAATTATTCTAAAAAAACTAGAAGTATGCGTGCTGGATGATGTGAAAATCCAAGCAAAGCAACGTAAATGATCGGAAAATGAGACAAGTAAATTCAAGGTCATCACTGAAAACGGTCATGTAACCGGACTTCAAAAAATCTTGTAAATCTTTCAATCAACCTTCTGATCGCAGCGTCTCTTGCCCTCTCTTGCTCCTGATTAGTTACTTTCCAAACCACCCGGAACCTACAAAACATGGAAAAATTGAATAGCTTTTTTTAAGACTTCACGATAGTAAAGTTGCAAGCCAAAGCATGGGCCTAAATATAGGGATAGAAAATTCGAGCCTGACAATGGGTGAATGAAAAGTGGTCAAAACTTCTTGTGACTTTTTCCTTTTCTGCTCCGTTTCTTGATTTGCTGCTGAAGTAGGAGACCAAACCAAGGTATTAAGAGGGGAACAACTGCTTAGTGCGACGTCACGAAAATAATTGGATCCAAACACATGTCCTGTTTCACTCGATTTCACTCGGGCCAATTAAAAATTGAATTTAGTTAGGGATCGAGCCAATGTCGAAGAGACTTTTAGGCGAGTACATTTATGGCACGTCCTGTCGTAATTTTGTAAGTTTGGCATCACCGGAAGTATTGAAGTTGCCGAGTACGCGTTTTTTCTTTCTTTTTTTTATTTGCGGGTATGAGAATACCACTCTGAAGACTGTATAGTTGTTCTGAGGCTTCCTGTAAACTTTCTGGTGTGGGAGCTGCTTAACACTTTCTTCCGTTGTCAATAAATAGCTAAATGCAGCTCAAGACTGTCAATAATGCCCGAAAGAATGTTTAAAAGCGTAGACCAATGTCGATTAGCAAAGACGGTTAAACATTATACCGTTGACAACTCTATGACTTCGTAATCTTTGCATTGGATCAAACCTTAACAATGGCCCACACTCTTTTGCAAAAAACACATCCAAGAAGCAAATTTCATTTAGTAACCGAGTCACTTTCATAGTGACCAGGTTTCGTAGTCATGGTAACTCACGGACCCCAATCACAAACAAGGTTATTCAAAATTCAAATGTTCCCTCCAGTTACTTACTCCTCCGGTCACTTTTCAGATAACCCACCTCAGGAGGTAGGTCTTGAGTTGATGAGAACTGATGAAAACATTTGATTAGAAGTGAATACCATAGAATAAAGATTACTTCATAATAGAAGCGTCCCTTCCATAAGGCTCTGTATAAACTCCTTTCGTTGACCTTGAAATAAGCCAGCCACCGCGCGATTCAAAATAAGCCAGCCACTTGCAATTCAAAATAAGCCAGCCAACCTAGAGTCTCTGTGCATGAATATTTAATGAACTATATATTTAATATATTATATTTAGTATATTTAGTATTTAATATCCTCTATATATTTAATATACAGGGACTGTAAGCCACCCAACGACCGATTTAAAATAAGCCAGCCACGGCGCGATTCAAAATAAGCCAGCCACCGTGCACTTTAAAATAAGCCACCCACCCTAGAGTCCTTGTTTAAGTGTGTATGAGTACGTAATATATTATATTTAATAATTCATTTAATTCTTAATAGCCCCTGAATATTTATTTATACACAGGGAATCTAAGCCAGCCAACGACCGATCCAAAATAATAAGCCAGCCACCGCACGATTTCAAATAAGCCAGCCACCGCGAAATTCAAAATAAGCCAATCGCAGCGCTGATGGGTGGTGGATGATGTTGTTGTTGAATGAAAAGGTTACAGAATTTGAAACAACCTTCCAAACACATAATCTTTTCGAGATCGTTCAAGGTCAACGAGTTCTAATAGAAGATTCGGCGACAGTGTCGCTTCTATTACATCTTTATTCTATGGTGAATACTAACCCATGAGGTCCTTGAGATGTTTGCAAACATATGCAGGAGGTTGTTTTCCCTGTCTTTGCGCAGCAGCAATTTCGGATGGAGTCGGGTCACAATGGAAGCCGCAATGCAGCTTGGACTTTCCACACGCGTGACAGGCGGCTTTCCGTGCATTCGGACAGTTTTTTGCATTATCATTATGTTCCAGGGTCTTATAAACGAACATTGCTTGGCCGCAGTTTTCTGCAGCTGCCTTCTGCACTTTAGCTCCTTTAGAAGCAGATGTACCCAAATGGCACTCATCGTTTCTTTCAAATTCTTTTAACTTGGCTCGCAACTCTTTGACGTAATTTGTCTGAAATGCAAAAAAAAAAAAAAGGCGAGTAACGCAATTTCTGGATTCTACACAACGAGCCAGAGCTGTCGTTTTGCGAACGATTAAGGGGGGTCAGACACTCCATAAGGACCAATGTAAAATACACCTAACTTCATGTACCTTTTCCTCAGGAACTACTGAATCAAATTACACCTTTTTATTGTCATTTTGTTCCTTATAACTTCCTGCATATTTATGTGGGAGTTTTTTTTTGTTTTTTTTTTTTTTGAAAATTTGAAATTTTGACAATATTTTTAAAAAATTGTGAAATATTTTGTAAAAATGTGTAAAAATTTGACCTTTGCACTTTGCAGTCTCATAAATAATAATATGTTCAACATTTTGAGGAAATCTCCCGTCTATTTCTGCAGGATAATATAAGGAAGAGAACAAAAAAAAAAAAAAAAAAAAAAAAAAAAAAATTGAAAATCGGTACAGTAGATTCTGAGAAAAAGGTACAGAACTGTCAAAAAAAGTAGTTTCCAGGAAATACAATTAGAAAGAAAGCAAATAATCAGCTATCTCCGAGAGAGCTGGGGAATGTTAGTACAAATTGTACCTTCATGATACTTAACCTTTCCTCATAAAACAGCGCACAACTTCAAAGCTACACATCAGATCGAGGTGATCTTGGTCTTAAATTAGACGTAAATAACTGTACTACACGAAAATCAAATTAATAGAAATTTCGTTTTTTGAAGAAGAAAAAAATGTGTCTGACCCCCCTTAATGGCATTTATTTTTCAATCCACCGATGATTCCACCGGTTGAGACAAGATTACAGATGAGCGTATTTTCGGCCATTTTAGTCATGCACTGAACTGAGCTGTGTAATCTTTTTCCATCCGGTGGCATCATCGGTAAATGGGGCTATTGCACTCTTTTGCTAAAAGCGATCTAATAGTCGATTATGGCGTAGAATCCTCAAGAAATAACGATGGCGGCACTAAAAACTTCCAAAATCCACTCCTAAACTCAATAAACGCAGTTATTTGCGCGAGCGTAATGGTGGCCGAAGGCACTAACAATGGGAGATTCCTATCTTAATTTCGTCACTCTTTCTATGTTGACAAGGATGATTCACAGAGTAAATATTCATCAGAGTGATGATCCACATCCGATGAATGGTGCCGCTACACCTAGTGACACCGGTGTCAAATGAAAGTAGTCTCTTATTGGTCACTTCTTGATGAAGTTTCAGAATTGTTAGATGGGAATCTCCCATTGTTAGTGCCTTCGGCCACCATTACGCTCGCGCAAATGACTGCGTTTATTGAGTTTAGGAGTGGATTTTGGAAGTTTTTAGTGCCGCCATCGTTATTTTTTGAGGTTTTTACGCCATGATCGACTATTAAATAGCTTATAGCAAAAGTGTGCAATAGCCCCATTAAAAAATGCGATCGATCATACGCAAAACGGCAGCTCTGCAACGAGCCACAGTCAGTGGCATGGCGTAGCGTGCAATTTGGCAACCTTGTAATGTGTCCATTTAAAGTCATTAAAAAGATATATCTATTGGGTGGTCGGTGAACACCTTCTCATTCGACCTTTTTTATGGGTTAAAATGGACGCATTACAACGTTGCCAAAATTTCACGATACGCCACTGGCCACAGCAATAGAGGGGATTTATGGGATATTATTTTGAAATTTCAAAGAGGCAGCCACAATGGAAATCTCTTACCAAAATTTTACACGGGCTCGGTTTGTTTGCCTCATTTTTTAACATTAGAAAAAATTGACACTAATACATATCTTTGACATTGGATTTAAACAGAAAGTATCTACATGTATTCGAGAGTGGCTATTTGGACACGGAAATCGATAAAACTGTTTCCTCTGAAAGGATTTGCGCGATAAAGAAACTTACACCTGATAGAAACAAGCCTAATTTTTTGATCTTGATAGTTGCATTGGAATGGGGCAGTTGCAAGGGTTTGAAATGTTGTGTTTGTTATAAATCAAATGATAGTGATGAGCTGAGAACCATGGTGACTTTGGTTTTTTCCTAAGTGTCCCGGTTTTGGAGTTACACGTACCAGTGTAAATGTGTAAAAAATCGTGGGCGTAGTGACGTAACTACACGGATTCCCATTTAAAATAATGTAATTTGGGCTAAAATCCCATCTACGGAACAATGGGACTTAATTAGAAACCAAAGGCATCTTTCCTCTCAGCTCATCGAGTACTTTCATTCTCTCTATAAAAAAACACAACAATGGGTCTGTTGCACACTTCGGCTAGAGCGTTTTAAAGTATCAATTCTTATGTAAAAAGCTATAAAAATAACAATGGCAGCATCAGAAAACACCAAAATTCATTAATAAACTCACAAATTGCGAAAAACACTAGACACTATTCACCTCTGTATCTTTCCACCACGTGCACGATATTTCGCGAAACTAGCGCGGCACATTCAAATAAACACGGCCGACTGTCATCACAGCTGACTTCATAAACAAATAAACAGTAAACACGGACGGCGTCCGTTTGAATTCTTACGTCTCAATATCCTCAATTCCTCACAAAAGATTAAGAAAGGTACGGAAACCGACATTTGTGTCGAAAACTTATCAAAATGAAACAATAACACACAGGAGTTCCAAAGATGATGATTGAAGTTGGAATCATACTTGGAACTCCCGGCGTGTGTTATTGTTTCATTTTGATAAGTTTTCGACACAAATGTCGGTTTCCGTACCTTTCTTATAATCTTTTGTGAGGAATTGAGGATATTGAGACGTAAGAATTCAAACGGACGCCGTCCGTGTTTACTGTTTATTTGTTTATGAAGTCAGCTGTGATGACAGTCGGCCGTGTTTATTTGAATGTGCCGCGCTAATTTCGCGAAATATCGTGCATGTGGTGGAAAGATACAGGGGTGAATAGTGTCTAGTGTTTTTCGCAATTTTTGAGTTTATTATTGAATTTTAGTGTTTTCTGATGCTGCCATTGTCATTTTTACAGCTTTTTACATAAGAATTGATACTTTAAAACGCTCTAGCCGAAGTGTGCAACAGACCCATTCAGACCCTTGCAACTGCCCCATTCTGTGTCTAGATAGCCATTCTCCAACACTTTCACTTTTATTCAAAACAAATTTCCATTGGCTTCACTGCAATTCTCGATTTAAGGTTAAAGCATTTGAGGCAAGCAAACCAGAATCAGATCGCCTATGCTGCCTCACTTTGGGATAGGACTTATAACATGTATGAGCCTCTTTATTGCTATATCTCGTTGGCACTGCAGTTGCAAAATTTGCCAATACATAGCGCTCCTCAAAAACTGTTAAATTGTTGGCAACAGAAAATAAAATTAGAAAAAAAAAAAAAAAAAAAAAAAAAAAAAAAAAAAAAAAATCCAAGATTAACGTTGTCAGGAACTCCGCAATTTTCTTATCGATTTATCTATTTAACTATCAACCATCAAAATAAGTTTCGAAATAGCCTCAACAGACGATTAAACTGGATCCTCAAACTAGCTTTCATCTGAACATCTGGTGATAAGATGCACGCATCATTCACCATTTCGAAACCTAAGCAAAATCGTATCTGAACAATTTATACGAGTCGATTCAGCAGATTTTTCCGAACAATTTGATAGGTCATAAGTGCCACTTTATTGCGAATTCGAAAAGACTGTTTCAGTTTAAAAGTACGCACAATAGTGAGTTACTCAAACACTGCTCGAACACACGCCAAGCATGTAATCACACTATTGTGCGTACTTTTAAACTGAAACAGTCTTTTCGAATTTGCAATAAAGTGGCACTTATGACCTATCAAAGTGTTCGGAAAAATCTGCTGAATCGACTCGTATAAATTGTTTAGATACGATTTTGCTTAGGTTTCGAGATAAACGCCCCGGAACGAAAATCCCGTGTTATTTTCCCTATACCCCGAGTCATTTTTGCTCCACCCGTTGCAGCCAATCAGAGGCCAGCCTAGGCCAGCCCGCGTTCGAATCCCTTATCTACGTTGACCACGCAGGCCTTCCATTCAATTGCGACTCTTGTTTACTCTTTGTTTTCATGACTTGGAGATCGTCGTCGCGGCTCGTGAATGACTTCAAATCTGTCACGTGACGCCGTTTAAACCAATGGGATTCATCGTTACTTCCTATCTCGTCTCGTCTCGTCCAAATAGGGAGAATCAGCCTGCAGGATTGCCGAACAATCAAATGTCATTCTAAATAATCTTATCTTATTTAATTTAATTTGATTTTTAATCTTTACTTAATTTGTATGATTTTTATTAATTCAGTTTTTATTGATTTTTTTTTTTTCAATGTTTATTTAATTATTTTCTATCGTTTATTTATTTAAAATAATATTTATTTACCATTTTTTTAATGTGAAACTTGCCGCTCAAGTCTGACTTTTGGCAAGAGAAGCAGTTTTTTTATTGCTTGTACAAATTTTCTTCTTTGCAAAAATATAAATCTGAATCTGAATCTGAATTTTGCAATCCATTTATGAGTCTACCGGTTGAGGCAGTGGCGTCGCGTGCAATTTGGCAACAATGTATTCCATCCATTTAAACTCACGTAAAATATCGAATTCAGGGGGTGCACAGTGCACAAGCAAAATTCGATATATTTAATGAGTTTAAATGGAGCAGTTGCATTGTTGCCAAATGGCACTCGACGCCACTGGGTTGAGGCAACGATTGATACATTAAAAGTTCCTCTCAATATAACTTTCTTCCGCAAGTAACTCCAGTATTTTTCTAAAAATTCCCAAAAATCGTAGAAAATTCCTTCGGGATTCCCGAAAAAAGGGGAATTTCCTGCCCCCAAAAATCGAAGATTGCGGATGAAGCACACTTCTGCCGCTTCCAGCCAGCCCCATTAATTAAAGATTCAAATGAAGGGAAAATTTTTTTGCCACATTGAAAGAGCTGCCACACAGTGGAGCGGGTCAATGGAAGAGGTCGGACTTACAGGGCTGCCCTTTAGCGTATAATCAATGCTATTTTTCAATTCACCGAAGATTTCACCGGTTGAGAAAAGATTACACAGTTCAGTTCAGTGTATTACTGTAATGAACTAAAATACTCGCATCTGTAATCTTTTCTCAACCGGTGGAGTCGTCGATGACTTTAAACAACTTGCTGGCATTTTAATTAAGTAACGGAGTTTCCACCGATTAAGGAAAGATTACAGATCAGAGTAGTTTCGTGCACTACAGTCATACACAGAACTGAACTGTGTAATCTTTTTTCAACCGGTGGAATCATCGGTGAATTGAAAAATAGCATTGATTATACGCAAAACGGCAGCTCTGCTTTAAATGCCTATATATCTGTTAATACGCAACGTAAAAGTTTAAAAGTGGTTTCATTGGTTTTAACGTAAAAGACCCTTTGAGAATCTCCCTTTACAACTTGCTTTTTGAGTGTTAAAAGATTTAAATTTGTATTTTCAGTAAAATATTTCATGTCTGACCCCTCCAATTGAATCGCTCCACCACGGTGCGCCGCCGGGCCGCGCCGCGCCGCTGCGATTGAACTCTCACCAGAACTCTCGGTAAGTTCTTTCATCCCAAGTCATAAAGCTCTAATAGATGGGGAGTATTGATGGTTCAAGTTATGACGTCATATGTTGTCGCCAAATCAAAATGTTGGGGCTTCAATTGCAGAATTGGCGTGATTCCATAGTTCCAGCAAATTAAGCCCCAAAATTTTGATTTGGCGATTGTCACCTTAATTTTTCATTTTAAAGGTAACATGTGGCACATCCATCGAAAGGTCTTGATCTGTTCTTTCAGAATTTGTATTGATTTTTGAACATTTCTAACAGGGTGGTCAAGGGCCGATTCAAAAAATTTCAAAAAAGCCCCTATAACTCGGAACAATTTTCGGAAAGGTCGGAAACGATAGTTTTTGATGATTTTTTTGTTCCTGGTTTTTGGCCTATGCTTTGTGATCAAAGACCAAGCAGTACTATGACGAGAAAAATCACAAAGAACATAGTCGCAATCGCTCTTGATGATTCGTAGCAACATATTTTGATTCTTGACATGAAGTTAAATAAGGCCACCCGATTATTATAAATTACACAGGATCATGTTTAATATGTTTATAAAAACGCAATGAAACAAGCGAGCATGCATTTAACCCTTTGACTGCTGAGTTACGAATGCAGGTACTGCCAGGGTGTGAATGGAAAACCGTGCAAATTTACGAATTGTTACGTTTTTTGTTTAATTTTTTGTTTAATTTTTTTTTTTTTTATTTATTTTTTTATTTTTTTTAAGAGTTTTGAGGAATCCAGTCACGATTGCGAGTATACTCGTCTGCAGCTCTAAGAGAAGAGGTTTCTCCGCCGCGAGTATACTCGTCCGTAGCAGTGAAAGGGTTAAAACAAAAAGGCAACAATAAAATTCTACTTTTATGACCTAAAACTATGAGAATGAGTGTTCCGGCGCGGCGTGTGAAAATTTGATCATCAATACAATGTACATATAAGCCACAGAGAAGACGAGTGAAATTCAAAGTCATCACTTGAATGGGTCGTGTGACTACAGGCATCCTTATATTTCAATCAATCGTCTCTATAATTTCCCTTCTTGCTTTTGGTTATAATCCATACCCAGGACCTAAAAACATGTAAAAATTAAATGAGTATAGTGTGCGGTTTAAATCAAATAATAACATTACTAGCCAAACTGAGGGCCGATATATGTATACGCTATACGGGGAGAATCAACAAGCCTAACCATGTATGGCCAAACCATGGACCGATGCATAAATACAGACGAAAAATCCATGTAACTTCCTCTCATAGTAGCTTCGTATGTAATTTGGCAGCACTGCATCTCGTCCATTGAATCGCATGCAAAATATCGATTCGAGGAAGTACACTGTGCAGTGTGCACTTCCAATCGTTCGACTTTTTTCATGCGTTTAATGGGGCAGTTGCAGTTGGGGTGTCTGAAGTGTTTGTGCCTTTATAAAGAAAATGATAGTACTTGATAAGTTGAGAACAATGGTACCCTTGGGTTTTTCCCAAGTGTCCTGGTTTTGGAGATGCACACGTGTAAAGTTTTAAAAAATCGTGGGCGTAGTGACGTCACTACGCGGAATTCCCATTTAAAACAATGTATTTCCAGCCAAAATCTCATCTCCGGAACAATGGGACTTAACTAGAAACCAAAGGCAACTTTGTTCTCAGCTCATTAAATACTTTCACTTTCTTTATAAAAAACACAACATTTCAGACCCTTGCAACTGCCCCATTGGACAAAAAAATAGTAGTGAGAGAGTTTAGGGCTGCCAGCTAGATTTAGTAAAAAAAAAAAAAAAAAAAACTGAAAGAAATACCCCACAAACACCTTCTCACATCAACATTTTTCTAGGGGGCCCATCCCCTCTGATCCCCTTTATTATTCTGAGAGAGACGCCCAGACCCTCCTATAATATCCTGGGGGAGAATATTTTTGCGAATTTTTATCAAAATTCAAACAGCTTTTGAAACATTCCACTTTTTTTCTACGTTCACCCATTTTACCAGTTTTCCCATCGATTTTAATGGAAATTTTTATCATCCATACGTTGCGTACATCTAAAATTTCGAAGAAACAAAAAAAATCCCACATGGACAATTGGTTCAAAGTTACGCTGGGATACAGATTACAGATAGACGACATCTGCGCCACCGCAATCAGTGGCGTCGCGTGCCATCTGGCAACAATGCAGCTGCTCCATTTAAAATCATTATATGTATCGAATTTTCCTTGTGCACTGTGCACCCCCTGGATTCGATCTTTTACATGAGTTTAAATGGATAGAATACATTGTTGCCAAATTGCACGCAACGCCACTGACCGCAACACTATCTCAATTTCTAATTTGGTTAGTTGTGAATAAGTAAAAATATACACTTTTTACTTAAATTTTAATACACGTAAAACAATTAAAGTGGGAATAGGCCAACACGAAGATTACACCGAGAGAAATCTCTTCTTTAAAAACAAGGAAACACGTTTACTTGTGACAGTTTTCCTTGCGCGAAGTTAAGTTCTGTTGCATGAAGGAGAATCACTGTCACAACAAGGAATCTTTTACTAGTAGTAGCAGACATTTTCCTTGGGATAAACAAATTCCCCCTCAGTCAATACTTCAATGTGCAGTTACTTTAACACAAATGAAATACACCGAAAAAAAAAGTGTTAAATTAACAATGGGGGTTGATAATTTTACAATCCAGTATCGCAAAAAATCGTGACAGCTATATGTATTGTTAACTTTTGAAACACTTGGATTGTAAAATTGTCAAAACGGCTGTATTGGAGAATTGACAGAAAATTCAGCTGACACTTCAATCTGGATTGCAAAGATTTCAAAACGGCAGTTATGAAATAGCAAGTCTAAATGCTGATTGTTCAATCGGGGCTGTAAGTTTTTCTTTCTAAAAATATCTAAATTATATACACAGAGGTAGAAGGAACTTCAATCCAAAATGAAAACTTAACAATTTTGTGGATTGTCAAATTTATGATACAGATCTTCAGAGTGACATTTTGCTTGGATTGTAAAATTACCTATCTAGGATTATCCTTTTTTTTTTTTTTTTTTTTTTTATTTATTTATTTATTTATTTATTTATTTATTTATTTATTTATTTTTTTTTTGTTTTTTGTTTTTTGTTTTATTTTTTTTTTTTTCCCCCGGATGTCCCGGGATTTGAACCTGGGTAGCCGTGGTGATTGTCCAGCTCTTTACCACTAGGCTATCACAGCAGATAATGATTCAGAGCATAAAATACACATCTTAAGGCACAATTCCTTGCAGAGGAGCGTAAACTGCCGAGTGAGTACAAAACGGAAGAGTACTTCAAACTTTGTCAACCAGAGAGCGCAATCAAATGATTTTGCGTTCTAAAGATAAAATTTTACAATCCAAGAATTGATAATTTTTTATTCTAAATTGCACTTTTTACAATGCCAGATTCGGTTAATTTTACAATCCAAGGAATTGATGATTTTTCATTCTGAATTTCAGTTTTTATAAAGCCAGGTTTTGTTAATTTTACAATCCAAGATTTTGTCAATTTTACAATCCAAGAAATTGATGCTTTATCATTTTGGATAGCAGTTTTTACAATGCCTGGTTTTGTTAATTTTACAATCCAAGATTTTGTAAATTTTACCATTCATGATTTGCAAGATTTTCCATTTGTACAGTTAGAATTGCAAAAATTTAGAATGTGACTATAACAACGAGTGAAGAATGTAATTTCAGCAACATTTTTTAACAAAACTAACAATCCAAAATGATAAAACAACAAAATCTCTGGCCAGCTAACTTAGCACCTAAGTGTTTAGCATTTCTAACAAAATAAAATTGTTCGTTTATCTACTCACACGCTTAATTTTCCCAGCCAAATAAATGTAAATTTTACAAACAATGTTTTGTTGTTCCAGCAATTCCCTTTTTTTCGGTGTACACATTGGATTAAAAAAAGAATTATTTCAGTGTAGAGAAGCTTCGAGGCTCAGAACAGAGACAAGGTATACGGAGAACAGGTATGGACAACACTCGACTCCGGGGGACGTGGCGCGCCGTCTCGTCTCCTATATACACCGTGTATCTTGAAGTAGGCCTCTTTAACGACATAACTGTCCGCGAAAGCACCAAACATCAGTGTTTTTCTAAACGAAATTTCAATGTATTTCAATGAATTTTCTTGTTACATACATTAATAGTGTGCCAATCAATAGTATTAGGGACGCTAATTTAAAAAATGGTATCATTTTCTACTTAACTTGTCCCGATTTTACGCATTTTCTACTTTTAAGAAATGTTTGTGTTAAAGTTTAAATTTTGGAAAATCTAGAATATTTCGATCAAAACTAAGGCCAAATTCGAACTCGGCAGGTCAATGGGTCTGTTGCACACCTCGGCTAGAGCGTTCTAAAGTATCAATTCGTATGTAAAACGCCGTAAAAATGACAATGGCAGCATCAGAAAACACCAAAATTCATTATTAAACTCACAAATTGCGAAAAACACTAAACTCTATTCACCCCTGTATCTTTCCACCACGTGCACGATATTTCGCGAAATTAGCCCGGCACATTCAAATAATCACGGCTGACTGTCATTACAGCTGACTTCATAAACAAATATACTTCTCAATATTCTCAATTCCTCTCAATAGGTTGTGAAAGGTACAGAAACCGATATTTGTGTCGAAAACTTATCAAAATGAAACAATAACACACTGTATGATTCCAACCTCAATCATCATCCTCTAGACTCCTGTTTGTTATTGTTTCATTTTGATAAGTTTTCGACACACTTATCGGTTTCCGTACCTTTCACAACCTATTGAGAGGAATTGAGAATATTTAGACGTAAGAAATTCGAACAGACTGTCAGTGTGTACTGTTTATTTGTTTATGAAGTCAGCTGTGATGACAGTCGGCCGTGATTATTTGAATATGCCGCGCTAATTTCGCGAAATATCGTGCACGTGGTGGAAAGATACAGGGGTGAATAGTGTCTAGTGTTTTTTGCAATTTGTGAGCTTATTAATGAATTTTTGTGTTTTATGATGCTGCCATTGTCATTTTTACGGCTTTTTACATAGGAATTGATACTTTAAAACGCTGTAGCCGAAGTGTGCAACAGACCCATTTACATCGGATATGACATCAACGTGTACGCGATTTCAGGTCCAATTAAAAGAAAAAAGCCCATGTGTGTGTCTAGGGCCCCTTGTTTTGTATTCATTGGGGGCGGACACCTATGTCGTTAAAGCGTAAAAATCTGTATCTTGCATTGTTGTTTGTGGTTAGGTTTGAAGGGGAAGTTTATCGGAAACAATGCTTAATTTATTTGAACAATGAAATGTAATTTTTATCTTTAATTGTTAATGTTGTGACTATAGAATGGATTAACATCATCAATTACGTTGTTCACTTTCCTTTTCAAGATGTGAAATCTAAATTTGAATCTCGCGGTCAGAAAAATGGCGGCGGAGTCGGCTTTTTCACAACCAATCAGCCAACCTCAGAGTGTTGTCCATACCTGTTCTCTATAAACCTTGGAGCAGAGACGCCTAGATAGAGATATTTACCTAAAAGGTTTTTGACATGTCTGCAAACATATTGAGGTGGGTCTTCTCCCCTGCTATACGCAGCATGAATTTCAGATCGAGTCGGGTCACAATGGAATCCGCAATGTCTCCTTACTGTTCCACATTTGTGACAACCGGGTCTTCGCGCATTCGGACAGCCGTTAGCGCCCTCTCTCCTCGGCAGAGTAGCGTACGCGTTCATTGCCTCTGCGCAGTTTTGTTCAGCTAACGTTTTTAAATTAGTTCCTACACCAGGAACTTTACCCACACAATGACACTCATCGTTTCTCACAAGCTCTGCTAATTGAGCTCGACACGTTCGGGCGTATTGTTCTGCGATCTGAAATTCAAGCAACAAGGGACAGAATACTACAATTCAGAATGAAAGTTCAGTTTATTTTGAAGAATTATTATGTTCTAGTCCTCCAATTTGGGTAATTCCAAACTATCCCCGTGCAAATAAATTTAAAAGACAGCTGGCTGATTATGAACATTATGAACAATCGTATCGTAATGCTATCGAGTATCGAGTCAGTGATGGGCAAGCATCATTTTTTCTCAATAACCATGCAGCATGAATAATTAACTAAAACTATTCGAATTATTCTCATGTTATTCCTATTGGTAAAGCGAAATTGTGACTGTACCACTTACCAGCATATTCATCTGTCATGTGTTATTCCTATTAGTAAATCGAAATTGTGACTCTACCACTTACCAGCATACTTATTAATCTGTCATAAGTTGAATGACTGGTAGTGTTAAAGCTTTGATTTACTAATATGGATAATATGAGAATAATGCAAATCATTTTAGGTAATTATTCATGGTTATTGAAAAAAATTAGTTTTACCCACTGTATCGAGTGCATGTTCGAGTACGTGTCATCTTATGGGTGGTGCTATTCCAATAGAAACCCTCCCATCTCTGCGGAAATTTTCCGATAGCTCAGGAGTCATTGGAGAGTTTCCGTAGAGATGAGAGGGTCTCTGTCATGGGCGGATACAGGGAATTGTCTTTCTCTCTCTCCTCCCATTTGAAAGCGTGCGTTAGAAAAGGACAGAAGATAGGGGGCCAATGTCACGTGATGGCCCCCTCTGCTATCCTTTTCCAACACATAAGTTCAAATGGAGGGAGAGAGAGAAAGACGATTCCCTGTATCCGCCCATGGTCTCTGTATCGGAAATTGGAATCGCACCACCCAGTGGCGTCGCGTGCAATTTGGCAACAATGTATTCTATCCATTTAAACTCGTGTAAAATATCGAATTCAGGGGGTTCACAGTGCACAATGAAAATTCGATATATTTAATGAGTTTAAATGGAGCAGTTGCATTGTTGCCAGATGGCACGCGACGCCACTGCCACTGGCACCACCCATAAGATAGCGCGAACTTGCTCGTCGACTCGATAGCATTGCGATACGATCGTTCATAATCAGCCTGCTGAGACAAATTTACGAGGGTCATTCGTAAAGTAGGGAAACATTATGTATACATCTCGAGTTTCAAAAAAATATAAACGGACTTTGTAAAAAGAATCTTAAACAACATACTCTTTTGGAATAGGATGGAATTCTTTTGATCATGGCTTAAATGTGAGCTACTGACAAAAGTAAAAAGTACACTTGACATTTTTAAGAGCGCGAATTCAACATTTTCTTTTTTTTTTAGTTTTTTTTTTTGTTTTTTTTTTTTTTGGGGGGGGGGGGTTGTAAAATAGGTTTAGCCACTTTCAGTCCTCGCTCAGAGGTTTTGATTCAAACTTTACAGAAAGCATGGGTACACTGAAAAAAAAAATAAGCTAAATTTAACTAATTTCTACTTAAAAGTATGGACACCACTTAAAACTGTTAGTTTGACTATTTGAATTAGTAAAATTAACCCCGTGCCGTGTTAATTAACTCGACACGGAGTTGATTTTACTAATTCAAATAGTCAAACTAACAGTTTTAAGTGGTGTCAATTAGTTAAATTTAGCTTATTTTTGTTCAGTGTAGTATACGCTTTTACGGAGGAGAGCAAAACATGTTTCCCCAACTAAGAACATTGAAGGGGGCCTTAAAAACGCTTGATGATGACTTCACAATGCCTCTAAGGCTGCTGGTGTGCAAAACTATAGTCCCTAGACAGTATATTTTCGGCAAAACCCAATAATTTGATGTAGGTCAAAGATTTTCTCATCGCGTCGGTTTAACAACTTATTAAAAGTAAAATAAAACAAATTAAAACTAAAAGAAAAGAGTCAGATATTATGATTGAAAAGTATTATTGGTTGATAGGTAGGAAATCAAGGTTTGAGAAAATATTATCCGTTCCAGGCATTTCCGGGGTACGGGTTATTTGGTATTTAACCCTTCACTGCACAGCGTTCCTAATTAGGAACAATTACTTTATTACCCACTAGCAGCCAGTATAATCTAAAACGCTGCTGCGCGTTGTGTCACTCAGTGGCGTCGTGTGCAATTTGGCAACAATGGATTCTACCCATTTAAACTCATGTAAAATATCGAATTCAGGGGGTGCACAGTGCATAATAAAAATTCGCGCACAAAAGATGGCACGCGTCGCCACTGGTGTCACTCATGATACATAATAAGAGCATTGAAAAATAGTGCACAGTCCCGCAAACAGAGAGCGCTACGTATGAGATCTCTCATCAACTCATGAAAAATCAGGTCAGAGGAAAAATTGTCACCTGAATCAAAAAACGTATGTTCATTATAATGACTGTCAATTGTTCGTCGGTAATTATTCTAAAATTCCTTCAAACAAATTTTTATTTTTTTACCAAAAATAACACATTTTTGTTTAAAAAAAAGTATAAAAATCCTGCCTTTTTGTATGTTTTACAGCATGTTAAAAAAATTGCGGAAAATTACATACTTGAGCATACACATCAAAAAATAACGTAATAATTTTTTTTTCTATTTTCCCCACTAATAGGGTGACTAGATGAATTGAAAAATTCATATTTCGTCAAAAAAGAAAAAAATCGTGCAGTGAAGGGCTAAGCAAGTTTGATTTGTATTCAGAGAATCATAATAGCTGCGTCGAACGAACGAGCGAATGAAAAAGTGCGGTAAAAATTACAGACAAAACATGACAGATAAAAAGTATCAAAGGAGTAAGGTACTGAGGTTATAAGCGATGAGAATAAGGAAGGAGGGGGTTACGATTTTTTATTATTTTTTTTTTTTTTAAAAATCAAATATTATGTAGGCAATTTTATGATAACACGTGTGTCACATACGAACATTTGGAGCATTTGGCGGATTTGGAGGATTTGGTGCATTCATTCCTTGGGCAAACACTGAATACACCGCAAGGAAGACAAGCGTAGTCATAACTGAAGTCATCTTCCGATCGTCGTGGTGTTTGCAATATGGTTGATGTGTTAATCACTCTTGGAAAGGCACATCCATTTAACACCTTACCTAAGTCCTTTAACTCAGGTTACAAAGGTTTTTACAGCAAAAGGAAACTAATGACATCAAGAGGACGTTGTTATAACAAGTATTACTCACAAACTTGTGAGTTGTGGTAGCTCTTAGCTTGGATCAGGAGTGGTAACCTGGAGTTTTCAATCTATGTGGGGAGGAGGAGGAGGGGTGGGGGCGAAGGAGCAGAGAAAGTGCACCACCAATCTGTTAATTTGTCTTTGTTTGTATAAAAAATTAAAATAAAGTGAAGTAGGTTGACGTTGAGGCGTTCTTTTGTTTTAAATTGCGTGATTACGTTCAGAAAAAAAATAGTAAGAAAAAAACAAGTTGAGATTTCTAACACTATTATATTCGAAAACATTAAAAAAAAAAAAAAAAAAAAAAAAAAAAAAAAAAAAAAAAAAATCCATTCACTTTAATTATTATGTGAAACAATCTCTCAATTAGAAAAAGTTACGGTATAATGATTCAATATTTTTTGCAGTTTCCTTACTAATGACGCTGATGCAAAATCTGCGACAGCGTTAAGGAGGTTTGTTCTTTAGGGCAAATCGCGCGGAAATCACCATCCAGCAGTCTTAAAATTCACTTTCAATTTCAAGAAATCCGTTAAACCAAAGTTCAGTAAAAAATTTAAGTAAAAAAAAAGAAAACAAAACAAACAAAAAACAAACAAAAATTCACTCAATGTAATTATTAATGTCAAACAATTCGTCAATTAGAACAAGGTACGGTATAACGATTCAATGTTTTTTGCAGTTTCCTGTCTGATAGTTCAGTTGAAAAATTATGCGAAAGTAGTGTTATATTAAGTTGTTCTTCAGGTAAAATCACGCGGAAATTACCATGAAAGCATCTAAATCTCTCAAAATTCACTTACAATTTTAAGAAATCCGGTAAACGAAATTCAAAAATAGGTTAAAGTGGGAAAGAAAGAGGGGAGGAAAGAAGGTAGAGATAGGCATGACTAGATTGTTAATTTTCCTAGAAACGAAGAAAATTAGGTCACCGTTGTTTCGTTCTTTCTTTTTAAGTAGTATAGTAATAAAATAAATACTGTGTGCCGATTAACCTCATAATATTGCCACTACGTCATCAGAGGTCAATTTCACAATATAGCTACTCTAAAAATCGAATTGAACAATTTGGCGCGAAAAGCCAGCAATTCTTATCGATCAAAGTTTTTGGACAGATTTTTCTAATTTTTTAGCAAACTTTACATGAATGTATGCAGCGCTAAAAATATGAAAAGAGAAGCATTCGGTAGGTATGACCTCAGCCATTTTTTGGGACCGATATTGTTGTTCGTACTTTTTTCTAACATGCAATTTACTACAAATTAAAAACGGCAAAAAAGTCAGTTCGCAGCTATAAAATCGCTATTTTAACATGTGATCAGATGGGGTGTAGTACGAGTACATTAGTGTTTCTCTAGCAAATCAATCGGAATAAGCGCACAATACGTTGTATTGGCACGCTTAACAAGTTGAAATTTCTAACACTGTTATGTGCGAATACATTCCTTGAAAAGAAACAAGTTCAATTCACCAGAATTAATGTTAAACAGTCAGTCAATTAGAACTTATTATGGTATAATGATTTCATAAGTTTTGCCGTTTCATTTTCATTTATACTGAGTCAGTTGCAAACTTTTGCTACAGCGATTTGAAATGTTGATTCGAATGTAAAATCGCGTGAAAATCATGCACATTGGAAGCGTCCACAAATCTCAAAAATCACTTACGAATGCTATAAATGCTTTAAACAAAATTCAAAGATGGCGGCCGAATGAGTGGGTCTTATACAGTGGGGGAGTCCCATCTTATCGCAACTTTCGATGCTGAGGGAAGTATGAATCATAGAGGAAGATGCGACCAGATGGGACTCCCGAACTCCCTTATAGTGACCCGCTTGCTCACTCAGCTGCCATCTTTGAATTGAATTTCGTTAAACGCATACATTGGGTTTGTGGATTTAGTTTCTGTCACTATGTGATACTTCCAATGTGATTTTCATGCAATGGGTCTGTCGCAAACTTTTGCTACAACGAGTAGGAGTGTTTATAATCAAAAGTAAAATCGCCTGAAAAGTCCATTGGTGGCATCAGAAAGTCCTTTTTCTTCTTGGTTTTTCATATTCTTCCTATTGATATTAGCGCATTGTATTTATTTAAAAAGACCAATGCCACTCTAAGACGGTCCAAAGCATTCGCACTTATTAAACGGGGCCCAGCCACCAGCCCTCACATTTTGTTTAAAACTGAAAGCCCACTGAAAATTATCACCTGCTTTAGCTTTGAATTTTGCCACCAGATAGCCCCTCTGAAACAATTGCACTTTCTTTTAAGACCAGTTCCCAATTATTTAAATGCAATTTTTGATTTAAGGTTAAAAAATGAGAGGCCAAACTGACTGTCTATGCTGCTTCACTTTGATATAGGTTTTGTAACGTGGCGCCGCCAGCCCTGTCCTACAGTTATAGCTATATTGTTTAATGACAGTTGTTAGCAATGTAAAGGAAATTTACCGGTACGAGCATGCGAAAAATTGAATAATACGTTTATCCAGACCTTTGAGGTTGAATAGCATCCATTTTCACTCTTCAGTGGAGAAATAAAACAAAACTGAAACTAAATTGACGTCAACTTAACACGAAAAATATTAAAATACAACATTTTAGAAACTCAATTAGGAAAAAGACCTCGAAATAAAACAAAACACCGAATTCCGTGAAATCAGCCGAGGGATCCGATTGTTTTGTTTTATTTTGCGTTATTTTTCCTGATTAAGTTTTAAAATGTCATGTTTCAATATTTTCCGTGTTAAGTTGACGTCAATTTAGTTTAGGTTTTGTTTTATTTCTACACTGAACATGGATGCCACGCCGCGCCGCGCCGCGCACTTGAAACCTCTAGATAAAAGTCAGTGCATGGCGTAGCGTGCAATTTGGCAACGTTGCAGTTCTTATTTAAACTCATGAAAAATATCGAAGTATTGGGTGTTCGGTGAACACCTTCGCAATCGACCTTTTACAAGGGTTTAAATGGACAAGTGCAACGTTGCCAAATTGCACGTTACGCCACTGATAAAAGTATCGTTCAATTGGCCGCATGCTCGTACAAGTAAATTTCAGTTATAGCTATTTTTTTGGGTACAAGAAACCTATTTAAAATAGTACACTCTCTAGAAGGAGACGCTCAGACATAAACATTTACCCAAGAGGTTTTTGAGATGTTTGCAAACAAATTGGGGAGGGTCTTGACCCTTTCTATACGCAGCATGGATTTCAGATTGAGTCGGGTCACAATGGAAGCCGGAATGTCTCCTAACCGTTCCACATTTATGGCAACCGGGTCTTCGAGGGTTCTGGCAGTTACGAGGTGCGGCAAATAAATAACCGGATTTTTGTTATAAAATGTTTATTAATAGGAAATACAAAAATGTGTAATTAAATACCTTCACAATATTGTCCTTTTAGTTGGAAAACTTTGCGCCAACGTTTCTCCCAGCTTTCAAAACACGCTTGGTAGTCCGCTGAAGTAAGCGCCTTCAAAGTCGCCGTCGTCTCTTTTCTTTCTGAATGGCAGTTACGTCCGCAAAATGGTGACCCTTCAGCTTGGCTTTGGTTTTTGGGAATAAAAAAAAGTCCGCTGGAGCAATATCAGGACTGTAGGGTGGATGAGGAAGCACAGAAATTTTTTTCCCTCCAAATATTCGGTCACAGCCCGCGATTTGTGACTGGGTGCATTGTCGTGATGGAGGGTCCACTCACGGCCGGCAAAATTTGGTCGGACTCTCTTTACCCTTTTTCGTAGACGGTTGATAACTTCAATGTAGAAGGCACTATTAACTGTTTGACCCTGTGGGACGAATTCCTTGTGCACCAATCCATTGATATCAAAGAATGCTATCAGCATGGACTTGACTCGGGATCTTGACATTTGAGCTTTGGTGGGACGCTGATCTCCTCTTCTTACCCACTGCGAACTTTGCCGTTTTGTCTCTGGATCACACTGGACGTATTTTGCAATTTTGCAACAATTTTCGTCGGACTATCACCATTTTTTACCAAAAACTTAATCACAATACGTTGTTCGCGAGGTGAATCACTCATAACTTCGTGAAAAATCGTGACACGTGGAAAAAAAAGTTGTCGCACGTAATACGCATTCGCAACGCACTGAATAGGCAGATACGGCTCATATTCCACCTAGAAATATTGCAAGGGTCACTTATCATCGCTGATTATCAGACAAACTGATTATCTCACCTGCGGCCGCACAGTAGCAGCAGTCCGGTTATTTAATTGCCGCGGCTCTATGTAATTTGGGCGACGGTCAATCTCTGCAGTAGCGAAAAAGGTCCCACTCGGCCGAGGAGCACTGCGCGACTAGCTCAAGGTAGATTAAAGAAGGTATGTGCAACACTCGCTCGCGCCGCTAGCAGCTGCTTCAAACTATGTTCACGTTTCCTCATGACGTCATGCGGGTGAAATCACTGTGATTGGCTGGCGATTATATGCCAACCAATCAGGGTATGTTTCCTCACCGACCAGCCAATCAGAATGGATTCTCATTTCACCCGCATGACGTCATTTTTTTGAAAAGTTGTTAGCGCTTCTAGCGGCTACGGGCGGCGCGAGCGAGTTATGCACATACCTTCTTTAATCTACCTTGCGACTAGCTCCTCATTCAGGTAGCGCGCTCAATCCCTGATGAAGTGGTCCCCAAAATTTAACCGCATCATGATGCGTGTCTGATGAAAGGATTGAAAGGACATGCATCAACCCAAATGGTAATTATTTGCTTTACGCACTTCCCTCAATTATGATTTACTTTAATTCAAGCACCACTGAAAGGCTTCCTTACGGCATAAGTAACAAGAAAATAACTGCGGAAACGCAAAAAATAACAGTTTGATTAGTAAATTTTCTTTACTGCCATAACATGTTTTGAGCAATCATTGTGATCTATCAATAACCGAACCTGACCTAACCTAACCTCACTGGGATATTGGTTAAGTAGGGGGAACAGCCAAACAGACAAGGAACCTGTGAGGTTAGCTTACTGTTAGGTAAGGTTCGGTTATTAATAGATTACAATGATTCGAGTTTCCGCAGTTATTTGTTTGTTATTTATGTCCTATGGTAGCTGTTTAGTGGTCCTCGAATAACATTAAATCATAATTAAGAAAGGCAAGTAGTTCCGTAGATTTGGCTCCATCAGTTTTCACGTAATTGGGAGCCCCTGACTTGAACTGATCTCCGCAGGGCGATGTGCTCGGCACTTGTCAGGCGCACCTGAAAAAGGGTAGCACTGACCCTTCTTTTCCTCGCGAGAAACTGACCGTCGCCCAAATTACACGGACTCATTGCCGCACCTCGTATTCCTGGTAGGGTCATAAAAGCGACCATTGCAGTTTCACAGTTTTGTTCCGCCAACTTCTTCAATTCAGAACCACCAAAAGCATTTTTACCCAAACAATGGCACTGGTCGTCTCTTAAATCCGCTAGTACCTCACTTCGCTTCCTTTTGATGTATTGTTCGTCCATCTGTAATGCAAGCAGCAAGGTTAACCCTTTAAGTCATGATCGTTTAAATTTTAAGAAAACGAGTTTCTGATTTCACGTGGAAAAAAATAATTGGTAGAATTTACCAGCTGCATAGCTGACTTTGGAGTCAGCTATCAAGTATGGCAAATTTCACTAAATTATCTTAAAATGTACCAACAAGTTAACTTAATTCACCATAATGTACGTTACATTTACCATTTACTTGATAGTTGACTCCAAAATCAGCGCAAATGGTAGATTCAACCGCAGTCTTTTTTTCCGTGCAAGTTCTTTCAGAGTTCCACACAGATAAAAATCTCCTGACTTCTTAACTATTCTCTTTTGCCAGAAACTAATACAAACTCCGTCAAACGGAAGTATGAAGCATTTGTAAGATCAAACGTGACAAGATTATTCTTTTCAACGTTTCGGAAAAACGGAAAAAAAATTTTGATTACTTTTTGGCGAGATGGAATTCTTTCAAACATGGCTCTATGAAGCCTGGAGGGGCGCCTCTTGTTTACATCTTCATGGAACCACCTGCCCCGCTGGAAACTGTGGAAACTTTCGGCATTTTCAGCTGATAGTACTGATGACATTTTTTATTGAAACGGAACAGAATAAAATTCACGCATTACTCTTCACTGTAAATTAAAACAGGTAGTGAAGCCAAAGGGAATTGCAGGTTAGTTTGACCTAACAAAGATTACTCAAACACGAATATATGTATAAATAATCTTTGGCGGGAAGATCGTTGGATAAAAATGTAAAAAAGAGGCGCGCCTCTAGGCTCCTCAGACTCAGACTCCTTCTTATTCTTCACTTCTGACGCGCGACTCACGCACTGTTCGCGACTCACGAGCGTGCGCGGCTCACGCTCATGCGCGGCTTACGCTCGTGCGCGACTTACGCATCGTGCGTAACTTACGCTTTGCGCGTGACTTTCGCTCGTGCGTGACTCACGCTCGTGCGTGACTGAAGCTCGTGCGCGACTTGCGAATCGAGCACGACTTACGCATCGTGCACGACTTACGCATCGTGCGCGACTTACGCATCGTGCGTGTCTTTCGCTTTTGCGTGACTCACGCATCGTGCGTGACTCACGCTCGTGCGCGGCTCACGCTTTTGCGTGACTCACGCATCGTGCGTGACTCACGCTCGTCCGCGGCTCACGCTCGTCCGCGGCTCACGCTCTTCCGCGGCTCACGCTCGTCCGCGGCTCACGCTCGTCCGCGGCTCACGCTCGTGCGCGGCTTACGAATCGAGCACGATTTACGCATCGTGCGTGACTTACGCTTTGCGCGACTCACGCATCGTGCGCGGCTCACGCTCGTGCGCGACTGACGCATCGTGCGTGACTTACGCTTTGCGCGTGACTTTCGCTCGTGCGCGACTGACAAATCGAGCACGACTTACGCATCGTGCGCTACTTACGCATCGTGCGCGACTTACGCATCGTGCGTGACTTTCGCTTTTGCGTGACTCACGCTCGAGCGCGACTCACGCATCGTGCGTGACTCAAGCTCGTGCGCGGCTCACGCTCGTGCGCGGCTAACACTCGTGCGCGACTTACGCATCGTGCGTGACTTACGCTTTGCGCGTGACTTTCGCTCGTGCGTGACTCAAGCTCGTGCGCGACTTACGCTCGTGCGCGACTTACGCATCGTGCGTGACTTACGCTCGAGCGCGACTCACGCATCGTGCGTGACTCAAGCTCGTGCGCGGCTCACGCTCGTGCGCGGCTCACGCTCGTGCGCGACTTACGCTTTGCGTGATTTTCACGCATCGTGCGTGACTCAAAATGGCAGTCTCTACCCTGCAAATACGCAGAGAGTCAGCGATCATATAATAATGAAATTGATGACCCAAACATGCTTCAGATGGTTGTTTTTGACTTGAAAATACCAACATTTTCTCGGAGGGGGGGGGGGCAGACCCCCCAAACCCCCCTAGGTGGGGGGTGTCCCCCACACCCCCCATATGGGCCGGTCCAAAGTTGGTTTCCCGGTCCGAATTTGGGGTCCAGTCCGCCTCTGACTTCTGTTCACGTGTCTTGACTCTTTCATACATAGGGATTCTAGCCATCAACCACTTAAATAAGTTGAGAGGTATAGACGTGTACTGTTTTTATTGATTTCGACAATCTGTTACAATGAGTAAGGGTGAATATTACTCATAAAGGGGTGGTGGCTCTTAGCTTGAATCCAGCACAGAGAATTCCTCAATTCTTTTGTTTTGATTTGCCTAACGACGATCAAACACGTACCCTAATTACATTAAAAAAGTGTGAAAATTACTTTCTCATCGGTTGTTTGCTGTCTCTTTTGAAATAATGATGTAAATTTAAAAAAAAAAAACGTATGACGTAAATTAAGAAAAACATGTTATAAATCAGGAGAATTTAAGAATGAGAATAAGAACCCAGCCCACCGCTTCCACCTTTGCTATACATGTAAAAGCTTGTTACGATTGTTTCATAGAAAACGCGTGGGCTTGGAAGATAGAAAAGGTAGAGGCAACAGCGTGTGATTAAAGGAGATTTCTCCGTCTTATATTTTCCTAGCGATTGATGGGAAAAAAACTGTTTAGCAAAAAAAAAAAATTACTGAAAGCCAAAATTAAGGTATTTCTAAAAGAAACAAAAATATGTACCTAGAGATTTCCTCTTATTTTTCTACGAAACAGCCTGACAAAAAACAACATTGTATTTTTGTTTTTCATTTTCGCCAATTTTTCATTTGTTTAGGACCGAATGAGAAATGAGTATACGTGATGAGTTTTGAAACCTAGCAAGGTTGAAAGAAAATGTTTGAAGTAGAGCAATTTCAAAATGGATTCTAAGAAAATCTGTTTAAGCTTGTTTCAAAGCAAACTCGTGAAAAACTAATCTTTTATATCCCTATAATTTACTTGCTTTTACTTTTCTGTTTCAGGTAAGTTTCAAATTTTCGTGCTATAGATTGTACTTATCCGTGGGACTCTCAGTAAGTTTTTTTTATTCCTAATCATAAAGCGCAAATATAGACGGAGAATAGACTGATGAAGTGTATTGAAGTAATGTCGTCCATTGTCCGGTAAAAAAGTTCGTTGAGCGTTCCAAAATTCCTCTCTCACTTTTACTCTCACGTGACCCTAATATATTACTGTCTCACTCTAATATCGAATACAGAGACATTTCTTTTTTTGCAAATTTTTGGCAGACATTGTAATCTCGGAACGTTTATGTATTTAATGCTATTTGGACAAATAAATGAAGTCCATCACCGAAGCAATATATGCCGATAGGTAAAATGGGGTGACCCAATTCTTAAAAAAACGAACAATGCAATCGCTATATTAGATTTAGGAATAGGAATTCATCATATTAGCAAGGATTATCAGGGACTGATATATATATATATATATATAATATATATATATATATATATATATATATATATATATATATATATATATATATATATATATATATATATATATATATATATATATATATATATATATATATATATATATATATATATATATATATATATATATATATATATATATATATATATATTATATATATATATATATATATATATATATATATATATATATAAAAAGTTTTTAGTATAGAAAAGCACAAAGGTTATGGGGGGGGGGGATATGAGCATTAGAAAAGAAAGACAAAACAGCTGTGACTCTGACTATGTTGACATGTTTACAGCTTAAAAGGTTGAAAATGGTGATTTTTTTGGGACTTTGTTCACTAAATCTTTGCCATCTTTTTTTATATCCCAGACCATTTGTGCGCCACTCCTTTTCTCAAGTCCACGCTGCATTATGGCCTGAGATCGTTAAAAAATGCCACAAATTAGAAAAGTTAATTTCTCGTAAATTTCTCATTTACAAGCTTTCTATACCAATTATAATCACTGAAAACACTTTTAACAAGTAATTTAAACCTTAAATTGGAACTGGAATTTTTCAAAATTGTAAGCTTAAAAAGTCGAAAACGAAGATTTTTGATGACTTTTTTTTCCTCTAATTTTCTGCCAATTTTTTTTTCGATATGAGACCATTGCGCGCCACTGGTTTTGATCTAGCAGAGAATATACGTCTCAGTTATAGCGTTCTATTGTTTTCAATTGCGTGACTGAGATTTAAAAAAAACAATTAAAATAGTGCGGAAATGCTTCCTCATCAAGTGCCAGCTGTAAAAATTGAAATCATCATCATCATCATCATTTAATTTTCAGCCAATAGAGTTTTTTGGTATTGATTTGCAAGAAATTCCCCAGCTCACAACAAAATCGTTATGCCTCTGATAGTAATTTCTTTGGTTCAAACTTTCCAAGAACTATTAGTATTGATAGACCATCAAACTGCAGCATCTGGTCATCGACCTATAAATCATTTCACCCGGAGAGTCTTTTGGTCGAACTAATATCATAACATGACTGTTATAGGAAGAGATGCGGGGATCATAATTGATCGATCTGATGTCTGTTGCTTGCGGTTCAAACCTAGCATCTCAGGCCATGAAATTCTTGGATTTTAAATTTACCGCTCGTCACTAAAACAGTAAATGACGAAGAAGTATAAATAAAGCTAGAGAGATTCCTCAAAGCCCCCAAGGGACTCTGAAAGGAGCATAAAACCAACAACGCGGGGGAAAATAATCACAGCCATGGAAAGAAAGTTTTTCAATAAAAAAAGAATAATAATAAAATAAAAACTTTTTTTTGTTTTTGTTTTGTTTTTCATCCGAATGTTTAACTTTGATGCAGCTATGATCGAGTTTGGAAAGACACTGCGCTGAGGTAAAGCGAGAGTCTCAGTGACTTTCGTCGCACACTAGGTGAGAACGAAGATTTTTCCGGACATGCAAAGTGTCTGAGCAGCCATTTTGTTTGTATTAACAGTGATGGCTCGTGCTGTTTGGCAACACTGTTTTTCCTCCATTTGATTCTGTGTAAAACAATCGATTCGATTGTGAAACAGCGCTTCACCGGCATTCGATTATTGTGCACAGATTCAAATGGAGGCAAAACAGTGTTGCCAAACAGCACGAGCCGCCTCTGGCGTTTAAAGTCATTTTTAAAAACTCTGATGAACACCGGTTGAAAAAAATGTCACTTTACTCAGTTCAATGTATGATAGCGATGCACGAAAATACTAGCATCCGTAATGTTGGCAATGTTCACACTATTCTATTTTATCAAAATATCCGCGAATTTTTGAAGGTTACTAAAGGAGACTCAGTGTCATCGCGTACAATTTGGCAACGCTGATAGTTGTCCATTCAAATGTACGAAAAAGGTCGAACTATTGGAGGTGCACACTGCACAGCACACTCCCTCAAATCAAAATTGTTCATGTGTGAAGGGATTTTCTTTCCTCTCTCCTTTCCCACTTCATTACATAGAAGAGGACAGAAACATGGGCTGATGTCACGTGGCAGCCCCCACCGCCATCATTTTCTAACACATGTAATCTAAAAAGGAAATAGAAAGAATAGAGATTTGCCTTTCTCTCTCTTTTCCCACTTGACTTCATGTGTTAGAAAAGGACAGAAACAGGGGCTGATGTCACGTGAAAGCCCCTATCTCCATCCTTTTCTAACGCATGCGTTTAAATGGGAAAAGAGAGAGAATAGAGATTTGCCTTTCTCTCTTTTTTCCCACTTGACTTCATGTGTTAGAAAAGGACAGAAACAGGGGCTGGAGTCACGTGAAAGCCCCTATCTCCATCCTTTTCCAACACATGCGTTTAAATGGGAAAAGAGAGAGAGTAGAGATTTGCCTTTCTCTCTCTTTTCCCACTTGACTTCATGTGTTAGAAAAGGACAGAAACAGGGGCTGGAGTCACGTGAAAGCCCCTATACCCATCCTTTTCTAATACATGCAGTCAAATAGGGAAAGAGAGAGAAATACTAATACCTGGCTACTACTATGGGCTGTGCCTCTTCACTGTGCGTCGGTTTACTCAAACTTTCCCGCAGTCCGCGTCGTTCTGCGAATTGAGAGTTGAGTTGAAGCTCCAGGTTCTTTCCTTTCACGAAAACTTAACTTTATGAATATTTATGAGTATATGATCTTCATGATAAATTATTTATTCATTTTCAAATTTCATAGTCATCGTTTTCAAAAGAGAAAAAGTATAAAAACTGTTGCACGATACTTTACAACATCCCAACTTGTTGTTAACTGTTGCGTGCATTTTTGTGATTTTCACTTTTTGTTTTAATCATATTTTAATCGTTTCGATGGTGCACCGATTTCATAGAATTAGCAAGGAATTCCTCTCTCCCCACAATCTTTAGTCGCTTACTGTCACAAAATATTACGTTCAGATTGGAAACTTTATTTGGGAGAATTTTTAATATGGAAATCTGCGGTCCACCATGTTGGAAAGTGATCATTTTCGGTTGTCTTGATTTCATGAAAGGGGCTCTTGCAAACTTTTGCTGTGGGAAAATGAATAGTCCATTTGATGTAAAAACCAGTGAAAATCAAGACAATCGCACTAAGAAAGTCTAAAATTCAGTAATAAACTCACTTAACTGCTAAAACTTAAAGTTCGTAATGGCGGCTCAACAACGAAGGTATCATGGGAGATTCCCGTCTAAATTGTCACTTTCTCTAAGGAAACACATAGATATGTCTCAATTTAGATATAAGAATCTCCAATGATACCTGCGTCTTTCCGCCACTAAGCCCGATTCTGAGAGTGAATTTTGTGATTTTTTAGTGTACTCATCATCATTTTTACAGGTTTTTCTGCATAAGAACAACTTTTCGATCCCCTGTAGCAAAAGATTGTAAGAGCCCCATTTAATATAGTTATTTAAACACAACCATAGTTCATGGAAAAATATAATTAAAATAAATGGATAGTTAAAATGAATTTGAGCTTTATCCTATTTAATGAAAACAGCGGACGCTTTAAAGATAAAAAAAGCTAAATGTGAACCCAAGTTTTTTTTTTATTTTTTATTTTTTTTATAATAATTATTTGTAGGAATGAAAATGGCAAAAGTACCAAAGATTATCAGTGAGTTCCTCTTACACATCTGAAGTGAAGTCCTCGAAAGAAATAATCAAAAGCATGCTATGAAAGTCTGTCTATGTAGTTCCTGGACACCCTTCGTAACTATTTTACTCCGTATTATTGTTTCTAAAAAACCTCCTCAACCCAGAGTCGCCGTTTGATTATCTTGCGATCTGGCGATCAAGTTCCAAGTATACAGGGTGTTCTGAAACCTGAAAGTCCTTACCAGGCCCAAGTTGGTCGAAGAACGCGCCATCTTATTCCGATAAACGATGACAGATCTGCTCGTAAGCTGTGGGCCGGCAAAGCTGTATATTGATTTATATGAGAAATTCTGCGAATCGCAACATAACGAGCAGTCCCGTCTTGTTCATCGCATCAATGTGAGACAAGGTCATTAAATTGATTCTGGTAGGAACTTCTTGAACACTCCGTACATCACGACACAGATTCAAGTGTCGAAGTCATTTAATAGTACTAAGAGATGAAATAGGATACCATTTACTCGAAAGAAGCTTCCCCGTATCGATCAGGGCTGCCGTTTTGCGTATAATCAATGCTATTTTTCAATTCACCGATGATTTCACCGGTTGAGAAAAGATTACACAGCTCAATTCAGTGCATGACTGTAATAAACTAGAATACTCGCATCTGTAATCTTTTCTCAACCGGTGGAGTCGTCGATGACTTTAAAAAAACTTGCGGATATTTTAATTATTCAACGGAGTTTCCGCCGATGAAGGAAAGATTACAGATCAGAGTATTTTCGTGCGTTACAGTCATACACTGAACTGAACGGTGTAATCTTTTCTCAACCGGTGGAATCATCGGTGAATGGAAAAATAGCATTGATTATACGCAAAACGGCAGCCCTGGTATCGATCCAATTTGTCCAGAATTGCCAGTTTTAGAGAGATTGGCTCACGAGCTGTGCTACCGTTTTGCGTAAATTTAGTAGTACCTACTCTACAATCTATCAGTAATGGGTCTGTTGCGTACTTTTGCTACATCAATATAACTCATTGTTTCTAACGTAAAATTTGGCGAATATAACGATGCGCACACTAAAAACTTTCAAAATCCACTCATTAACTCAGAAAATACCTTCCATTTTAAACAACCCGCGCTACACTAGGCACTGTATCACCGACTGATAACTATATAGATGGAACCATCTATTTTATGTAAACATGAACAGAACTTACAAACATTGGAATGTTTCGTTTATAGATGCGTACATTTCTTATATTATATTTTGTAGTCTTTGATAAACCTCAAAGACCAGACAGCAAATGCAGCCAATAGTTCATGTATTTAGAAGGGAATTCCATCTTTTTGTAGTTACGATGTTGTTTACTTATGCACGGTGGTTTCGTCTATGTAGTAGTATACCGGTCCAAATAGTGTTTAGTGTAGCGCGGGTTGTTTGAAATTGAAGTGATTTCCTGAGTTGATGAGTGGATTTTGAACGTTTTTAATGAGCGCATCGTTATTTTTACCGAAATTTACATAGGAATCAAAGTTCTATATTGTTGTAGCAAAAGTTTGCAATAGACCCATTCTACCGGCTGATGCAAAGATTACATACATAGGTTGTCCCAAAACAACTGTCAGTAGGTCTGTATTTCGGGAACTATTAAACATATCGAAATGCGGGTTGTGGGAGATTGTAGCTCATACTGTTAGCTTTCCAACGAGCTCTAGTTTAGCTAATTTGGTTAAAAATTCGCCAAGTTGATGAGTAAAAAATAACCCTACGAGATTTTTGAGCTCAAAATAACTTTATTTCTCAACTTAAAAATTTCATATTAGAGATTTGTTGGTACTTTTACAATTGAGGATAGCATACCTATACAGTAATAGGTGATAATTGAGGACTATAATCACTCGCTCACCTGAAGATTCAACATCCCGATCTTTTTCAAAGTAGTCGCCATTGAGTCGATGCATCAAGATACCGCGCGCCCGCACACCGCCAACATGACCACGGAGTTCTTACAGCGCAAAGGCGTTGCCGCCATTTCCCACTCCCCGTACAGTCCTGACCTCGCGCCCTGCGACTTTTGGTTATTTCCCTCTTTGAAGAAGTTTTTACGTGGTAAGCGATTAAACACCTGCGAAGAAATTTAAAAGGCTGCGCACGGATTTTTCCTGACACTGCCAAACGATAAATTTCGAAAGACCTTCGTCGAGAAATGGCCCGAGCGCATTCAACGATGCATCGACGTCAATGGCGACTACTTCGAAAAAGATCGGGATGTTGAATCTTCAGATGATGAGTGATAATAGTCCTAAATTATCACCTATTACTTTACAGGTATGCTATCCTCAATTGTAGAAGTACCAACAAATCTCTAAGATGAAATTTTTAAGTTGAGAAATAAAGTTATTTTGAGCTCAAAAATCTCGTAGGGTTATTTTTTACACACCCCCAAAAAATTGCTGTAACTCGGCGAATTTTTAACCAAATTAGCTAAACTAGGGCTCGTTGAAAAGCTAACAGTATGAGCTACAATCTCTCACAAACCGCATTTTGATATGTTTAATAGTTTCCGAAATACAGACCAACTGACAGTTGTTTGGGACAGCCTTTGTATAATTGTATAATTGGAGAATTCACTGTCAGCGATTCAGATAATGTCAGTCAACACCTCATTTTTGACTCTAAATCACCTCCAAAGTGATCGAAAAAAAGAGCAAATCCTTTAATTTATCATCGCATCGGGAACATCCTACTCTTTGATTCAGTACAATGAGGCATTTTAGTATAACGTCACGCGTAAATTGGATGGAAACAAACGTTCTGTTTTACTCACTCTCACATGGTTTTCCGTAAGAAATCGTCCATCCACATTTTCAAATGTAAATCCGTGCAGATAATCAAAGGATTTCCGCAGATTTTATTGCACCAGCAGATTCCACGTATGTTAAACTATGTTTTCTCTTCAACAAAATGATGGAAACATCGCACCTATTAATTTACAATCACAGTTGTAATGGGTCTGTTGCAAACTTTTGCTACAGCGATAAAAAGTGTTTACTCCAATGTAAAATCGCCTGAAAAGTCCATTGGTGGCATCATAAAGTCAATAAATACAATATTAAACTCACAAGAGGCGTTTATCGAAATCCAAGATGGCGGCAAAATATCGAGGAATCTGAATGTATGCATCGTGATCATCCAAGGATTGCCAACTTTGACAACCTCACTGCAGGTAGAGGTTATGTGTTTATTTACGTTGTGATTGGTTGTGATGGATATTGTGAGGTTGGCTATCCTTGGATGTTCGTGGTGCATGCATACAGATTGCTCGATATTTTGCCGCCATCTTGGATTTCATTAAACGCATTTTGTGAGTTTATTGTTGCATTTCATTACTTTCTGATGCCATCATTGGACTTTTCAGGCGATTTTACATTAGTAGATTGCACACTCTATAGCGCTGTAGCAAAAGTTTGCAAAAGACCCATTATTGTAAAAAGGCCTATGTTTTGTTTCTGTCTTACTTACTCGAGGTGTTCATGCGTGAAATCTCAACCCGAGTTCACCGACTCGACTCGGGTTTGAATTGGGGTCGAGTCGAACCCTAGTTCAGCGAGATCCGAAGTGTTTATGCGAGCATCTCAACCTGGGTTCAGCTGAACTCGGGTTCTAGAACCCGGGTTGAGATGCTCGCATAAACGAGGCTACTGTTTCTTATGGCAGCTGGAGTATAATATCATCACATGCTATTAAGAGACCATATGAATTGTTTGAAATAAAAGTGATTGTCTGAGTTAATGAGTGGATTTTGAAAGTTTTTAATGTGCGCATTGTTATTTTCGCCAAATTTAAAGTTAGAATCTTTGTGTCATATTGCTGTAACAAAAGAAAGCAAAAGATTCATTACCTATAAAATAATCGATATTTAAAAGACAAATTGTACTCCCAAGAAATCGATACAGTTGCTTAGGTTTAAATGGAAGAACATATGGTTGCCAAATTGCATCCTGAGCCGCCAACGTTACTTGTAGGCGAATCGGCAGCCCTGCTGTGAATTAAATTACGTCAAAATGTACTTGAAAGTTGTGTCCTTGTCCAATGTCCGAGTGTCCATCCTCAGAGCCCCCTTTCCCCTTTAGCGACCCCCTTTTGGCCCTTGAGATTCTGAACCTGCCCCCCCCCCCCAGTCACCAGTCCCCGATTTCAACGGAATCTATGAGAATCTTAGAAAGTAAACAGTAAACCAGAGCTGCCATTTTGCAAATAATTAATGGTATTTTTCAATTCACCGATAATTCCACCGGTTGAGAAAAGATTACACAATTCAGTTCAGTGTATGACTGCAATGCACGAAAATACTCTGATCTGTAATCTTTTCTCAATCGGTGTAATTGCCGTCCGTCGAATTATTAAAATATCCGCATGTTTTTTTAAAGCCATCAACTATACTACATCGGTTGAGAAAAGATTACAGGTTCGATTATTTTCGTGCAGTACACTCATAAATTGAACTGAACTGTGTAATCTTTCCTCAACCAGTGGAATCATCGGTGAATTGAAAAATACCATTAATTATACGCGAAACGGCAGCTCTGACTGTAAACAGTGAACGCTATTGTTGTCGCTCAAAGCTGATGAAGATCAACAGCTTTCCTATCTCTTGATTATTCAACTTGAGTAGAGATAGATATGATATGACGTAATAGGTTAAGAATATTAACGCTGTGTGCACTCAATATGGTACACCCGGTTAAAATCAATTAATATAACAGTGTCGCCAGATGTACTATGACTTTCAAAAGAAAGTATACCCTGGTCGAAATTCTTACTTTAAAACTGTTGTAACAGTGTCGCCAGGTGTACTATGACTTTCAAAAGAATGTATACCCTGGTCGAAATTCTTACTGTAAACCTGTCGTAACAGTGTCCCCAGATGTACTATGACTTTCAAAAGAAAGAACCCTGGTCGAAATTCTTATTGTAAAAGTTAACCTTTATTTTTCAGTGAAACTTTCGATTTTTCATGACGTACTTTAAAAGGGGCGTTCTGACCAGTCTTTTAAAGACATGAAACCCGCAATAAATTGTTTTAAGATTGCCAAGATTTAAAATAGTAAAAATTTCGACCTGAGTAATTTCTTTTGAAGATTATAGTCCAGCTTTGGACCGTATGTATTGTGTAATGGTTACTCTGTAACCCATAATAAGGCTCAATGTTAAATGCACGCGGTTTTTAACATGAAAGGCTGGGAACACTGCGTAATCGAACAAAGCAGAAAGGGAAAAACTGACCGTCATATTTTTTTGCGGCGTGGAAAAACTTTATAAAACTAACAGGCATATAAAAACATATAATTCTGCAGAAAGGGTAATCTCGGGGTTTTGATTTAATGGACCTCTTGCAAGGTTTTGCTGTAGACAAATAGGCTATCAATGCCAATGTAAAATGCTGCGAAAATAACTATGAGACCATTAAAAAAGTCTAAGACTCACTCCTCGCAGAGAAAATTTAACTTGAAATTTCGGGTGACCACCCTTGCATGCATGCACCAACCTTGGATTCGGACCCCGAACAAAAGAACAGGACATGAAATTAAGGGCATCTTCCTCGTTTATTACGCGATGTAAGGTAGGTGACCCAAAGGTGGCCCGGCTATTAAGGTGGCCCACCCTAGCTTATTTCAGTTAATTACGCGAATTGACGATAGATGGCGTTAGTGCTGTGTAGCAGGATGCTATCGCTTCCCCCACTCCAAAAATCAAGAGCATCGGGCGATTCAGTCGGCGCGGAACTGTGCAACATCTATTTTCGCTGGTCGCCAACTAATTTTCACGAAAGTAAACAATCGTAAAAGCTAAGCCCTTAAATTAATTTATTCTTGACATGTGATACATATTCTGAAAGCTAATTTACTCTACTTTCATGACCTGTAATTGTCTTTTTGCAAACTTTACGTGTTTTGACGATATGAGCAGATATTTGTGAAAACACGTGGTCTGACAGGTGCACCAAAGGTAGCCCGCCCTAGTGGGCCACCTTAGGTGCATTAATGACACTGACTATCAACATGTTCCAGCGTCATCTTTTAATACATTTTGACCAATAGAGAGTTTTTATGGTATGGAATTAAAGCTGTCTTACTTCCTGAAACTAATTTTGACGCATAGCTTATTAAAATGAATGTATGAATGAGTAAATAAATGATTTATGTAAAATATGAAAATTAGGTACGTGGATGATTTTACGGCAGTTGATTGTTTATATTTTTTATTTTTGTACCTTTGTACTTGTAGCATAAAAATTAAGAATTCGAATGATTCGTTACAAAAAATAAAACGAAAAAAAATTTAGTATTTGAAATCAAAACATTTTTTTCATACTTAAATTCAAGCGAGCGGGTGTGTGGGTGGAGTGGGGTGGGGTTGGGGGTGATGGTGGGAGAGGTAGAAAAATAATTACTACCAACCACATTTTTTGGAATATTTCCAACAACCAAGGGAGAAAATTAGAAATAATAAAAATGGAATAAATTAGAGGAATCAAAAGGGGGGGAGGGTGGATGTGGGGGTGGGGTGGGTGGGTGGGGGTTGTGGTGGGGTGGGGAGGTAGACAAATAATTACTACCAACCACATTTTTGGAATATTTCCAACAACCAAGGGAGAAAATTAGAAATAATAAAAATGGAATAAATTAGAGGAATCAAAAGGGGGGGGTGGATGTGGTGGTGGGGTGGGTGGGTGGGGGTTGTGGTGGGGTGGGGAGGTAGACAAATAATTACTACCAACCACATTTTTTGGAATTTCCAACAACCAAGGGAGAAAATTAGAAATAATGAAAATGGAATAAATTAGAGGAATCAAAAGGGGGGGGGGGGGTGGTGGTGGATGTGGGGGTGGGGTGGGTGGGTGGGGGTTGTGGTCGGGTGGGGTGGGGAGGTAAAAAAATAATTACTTCCAACCACATTTTTTGGAATATTTCCAACAACTAAGGGAGAACTTTAGAAATAATAAAAATGGAATAAATTAGAGGAATCAAAAAGGGGGGGGGGTGGATGTGGGGGTGGGTGGGGTGGGTGGGGGTTGGGGTGGGGTGGGGAGGTAGAAAAATAATTACTTCCAACCACATTTTTTGGAATATTTCCAACAACCAAGCGAGAAAATTAGAAGTAGTAAAAATGGAATAAATAAGAGGAGTAAAAAGGGGGGATGTGGGGGTGGAGTGGTGGGGTGGGGGGTTGGGTGGGGTTAGGGGTGATGGTGGGGGAGGTAGGCAAATAATTTACTACCAACAACATTTTTTGGAATTTTTCCAACAACCAAGTGAGAAAATGAGAAATAATAAAAATGGAATCAATTATAGGGGTCAAAGGGGGGGGGGGGGGGGGGGTTAACCACCCATTGACATTCAATTCATCATAATCACTATAATTTCTGGTGTCACTAGGGTTTAGATTCCGTTATTGAACGATTCAATATCATTTGAATACGTATTAATGAAATTTAAAAGGGGGTGGCCACCTTAGGTGCATCAAAAATATGAGGGGTGGCCACCTTAGGTGCACGTTTTGCGCGATGCCAAAACCCTACTTTTTTTCAAACTCAAAAAAAACTTCAAAAACAAGCAAATTTGAAAAAAATGATATTAACATATGATAGCCAACTGTCTGAAGAGTAAATTGACATATTTAGTTTTTTTTATCTCTCATGCCTTATACGTGCAAAGTGGCCCCAAGCATAGGTATGGCCACCTTTGGGTCACCTACCTTAGAACTTTTCTTTATTTATCACCGTGCTCCTAGTGACAACATGTGTATGGATTGACCTTTATTCCTTCAAATTTACTTTTTGAAAGCAAATTTATTAATCTCATTGTTCAAATTCGTAGGTTATGTTCTTTCGTTTGGGGTCCGAATCCGAGGTTGGTGCATACATGCAAGGGTGGTCACCCGAAATTTCAAGTTAAATTTTCTCTGCGAAGAGTGAGTTAGACTTTTTGAATGGTCTCAGATCTCATCGTTATTTTCGCAGCATTTTACATTGGAATTGATACTCCATTTGCCTACAGCAAAACCGTGCAAGAGCTCCATTATGAGAAGTAGACAGGTTTAGCTTTTAATAAAATTGACATTTCAGGACATTGTTTTAAATGGGAATCCCACGTAGAGACGTCAGTACACACACGATTTTTCCCAACTTTACACGTGTTCTATGACTTTCAAAAGAAAGTATCCAGGGCCCTATTCCACCAAAAGTACAAGTCCGAGTACAAGTTGTATTTACAAGCGTTTTTTAATGCTAAAATGCTTGTAACTACAACTTGTACTCGGACTTGTACTTTTGGTTGAACAGGGCCCAGGTAAAAATTTTCATTCCTCCATGTCTTGACCAGTTTTAAACCTTTTTTCTTTCGGTCTAAAATCCCAAAAGAATCTTTCAAAGCGTAAATAGATGTCGATCCATAAAAGCAGTAAAAGATTACATCGTCAGAAATTCAGCGGCACTGTAATCCTTGCAGTGGACGAAAACACAACAACGGCCCTCAGAATGTAAACAAATGTGCAAAATCGCATCCAATGGCGGCGCCCATGGTTTCACTAATTCCATACCTGGTCACAGGGGGTTTGAGGTTATGTAACTAGGTTGTCTACTTTTACATTGGCTCTTATGGGAGATAGTGGATTTTTGCAGTTTTTGACATTTTTCGGTCATTTGACGCCGAATTCAGTTAAATGACCCTCTTAGTAAAATACTCCCCTTGATGTCCTGAACATTTTTCAACAATTTTTTTTTTTTTTTTTTAAAAATGTTAAGGGCATTAAGGGGAGTAATTCTTTAAGAGGGTCATTTGCGTCAATTCGGCCTCCAAATGACCGAAAAATGTCGAAAACTGCAAAAAATCCACTACCTCCCATAAGAGCCAATGTAAAAGTAGACAACCTAGCTACATAACCTCAAACCCCTGTGACCAGTTATGGAATAGATGGTATATTGTTTCACTTGTCTTAACTCTCTACATATAGGGACTCTACCGGCTACTGGAGTGAGTTTAGTTTACCTTACTTGTTGACATTGTTCGATTAAAATTGACCTTCAAAGTTCATAAAATGATAAATCGATGCGAAATTTATTTCTCTGATTTTCGGCCACTTTCCGACGATCGAAGACCACAGAGCGACGCGTCGTTCGAGAAGATTACGATGTCACGTCGAATCAGCCCATCGTGGTCGAACGGGAATCGATTTTCCTGGAAATCGCTGTCGGGCGTGTAAGCTCCGAATGTTTTGTCAACAAGGAAAGTTGCAAAATACTTTGACACACTTTCCCGTGCGAAATGCAACAGCATAGTTCCAGAGTTCCTATCACTTAAAAGCGGGATCTTTTATCTCTCTGCTCTACTGTCCCCTTTCTTCTCTCCCCCCCACTATTAACCCTCCCCCCTCTTCTGGTTCTCCTCCATCTCCATCCGTCCAGTGAGCGTAAACATATACATACTTCTTTCGCGGAAAGGAGCTTACACAGATGCAAAGCTGCCGTTGTTGCGTATATTTAACGGCATTTTTCAATTCACCGATGATTCTACCGATTGAGAAAATATTACACAGTTCAGTTCAGAAGTAAGCATCAAAAACGACTTAAGGCGAATTTTCGCGTTCGAGTATCATAAACAATACCAACCTAACTACATATATTCGAGGAAACCCAATTGTGTTTTTAGATGTGTTTTCGGAGCATTGATGGCATCAATTCGATTTCGAATTCACCTTCGGACTTGAATTCAAAATCGAATTGATGCCATTGATGCCTCAAAACACCAAAAAAGTTCGAAAAACACGAACCAGTTTCGTGTCATCCACTATTGTCATGCGCAAGTTGGCAATGATTTTGCATAATTTCGTTGGATATATTCGTCGCGAAAATTCGCCTATAATGTGTCCGAGACATTCACCATCCATCAGTGTTAATTTAACCAATTTTCAGTGTTTTAGAATAATTCTACGCCTAAAATTTCACTTCATCATCGCTATCATATGTATTTCGAGACGCTGATTTCGAAAATGCTATAGCAGTTTTCACTAAACTGTCCTCGATTTTACGTAAATTCGAAATTACGTCTTCTTATAAAAAAATTCGAAATTCTGGAAAAAGTATGAGTTTTGAGTAAAAACTAACGCCGAATTTGAAATCAGCGGGTCATAATACATGAATAATCTTGCCATAAGGGTGAGAATGAGGTATCTTATGATAAGAAAACCTGGTTTCCCGTTCATAACAGCCAGACACACTGTGTCGTTAAGGCGTAAAAATCTCAGTTCAGAGTATAACTGTGATGTACAAAAAGAGACGGTTTAAGTTAGAGTTCCTATATATGAAAGAGTCTCGCCATATGAAGTTCCATCTCTGATTGGCTGCTGAAAACTGAAGAAGAAGAAGGGGTCTATGAAGCCTGGAGGCGCGCCTCTTGTTTACATCTTGACCGAATCATCTGCCCCGCTGGAAACTTTCGGCATTTTCAGCTGGTACTGATGAAATTTTTTATTGAAATTGATGAATGTATGTTCGGAACGGAATAAAATTCACGCATTACTCTTCACTGTAAACTAAAACAGGTAGTTAAGCCAACGGGAATTGAAGGTTAGGTTGATCTAACAAAGGCTACTTACCCACTAATACATGTGTAAACAATATTTGGCGGGAAGATCGTTGGATAAAAATGTAAACAAGAGGCGTGCCTTTAAGGCTGGTTTCCAATGGAGCGCAAGGCTTTGCGTCGCTAGCGTTGCGTTTTGTTGCGTTTGGCCGAGTTCGCGCAGCGCAACGCGTCGCGTTTCCAATGAGCGCAAGCATTGACCAATCAGCATCCAGAATTTTGAAGAGCGCGCGTCGAACACTCAAAATGGAGTCGGTTTGTTTACATTCATGTTCGACTGCCCTAGTTGAGGTTAGGTTAGTTTCAACCAACGATGACTGCGAGTTTTTTCGCGTAATTTGCATAGTTTTATTTCCATGTTGTCTCAAACGTGATTATTCGGCAAGATTCACAAATCACAAAGGCGGATTCCGCCGAATTCAATATTTCTTCTTCTTCACTTGTTGCATTTGTTGATTCGGGACTCATCTAAAACGCTCACCCGACAAGCAGCAGCCAGCGAAATCGGTCTAGCAGCAACGCAAAAGTTGAGAATTGTTCAACTCGGCCGCGTCGTTGCGTTTCGAGCGCAAGAGTTGAGATCGGCCGCGTCGTTGCGTTTCAACGCGAAGGCTTTGCGTTGCATTGGGAACGATTCCATCTGTTCGCGTGTAGTTCAACTTCGCTGCGTTGCGTCCTTGCGCGGCGTTGCGCTCCATTGGAAACCAGGCTTTAGGCTCCTTAGACCCCTTCTTCTTCTTCTGCTTCACTTTAGTTCACGTGTCTTGACTTTTTCATTTATAGGGACTCTAGTTTCAGTACGAAGTCAACGGTTAGTCAACAATCACAGAAATACACTCATCGGTCTCAATCTGTTGTGACAAAACTCGCGTAGCTTTCAAAACTTTCTCACTCCCTCTCCCGTGAACCCCCATGTATTGTAAGGTATATCCGACCTTTTTCTCATCCGCAAAAAAATTTTGGTTTTTATTCTTTTATCTCTCTTCATGTAACTCCTTCACTATCATTGTTCGCCAATCTTGGAAGGAATTTGAAATCATTAACTGATAGAGAACTTTGTTCACTGTCACATGCTTGCTCTTTTGTCATGTGGGTTTATTCGCAAAATTGCATCAGCTTATTCGTGGAGCCAATCACAAGGCACCACGAAGAAAGTCTTTACGTAACTTTGCGAAGAAGCTGCAAAAAGAGACAAGCACGAGTCAGTTGAGCCCATTGGCGTCGCGTGCCATCTGGCAACAATGCTACTCATCCATTTAAACTCATTAAATATATCGAATTTTCCTTGTGCACTGTGCACCCCCTGAATTCGACCTTTTATATGAGTTTAAATGGATAGCCTGCTGTGTTGCCAAACTGCACGCGACGCCACTGGTTGAGCCTCTCCTTCGAACAAAAAGGCACAATATATTTTTTCTGTTGCCCGGCCGGGAATAAAGAATAAAATTTATTGAACATCTAACATCAGTGTTAAAATAATTTATTAATTTATTAGTAATTCACAAATCAAGTCAAGTGAATAATTTAAAAGATATCAAGTACATAGCGATCAAATTACAGTATACCCATATCTTTCTAGTTTCGAAATTCGTAAACAGGGCCTTGTTTTTTACGACATAGTACTATCAAAATCGCATTAAAACACCTCTAGGAATTAATTCCTGCGAACAAATTCACAAAATATATGTCTCTATTTGCGATTTTTGAAATTAGAGTGAGATGGCAGTACATGAGGGTTATATATATGACAGCGATAGAGACAGTTTGTCTTTGTTTGAAACGCTCATCGCTGGATGACGTCATCACCGCAAGTCGTCACTAAAACCGACAAAAACCGTCTATACTCTGATCTGTAATCTTTTCTCAATTGCCGTTAAATTATTAGAAAAACCGCAATAAGTTATTTTTAAAGTCATCGACAACTCCACCGTTTGAGAAGAGATTACAGATGCGGGTACTTTCCTGCATTACAGTCATACACTGAACTGAGTGTAATCTTTTCTCAACCGGCGAAATCATCGGTGAATGGAGCTCTTGCACGGGTTTCGCTGTAGGCAAATGGAGTATCAAATTCAGTGTAAAATGCTGCAAAAATAACGATGAGACCATTAAAAAAGTCTAAAACTCACTCCTCGCAGAGAAAACTTAACTTGAAATTTCGGGTGACCACCCTTGCATGTATGATGCACCAACCTCGGATTTGGATCCCAAACAAAAGAACATAACCTACGAATTTTAACAATAAGATTAATAAATTTGCTTTCAAAAAGTAAATTTGAAGGAATTAAAGGTCCATTAATACACATTTTGTCACTCGGAGCACGGTTTCAGGACATTTCGTCAACGACTTTTTGTCCGCGTGCATATTTCGTCCAGTAGTTTATGTCCATGCAATTTTTCGGCAAAAAGATTCGTCTTAGACTAATTCATGTCCAAAAATGATCAGCCCATAAACTTTGGTATCAAAAGATGATAAAACGACGAATCATGTAATAAAAACCCCTTGTAGACGTTGTCAATGTAATATCCATTTTCACGAATCATTCAATTCAAAAAACACAAGAAAAAGAAAAGTTTGATTCAAATTCACGACAAAACAAATAAGTGTACACAAATTTTGGCCACAAAAATTGAGGGACAAAACCATCAACAAATTGAGGTCAGAATTACTTCACTCGTAAATGCAGTTACCTTGGTAACACCTCGAAGTCTTCCTTTTTTCTCTTTCTTTGTTGCCATTCAATAAAATTCATTCAAGATCATAGAAACGTATGCTCCTCTTGACCATTGACAAAAATGGAAAATGTAAACCAAAATCCAACATATGGACCAAATTTAAACACTTGGACCTATCAAATCTAACCCAAAAACACATGGATATAAACTACTGGACGAAATATGCATGTGGACAAAAAGTCGTTGACGAAATGTCCTATAACCCGGAGCACGGTGTTAACTACAGAAAAGTTCTACGTTGCGTAATAAACGAGGAAGACGGCACTAAATTTCATGTCCTGTTCTTTTGTTTGGAGTCTGAATTCAAGATTGGATGCATACATACAAGGGTGGTCACTCGAAATTTCAAGTTAAGTTTTCTCTGAGAGGAGTGAGTTTTAGACTTTTTTAATGGTCTCATCGTTATTTTAGCAGCATTTTAGTTTTACATCAGAATTTATCGGCCATTTGCCTACAGCAAAACCTTGCAAAAGCTCCATTGGAAAATACCATTAATATCTCGCAAAAACGGCAGCTCTGCAGAGATGGTTGAGCTCAGGTGACAATTCCGCGACATTATCTTTCCTTGCGATCCGCGACGCCACAGCCACCGCGACTATCATTCGGAACTTCCGAAACTTTGGAAGTTGTAAGTCGAAGCGGTGATGCCGAGGCGGCGCTCACTGGGCGGGAATCAAAGATTATATGACTGTAATCAAAGAGTTAACTCTTTTTACCACCAGGTTCTGGTTATCGAAAGAAATCAAAGTTTTAACTTCCTCAAATTCAGTGGGTAGTTAAATGTTCGTACTCCGCGGTGTTCGTTTTGCCTATCTTAGAAATTGAAGGCGATCGATGAGATATTATTCCGCAAATGGGTCTGTTCCGTATACTTTTGCTGCAGTAATATGACTCGTCAATTCAAACGTAAAATTTACTTGGAGGGAATCAAAGATTTTATAACTACAATCAACGAGTTAACCCTTTTACCAACCCTTTTTACCAATAGGTTCAGGTAGATAGAAATCAAAGTTATAACTTGCTCGCATGAGCCTGTTCAGTTATTGACGGTATTCATTTTAGAAGTATCAGATTTTAAAAAGCTTTAGTTTGGTGAGTCCTTCTCATTGATTTTTGGCTACCAAAAGTCAGACATTGCCAGCCACTGTGAGGAGTTTCAGTCCACCATTTCACGAATGGAGTAGCAGAAAAACTTTCACCAGCGAGGAAAGCAAATTTGGCGTGGTTGCCGGTCGCATTAATAACCCTAAAATTTCCTGGGTTCGCGCCCCCTGATAAATGCCTATAGAATTCACGCCCCTCTCATTATTTTAACGGCCTCAATTTTCAAAGTATCCGCGATTAACGCTATTACAAAAGGCCATCACGCGAAACCTTACTAAAATTGGCAAAATTTACTTTCGTTCGAAAGTCACGAAAGAGAATTCTTTTCGTAAAAGAAGTAAAAGTAAGTTACCAAGTAAAAGTTTTTTTTTTTTTTTTTTTTTTTTTTTTTCCAGTCTTGGTGCCATTGTTCGCCATATTGGGCTAACGTTAATAAAGTATTGCTTTTTTGTTTTTGTTATTTCTTGCTTGCGTTTCCACTTTTTCCCCTTTATGTATTCTAAACAACGAGCGATATCGAAAGGGGGGGGGCGAAGATCGTTTATTTTTTATAGGCGGTTTCAATGGAGAGAATCTGTTGTTGCCAAATTACACGAACGGCCACTGACCTTATGGCATGACGCGAAAGTTAGTAGTCTTCTCCTGATTAGCTCTTAGGACATAACGATGTGATTGTAATCAAAATTAAATAACGCCAACTTTAATAATCAAATCATAAATCGGTCGATTAACCAATCGATCCGTGTGACCCGTCTGAAATCGCATTAATTTGTGCAGTCAAGCAACAATGGCGATTGAAAGCTCAAAGGAAACTTTACTGGCTGTACGTGTTGAAAGCTATGTAGTCAGCGAAAGTCGGAACATTTATCGCAAGTTCCGTGCTGACAATGAGTAAAAGAAGACACTTCCGCGTTATTGCCGGACTGTGCTGAAACATTTCAACCTGGTCCGAAAAATCCGAAATACTATCATAAATGGTGAAATTAACTATTTAATACTTTAAAGTAGGATCACAATATATAAATGGTTGGTTAATTTAAACCAGCAAGGAGTTTGTGAAACTATTTTAAACGTTAAAACCAACCATTTTTATGTTGTGACCATAATTTCAAGTACTAACCCTTTCATACCTGGTGTACATGTCAATGTACAACTGAATAACATAAAATCTTGTGGAGAAAATGAAAATATGATACATGCATATAGTTTTTTAAGAGAAAATTGTGACCAGAATCGCTAAAATGGCCAAAAATCCGTTCCTGAACAAAAAAAAATTCAGGTTTGAAAGGGTTAAACAGTTAAAGTCACCACCTTTTTTCTACAGCGAATTGAAACATTCCGGAGTAAATCTGATTACCAGTAGAGATCAAAGACATAGCTCACTAAAATTTAGTGGATAGATAACTATTCGTACTCTGCGGTGTTCATTTTGCATACCCCAGTGATTGAAGGCGCTTTCTAACTGTTTTGCTACCAGGTTGGGGTTACCAGAAGAAACCAAGTCATAGCTCGCTCAAATTCGGTGGATACTTAAATGTTCGTACTCAGCGGTGTTCATTTTGCATTCCCTGGTGATTGAAGGCGCTTTTTAATTGTTTTGCTTCCAGGCTCAGGTTACCAGAAGAAATCAAAGTTATAGCTCGCTCAAATTCAGTGGATAGTTAAATGTTCGTAGTCTGCGCGGTGTTCATTTTGCCTATCCAGTTAATTTAAGGCGCTCGATGTGACATTATTTTGCAAGGGTTATATATTAGGAGTAGCTTCTTACTGTCAATGGGAGATAGGATACACACAGACAAAACAGAAAAAAACACTTTGGTAGCGCTGACAAAACCTTTGGTAGAAAAATGACCCAGCAAAAGACTTTATTTGGGCCAACCAAATTTTTTATTCACCCAGCAAAATCTCTTTAGTTAAGCGTAAAGAACCTTTGGTTGGCTCAACTAAAGTCTTTTGCTGGGTCATTTTTCTACCAAAGGTTTTTTCAGCGCTACCAAAGTGTTTTTTCCGTTTTTTCTGTGCACGAAATTAAATAAAAAATGTATTATTTATTCCGCCTTTGATTCTGCCAAATCCGGCAATTGCGCGCGTCCGTCACCACTCGTTGCGCCTCACCGGATATCCGCTCAAAGATTCGCTCCTGTGACTTGCCCGCTCTCGAATCGAGAGAAAGAGAGAGTTATCCTACCTTTGAGTTGAGTTCGGTTTCTCATCTCCGTCAGAAAACGCCCGCCGCAATCGCCGCCGGAAATGATACCGAAGTACATTACCGAAAGCGAAGGTTTCCGGCGTGGTGATAGAGGTGTTCGAATTCAAAAGGCTCGTCGAATTTTGAAATCCGCGACATTGTCAAAACGGTTTCGTTCATTTCCTGAATGACTCAATTCATAAAGAAGACATATGTCCGTCCCAGAGATTTTTTTTTATGGTGTGGGGGAGGGGGGGGGGGTTGAAGCATTGAAATTCCATAACCAAAGAGGTGGTATACCAATAGAGTCCATTCCTATTCCAAAGTGTGACGGCATGGACGATCTGATTCTGGTTTGTTTGCCTAATTTTATAGGATCATTGTGGTTCATGCAATGGGTCTGTTGCATACTTTTGCTACAGCAAAATAGAAACCTTGCTTCTTATGTAAAATTCGGCGAAAATAACGATACGCACATTAGAAGGTTCCCAGATGATAAGTCCAAAACATGAATGTCCAAAACTTTTTCGTCCAAAAATATATTTTGTCCAAATCATCTTAATGTCCAATGCGCTTGCATCCATAAGACTATAATGTCCAACTATAGACAAGTCCAAATAGAAAATTTCAAAACCCATGAATGTGAGCAAAGTAATGTCCAGAATTTTTTTTCCTTTACTTGTATTCGCTTCTCTTCATTTTTTCTCCTTTAAATTGATCCACTCCGTATAGACATGTATTCTTAATTAAATGCAGCTCCACTGAGCGGAGTCACCTTACATTTGTTAACACTTTATGAACTAGTTGTCATAACAAAAGCAGCAGTATTATCATGCATATTTTTGTTCGTATTTTTGACTGTTTCTAACTTACAATTCTGCGAGCAACAGTTTAACTTTTCGGTCCTAATTTCAAATTACAAATTCGACGCAACATGTTTGGACATTTCGTTAATCTAACTTGACATCCGTTTATTTGGACATTAACGATTTGGACGTTTCATTTTGGACAGTCAAGCTTTGGGCGTATAATTTTGGACATTGCCGTTTGGACATTACGGTTTTGGACATAACATCTGTGGATCCATTAGAAACGTTCAAATTTACTCATTGACTCAGTAAATCACTTCAATTTCAAACAGCCCGCACTACACTAGACACTATTTGCACCGATATACTACTACATAGACGGAGCCACCGTGCATAAGTAAACAACATCGTAACTAAAAAATAATGGAATTCCCTTCTAAATACATGAACTATTGGCTGCATTTGCTGTCTGGTCTTTTCGGTTTATCAAAGATCATAAAATAATATAAGAAATGTGCGCATCTATAAACGAAACATTCCAATGTTTGTAAGTTCTGTTCATGTTTACATAAACGAGATGGTTCCATCTATGCAGTTATAAGTCGGTGATATAGTGTTTAGTGTAGCGCGGGTTGTTTGAAATGGAAGGTATTTCCTGAGTTAATGAGTGGATTTTGAAAGTTTTTCATGTGGGCATCGTTATTTTCGCCGAATTTTACGTTAGAAACAATGTGTCATATTGATGTAGCAAAAATACACAACAGACCCATTGTTCATATTTTAATGGCAAATTACAAAGAACTAAAAATTTATGTATCTTCCCAAAAAAGGAAACAAAGCCTCTTCGGCCATCGGCCATCGTTGGGGTTTTTTTTTTTTTTTTTTTTTTTTTTTTTTTTTTTTCAGACGAGCTCCAGCTCCCCCCTTTCTCCAAGGTATCATACGTGAGTCAAATACCTTGGGCTTACAAAGGTTTAGTCGCACGGGCTAAAATCAAAATTGTTTGACTCCGGGGTCTGTGGTACCCCGCGCCAGTAATGGTGGGTCAGTTGTGTTTATTTCACAATGAATAGAAAAAACAAAATGCGTAAAAATCAAACGAGAAAGAATGATTAATGCATATCAATATTCAATGGACGTCGACCCCTCTTGGTCATCCGTTTTTTTCCCGAATTCATTTGTGTTTCGAATGAGCTTGATTTTTTTTTTTTTTTTTTTTTTTTTTTTTTTTATATATCTTGAGAGACCACTTTCTCTTCATTTTTTACTCACTATTGATGCAACCCCTTTCCATGAATCCCCTCTGCACCCCCTCCCCTGAATATCCTCTCTAACCCCTCCCCTCCCTATTCACCCAGCTAACGTGTATCTGAAACGCGATTCACATACAATGTTCAAAACCGCGCACTGCCGTGACTTTTTAAATGACATAGATGGATGGCCGCGCGTTTCACCCTTTTTAAATTGCTGTCTCTCTGAGATAGTGCTCATTAAACAAGAGGTTCTGTATTTCAAAAAACCTCCAATGTAAACCGTAATGGTAATATCCAAGAAGGAGCTCACCTCATATTTTGTGGTACCATCTCTTAGAGACCACATCATTTTTTTAACTCTATTTGCAGAGCGGGTGTTTTATACCTTTTTTTTTGTCTCTCACCGTGTCTTTTCATTCCTCTCAATTCTATATTCTAGGCTTTCGGACAAAACGTACAGCGTCATCCATAAAAGTTGACGCGTATAACAATTGCTGTCACACTGGTACAGACCAATCAGAGCTGCTGTATAATAGTAGTATGATAAAACGTCTTTTGTGGGCTCATGAGTGAATTTTGAGACTTTTTGATACTCTCAATATGATTTCCACGCAATTTTACTCCAGTGGCGGCTCGTGCAATTCGGCAACAGTGGTATCCCTCCATTTGATTGCGTGTAAAATAATCGATTCGAAAGTGAAGCAGCGCTTCACCAGCAATCGATTGTTAAACATAGATTCAAATGGAGCAAACACATTGTTGCCACATTGAACGAGCCGCCACTGTTTTACTCCAGAATCTACCCTCCATAACGCTGTAGCAAAAGTATGCAACAGGCCCATTGCTTAAAAGATGCAGAGATTTAAAATCGTAAAAATTTCGACCAGGGTACTTTCTTTCGAAAGGCATAGTACATACGTCTATACACTACACTATAAGTACAATATTTATTCTCCGTATGATGGCCAGCAAGTGTGACTTTCCCGCACTACTGTGGTTGTGTTTGCCAGCAGATTCACGTTCACGAATAAAGTAACAAGCCGACAAAATTGTCAAGTACAAGCCTGGCACATCCATCGAGTTACATTCAAGTGTAAATTGACGGACCTTGAGCGATGGAGACGTTTTCTTTATCAACTCAGCTCGCAATGTAGTTCCGCGTTCCGTTTTATCTCTCTCTCTCTCTCTCTCTCTCTCTCTCTCTCTCTCTCTCTCTCTTTCTCTCCCTCTCTCCCTCTCTCTCTCTCTCTTATTTGCTATTGTGTCATTCTTTCTCTCTCTTGGGCAACAAGAAAGACATTGCAGTTGAAGACTGCTGCTGAAGAAGTGCTACTCACAGAATGGGAAAAAAATCGACAGTCGTTTTATGATTGGCAGTAGGTGAGGAAATCTTAGCTCTTAACTGCATTATATCATTACACTAGTGGCGGCTCGTGCAATTTGGCAACTATGATTTTTTGCCATTTAAACCTATGCAAAAGTATCGATAACTTGGGGGTGCATCGCACCTCCTGAAGATCGATTGTTTAACATAGGTTTAAATGGAGGGATTACGTTGTTGCCATATTGCACGAGCCGCTACTGCATTACACTCTACACAAGGGCACAGTGCCCAGTCTCGGAGTGTCCCCCTCGCTCATAGGCCGACCGTGACCGAAAAAAGTGGGGGGGCTAAAAATTAATTACTTTTTTTTTTGCTTCTCAAGCCTCAAGTGATGACTTTTTCCCGATTTTTAGCCCCCCCCCCGGCCCAAAAAAGGGGGTAGCTATAGCCCCTGACACGGTCTGCCTATGCCTTCGCTGACTCATGAGCCATGAACTCATTAACAAAAAAATCAAAAGTTGTAACAATTTAAAAGACGTACTTTTGCTATCGAATAAAAATCGTCAAAGTTTTGTCTGGAATCGCGTTAAAATGTCGTTCAATCGGCCGCACTGAAAAAGGAATAACACATATATCTAGAAGCACATTAATATGTCAACAGAGGAAATTTCTGGTATTTTTGTTTTTTTTAACACTGGTATTTGTATGCTATAGAGTTCTTGAAAACTGAAGGAAATTGAGATACTCTGACCATACTCCAACGGAAACATCACAATCATCTTGTAAAAGTACTAAAAATTCATTGGTTTAAGCGCTGTTGTGCTTTTAGTAGTATTATAATAGAATCCCCAGGAATTAAATTGTTTTTTCCCCCCTGCAGTGCGGAATTCATCAAAAATTCCATTTTCGCGAAGGTGTAATATCATCATCAGTTTATTCACGAAGTCTGATCCAGAGGTCACAGAGTGGAGAAGAAAGTCACAAAGGGACCACCTCACTGGTGAGAGAGAAACCACCGGGGGAGGGGGAGAGGCGCGAATCCCTTTAAAAATAAGAGGGAAAGGAGTCTTACTTTCCTCGGTAATTACATTCACATCCCTTCTGTTAGAATGGAGATGCAAGACGGTTTTCTGAAAAAAAAAAAAAAAATGGTCCCTGAAGCACCTGGTGTGCTCATCTCAAAGGAATGAGCGGATACAGGGCTTTGTATTTCTCTCTCCCTCCATTTGAATACATGCGTTAGAAAAGGATAAGACAGGAGGCCATCACGTGATTTTAGCCCCTATCTCCGTCCTTTTCTAACGCACACGATTAAATGGGGGGCGAGAGAGAAAGACAATGGTATAATATGACTGCAATGCTAATTTCTTTGGAAGAACACACCTGTTGTATTAGAGGCCTGCAGCTCGAAAACCCCTTCAATTATCGTTACCATAATTTTGCTTTCCCTCTTTCAAAAGCGTGAAAATATCGAATCGGAAAAATTGATTCTGTCTCGTTTCATCCTTTTCTTTTTTTCCCCATTTCTGGCAAGGCCTAATTCCTCTGCTTATATTTTCATCTAAAAAATATTTTGCTGCCGGCGGTGGAAAAACGCATTTAATGTTTGGATCAAAATAATATGTACCCCCCCCCCCCTCTACCCCCATCTGCTTTGCAGGACAGTCTTTGATAACAGAATAGAGGGTGAAGGAGGAAATATAGGGTGACTTTCAAAAAAAGATGCATTAAGAATTTCTCAAAATCAAGAGCTGTTATATCTCCGTGGCGAAATGAAGGAAAATAAGTTATTTGAATAATAAACTTTAATTCGATTAAGTGGGGTAGGGTGCAATGGGTCTGTTACGTACTTTTGTTACAGCAATATGGCTCGTTGATTCTTACGTAAATCAAATTCGACGAAAATAACGATGCGCGCGCCTATTAAAAACTTTCAAAATTCACTCATTAACTCTGGAAATCATATCCATTTCAAACACCTCGCGCTACAATGGACACTATCATCACCGACATGCAACTACATAGACGGAACCATCGCGTTTTTATGTAAACATCGACAAAATTTACAACATGTTTCAATTTTCATCTAAATACATGCAATTTTGGCTGCATTTGCTGTATGGTCTTGCCAGGCTTGTCAGAGATTACAAAATAATACAAGAATTGTGTGTGTCGAAACGAAACAAGAAAATGTTCGTATAAGTCTTGTTGAAGTTTACGTAAACGCGATGGTTCTGTTTATGTAGTTGTATGTCGGTGATAATAGTGTCTAGTGTAGCACCCGCTGTTTAGAATGGAAGTAATTTCTCTGAATAATTGAGTGGATTCTGATAGTTTTTAATGTGCACATCGCCATTTTCGCCAATTTTTACGTATAGTGCGCAACAGACCCATTTGGCTACGTTGTGTTTTGTCTCTTTAAACCCATATGAAATGTCTTTGGGAGTATTCATTCGAACATCTGATAGTCCGATATTTTGAATGGGTTTAAAATGGAGTAAGCACAACGTTGAAAAATAGCACTCTGCAGATACTACATTGGTAGCAATAGCTACGCCATCCATCGCCACTGGACTGATTTCTTTCCTAAGAATCAGTTTCCCACAATTTTACTTTTTTAGGCGGAAAGTAAAAATCTGTATAGGCTGACAAATCTGAATATTAGGACTTTTCAGGTGCAATTCAGAGTCTCGACTTGAGATCAATTTGACTTGCCTTGAGAAATTCCCAAGCTGAGTGTAGAGTCGAGTGAGAAAACTTGGAGTTCAGAGATGTGCACCTTGAACGAGCAATTCTTGAGAGATGTTGACGGAATAACAGGAGTTCCGGTTAAGTAAGTATTTAACAAGACGGTCCGGTTGAATTAACAGGAAAATTTTTCTCAATGTAAGTTTCAAAGAAGATTTCTGAACTGCACTTTTTGAAAATGAGACAAACCACTAATGTAGCACTTTTTTACGGCCACCCTGTAAATAAAATAGGCAGATTTAATTTTTTTCACCCCCCTGTATTTTATGCGTACAAGTCTTTATCGGAGATGGTCGTCGGAAAATGAGTTCCTATAAATTTCATGAAAAACGGTCATGGAAAAACGAATGGGTTCTGATAATCGAATATGATGGGAGGATATAGGAATTTGTCTGTCTGTCTCTCTCCTCCCGTTTGAATACGTGCGTTAGAAAAGGACAGAGATAGGGCTTAAAGTCACGTGAGGGCCCTCTCTGTTATCCTTTTCTAACACACGCTTTGAAATGGACGGAGAGAGAGAGAAATTCAAATTCCTGGATCCGCCCATAAGGGGAACCGATGATGAAGGAGGAAAAGTGAATCCAACCTTCTTCAAAGTAAGGCCGAATGAATAATTAATGAGTTGAGGCCCACAGCGCCCAGTTCGGCCTAAATACTTTAATCTCCGTCCCCAAATCAAACAAGTATTCTCTACGCGTTAAAAAAGAAGAAGAAAAAAAAAACCAAAAGAAAAGAGATTGCGTGCTCTGAACGTTCGGTACGCACAGTGGTTGAAGCTTGCAATCTGGCGACGTTGCATTTTGTTCATTTAAACCCATTCAAAGGGTCGATATTCGAGGGTGCCCAGTGTTCAACCCCATAGTCGATAGTTCGATATTTTTATGGAGCTTAAATGGACCAAATGCAATCTTACTAAATTGCCCGCCACACAGTGCACTATAGTCTGAGATCGAAAAAAAAAATGGCCAAACATCAGTGAATAAAAATTCATAAAAAATCATCGTTTTCGACTTTATAAGCTGAATTTAAAACTTTCTGGGGACATTTCTCGATTTAATGTACCTGCACGAGGTGTTCTCTGTGATTAAAATTGGTCTTGAAAGTTTGTAAATGACAAATTGATGAGAAATCCATTTTCTGATTTTTGGCCACTTCTTGTCGATTTCAGACCATCGTGCAGTGGTCGCAGCTTGCAATCTGGCGACGCACAGTGTGTAATTTCGGCAATCTAGCGCCCGAAAACCTCCAAAAAGTGTATTGGCGGATCATTGAAAGGAGGTCTGAGATTGACAAATTAGAAGCACAAAGAGCAAGAAAATAGTATCAAACATGGCCGTAAAGCACCTTTTAAAGGGTAGCGGGGTCCTCAAATTCATCAAATTTAGTGGACACGAATCTTACATCAGCCGGCGAATCTCAGAAACACACGGGAAAAAAACAATAAACATAGATAGATTCAAATGAAATTTTCGCATGATGTACTCAAAAATACTCGACTTTCCATTGTATTAAAAGAAAGCTGAAAGTCTCTACTTTCATTATCTAGAAAGACATTCTGCGAATTTTTGCGATTTTAAAAGTTGTGATCATAAAAAAGAACGTTTTTCTGTTTTCCCCCCGTATATTTCTGAGATTTGCAGATCAATCGATTATGCCTTTCTTTTTTATGATCACAACTTTTAAAATCGCAAAAATTCGCAGAATGTCTTTCCAGATAATGAAAGTAGAGAGTCTCAGCTTTCTTTTGATATAAAGGGAAATCGAGAATTTTTGAGTACATCATGAGAAAATTCCATCCGAATCTATTGATGCTTACTATTTATTTTGCATTTCTGAGATGCGCACAAAGAACAGATCAATTATGCCGTTCTTGTTTATGATCATAATTTTTTAAATCGCAAAAATTCGCAGAATGTCTTTCCAGATAAAGAAACTAGAGACTTTCAGCTTTCTTTTAATACAATGGAAAGTCGAGTATTTTTGAGTACATCATGCGAAAATTTCATTTGAACCTATCTATGTTTATTTTTTTTCCCCGTGTGTTTCTGAGATTCGCCGGCTGATGTAAGATTCGTGTCCACTAAATTTGATGAATTTGAGGACCCCGCTACTCTTTAAAAGGTGCTTTACGGCCATGTTTGATACTATTTTCTTGCTCTTTGTGCATCTAATTTGTCAATCTCAGACCTCCTTTCAATGATCCGCCAATATACTTTTTGGAGGTTTTCGGGCGCTAGATTGCTGAAATTACACACTGTGCGACGTTGCGTTTTGTTCATTTAAACCCATTCAAAAGGTCGATGTTCGAGGGTGCCCAGTGTTCAACCCCACAATAGATAGTTCAATATCTTATTGGAGCCTAAATGAACCAAATGCAATCTTACAAAATAGCCCACCACACAAGGCACAGGGGGCTTCCGTTTTACGTGTTTAAATCAGTGGCGTCGAGTCCAATCCGGCCAACGTTTTACTTAGTCCATTAAAACACATGAAAAGAGTCGAAAAATTGGGGGTGCACTCACTGAGAGAAATCTCTTCTTTGAAAACAAGGAAACACGTTTACTTGTGACAGTTTTCCTTGCGCGAAGTAAAGTTCTGATTGCATGAAGGAGAATCACTGTCACAACAAGGAATCTGTTACTCGTAGCAGCAGACATTTTCCTTGGGTTGAATAAATTCCTCCTTAGTCAATATTTCGCTGTGCAGTTTCTTTAACACCGAACGAAAGACACCTTGGATTAAAAAAAGTTCCTTGAAATAAAACCACACCTGTCTGGAAGATAAAGTCCGAGGAAAATAAGGAGCAAATTTAACGCCCGGCAGGGTTGATAAGGTCCCGGGCTAAGTCAGGCTTTTTCATGCAAAAGAAGTGTATTCGTACAATGCTCGCTCGATTAATATTTCCGCAGTACAATGCAAAAACGCCGTAACTCCATAAAGCTTCCATAATGCACTTACTGTGTTTTTGTTTTATACGGTATGATTACAACGCGACATGGTGCGACACGTGCGTATACTTTAACGGATCCAGGAATGTGTGTGTGTGAGAGAGAGAGAGAGAGAGAGAGAGAGAGAGAGAGAGAGAGAGAGAGAGAGAGGAGAGAGAGAGAGAGAGAGAGAGAGAGAGAGAGAGAGAGAGAGAGAGAGAGAGAGAGAGAGAGAGAGAGAGAGAGAGAGAGAGAGAGGAGAGAGAGAGAGAGAGAGAGAGAGAGAGAGAGAGAGGGAGAGAGGGGGGCGAGAGAGAGAGAGAGAGAGAGAGGAGTGAGGGAGAGATCGATTGATTGATTGTAAATTTTTATTAGCATTAGTCCTAAAAGTAAAACAATAAAATAGGATTAATGCCATGGAGATCAAGTTGGGACTTTAAAAGTCCTTTCTTACTTTTGAGCCTCCATATGGCTCATCTCTAAACATAACAAAATGTGAAAAAGTAAAACAAAAAGAAAAAACAAGCAGATAGTTCTGACACTACAGTGTCAGAGAAGGCGCACCTTGAGCAAATTTGGTCCTCATAAGTCAAATTCCATTTCCACCATCTCAAAATAATGTGTCCAGAAAAAAACCGGGGTCCGAACCTGGATGCGGCGAGTGGGTAGGGGTTAGGACCACTACATACGATCTTATACGGGACAAACCCTTCGAATATTCCACCCCCTCAAAAAAAATTTGTGCAGCAAAAGTGAGAGTCCGAACCTTGTGCGGCGAGTGAGGGGGTTAGAACCCCTACAGACAATCTTAGAACAACCCTTCGAATTTTCCACCATCTAAAAAAAAAATTTACAGCAAAAGTTCAAGTTCGAACCTGTATGCGGCGGGGGGGGGGGGGGGGGGCACTACGGACAATCTAAAACCCTTCGAGTTTTCCAACATCTAAAAAAAATTGTCCAGCAAAAGTTAGGGTCCGAACCTGTGTGCGGCGAGTGTGGGGGGGGGGAGAACCACCGGACAATCTTAGGACAACCCCTTCGAATTTTCTAACAACCCCAAAAAAATTGTCCAGCAAAAGTTTGGGTCCGAACCTGTGTGCGGCGAATGGAGGAGGGAGGGAATGTAGAACCACACTAAAAAAAACAAATTGTATGAATTAACAATTTAATTGTTCAGAATGGGGCCTTAAATTTATTTTTGTTAATTCAACAAAACGAAATGGTGAATCAACAAAATAAGATTGTTAAACTGACAAAACACATTGTTGAATCAACAAATTTTTTGTTGAATCAACAAATTGTTTGTTGATTCAAAAAATTGTTTGTTGATTCAACAATCTATTTTGTCAGTTTAACAATCTTATTTTGTTGATTCACCATTTCGTTTTGTTGAATTAACAAAACTAATTGGGGGCCCCATTCTGAAAAATTTAAATTGTTAATTCATACAATTTTTTTTCAGTGCACTACGGACAATTTTAGAACAAATCTTTGAACTTTCCAACAACTAAAAAAAAATTGTCCAGCAAAAGTTTGGGTCCGAACCTGTGTGCGGCGAGTGTACGAGGGGGGGGAACCACTACGGACAATCTTAGGACAATCCCTTCGAATTTTCGAACAATCAAAAAAATTGTCCAGCAAAAGGTAGGGTACGAACCTGTGTGCGGTGAGTGTAGGAGGGGGGAGCCACAACGGACAATCTTAGGGAAATCCCTTCAAATTTTTCTAACAACTAAAAAGAATTGTCCAGCAAAAGTTTTGGTCCGAACCTGTGTGCGGCGCGTGGAGGGGGGGGGGATGTAGAACCACTACGGACAATCTTAGAACAAATCTTTGAATTTTCCAACAACTCAAAAAACATTGTCCAGCAAAAGTTAGGGTCCGAACCTGTGTGCGGCGAGTGTGGGGGGGGGGTGTGTAGAACCACTCCGGACAATCTTAGAACAATCCCTTTGAATTTTCCAACATCTCAAAAAAAATTGTCCAGCAAAAGTTAGGGTCCGAACCTGTGTGCGGCGTTTTGGGGGGGGGGGGGTAGGCCCACTACAGACAATCATTGAACAAACCCTTCGAATTTCCTACTCACATCACTAAACGTACGTAATAAAAACAAATACTCACAAAAAAATTTTAATAAATGTATTGCATAATGCCACCCATTTTAAGAAGACTTTGCCCCAACAAATTTAACTTAATTTTCACCAAATTGTGGTGCACGACTTTAATTTTCAGCAAAAGTATACCCGCTCACTCAATTTCCCCATTTTCCCCAAATTTCCGTTTTGTTTTTTTTTTTTTTTTATAGCGTTTAAAGACTTATAGTATTTTTGCTAAAAACTGTGCGCTCACTCAAGTTTCAGTAAAAAACAGCACGTACGCTGACAAAATTTTCAGGGGAAATTGACTGGGTAACACAAATTTCAGAAAAAAATGGAGCGCTGACTCATTTCTCATCATGTGACGCTAACCTAATTGTAACCAAATTGTGAGGCGCAAACTAAATTTGTGCAAAAGTCTAAGCGTTAGACTTTTAGGCATGACTGACCCAAACCTCAACACACCTAATCATCTCTAATTCTGATTATTAGCGAAAAAAATATTTTTGGCTCAAATTAGCGCTCTCACCTCAGTATCATTTAAAAACCGATGCGCTGACATAATTTTTAGAAAAATTTTGATGAGATTACACAATTTTCAGAAAGACATGACGCGTTGAGTCATTTTGCAAAAAAACAAAGCGCGATAACTTAATTTTCCCCAAAATTGTGGTGCACGACTTTAATTTTCAGCAAAAGTATAGCCGCTCACTAAATTTCCGCGTCTTCTCCAATGACGTATTGTTTTTTTTTTTTCTTATAGCGTTTGAAGATGTTTTTGCTCAAAACTGTGCGCTCACTCAATTTTCAGTAAATAAACTGTAGGGAATACCCTACGAACACTTTCTCACACCATATTTATCTGGGGGGACCCCCAGACCCCCCTAAAGAATTCTGGAGGAGACCCCCTAACCCCCTAAAGAATTCTGGGGGAGACCCCCATACCCCCCGCAAAGCTCTTTTTCGACTCCGGACATAATTCTGCCTTAAATTCGAAGAGTTTGCAATCTTGTAGAGAAGCTGTAGGAATAGTTGCCTATTTGGTTTTTTAAAGGCAAATTGAGAGCCGTAATTTCTATTCAAAAGAAATGTCTGCCTAGGCTGGTTGCAAACTATGTAATTTGCATCGAACTTAATTGAGTCATACTTGAATTACTTTTCCAAATATATTATGTTTGTCTTAATATTTGCTTACAATTAGTTTCAAAAGTTTTTTGCTCGATCGTACCTATATTGCCCCTCAAAACGGTCTTAAGGTTTTTATGAGGACTGTACCAGAAAAATATTTTAGTGCACACAGTGCAGTGATTAGTGATTTTTTTAAGACATATGTTTTTTTGCAAAGTTTTGTCAAAAACCATCCCATTACCTAATGATGGACTCCAAGCTTAAAATTAATTCCTCACTTTAATTCTTTTTTTTGGGCGAACACGCTATTTTGATTTTTTAAACTCTCTTAAAGGTTGTCTATTGTAAATGTAAGGGGTCCTTTCTTTTGTAAACTTTTTAGATTTTATTTGCCAGATTTTGTCAAAAATTTATTGGACCAAACCTGAATTATCCGAAATAATAAGATTATGTTTTTATTTGCTTATATACCCATATTTTTTTTTTTCAATCGCTCCTATATTTCCTCTTGAAAAGGTCTAATCGGTTGTGTATGGTGATCAAGAGAGGAAATTGTTAGTACTTTGATAGTAGATTTTGGTAAAATGTTTCATGAAAATTCATCTAGCCATTATTGATTGACTCCAAGTTTTAAGATGACTTAATTTCTCACGATAATTCCATTTTTTGGCTCGAGCGCACCTACTTTGATTTTTTTAACAGTTTTTAGGGTTGAATATTGTAACTACAAGTGTTTATTTTTTTAATAGACTGGATGTAGATTTTTTTTGCTAACTTTCATCAAAATTGATTGAACCAAACCTGAACTATCCAAAATAATAGGGTTATATTTTTTTTTGCTCTTAATCCCCAAATTTTTTGCTCAATCACACTTTATTACCTCTTGAAGTGGTTTTATCGGTTGTTTTTGGTGATACAAAAGGAAAATATTTAAGTTTATTAATAATAGATTGTGTGTACAAAGTTTTATCAAAATTCATGGAGCCATTATTGACTGACTCCAAGTTTTAAGATTGATTTTTTCACGATAATTCTATTTTTTGGCTCGAGCGCGTTTATTTTGATTTTTTTAAAAAGTTTTAAGGAATAAAAAAAGGAACCCTAAGTGGGTTTATTCTTTAGTAGGCTGAAAAAATATCTTTTTTTGCTAACTTTCATCAAAATTGATTGAGCCAAACTTGAATTATTCCAATTTTATTCATTTTTATCCATTTTACCATTGATTTTAATGAAAAACATTTTTTTCCCCCCTAACTACCCTAAAAGTTAAAATTTCAAAAAAACAAAAAAAACACCTCTAGAGAATCTAAAAAGCAATAACTGTGCAAAATCTGGATGCATAAGAATCAACGGTTCAAAATTATGCCTAGGTACGGACTGACGGACTGACACAGCCGGACTGACGGACTGACAGACAGACGCCACAGATTTTTTTTTTCATAACTCTCTCTAAGTAAAAAACTTAAAAGGGTTAAGAAATATGAAAGTATGATGGAAGGATTTCTTATGGATGGTATTAGACATGATAAGAGGCCCTTACTTTGAATAAGTCATGATTGACTTTGTCGTGAGAGGCCCGCTATCGCAACAAAATACCTTGAAAAAACTCTGCGCCATCGCAATACTTTCTCAATTTTTTTAATTTCATTAGAGTGAGAAAGTAAAAAAAGCACGTACGCTGACAGAAGAAATTGACTCGGTAACACAAATTTCAGAAAGAAAAGGGCGCTGATTTAAAATTTCATCATATGACGCTAACTTAACTGTCACCAAATTGTGAGTCGCAATCTCAATTTTGTAAAAAGTCTAAGCGCTAAACTTTTAGGCATGACTGATGATGATCTCCGACAAAAAGGTGACTGTCAAAGGTTAGCGGACTACCAAACTATATGATTAAGGAACCAGTTTGAGTGTCTCAAGATACTTTTAGACATATAAGGAGAGTGACAGCTTAAATCAACATAGGTAGTACAACAGATGTAGCATAAGGTAGCATAAGAAATCAGGAAGTTCCTGGAGTACTAGAAATTTACTTGTAAATAGAGAAAAAGCGAAATAACTGCATTGAATAAATGATGCCTTGAAGCGCTAGGTCATTTGACGGGAGTTGCCAGACTAAATAAAAGTCAGAAAAATTTTACCGCAAAGCACATTCCTTTAAAATTGAAAAAGGGCTGACTTCCTTTTGGCCCTTCAAAACCAAAAATGTAGAGGTAGAGAAAAAAGACGCATTTTCTTTTTCGTTCTGAATAGGACTAAGAAATTTCACATACAATAACAAAATATGATGGAAAATAAAGCAAATCAGCACATCACACTATTCAGAGGTCCCATTGTTGAACCTTTGAACTCTTACCAATTCACGAGTCATAGCTACTATAAACGCAAACAGAGTAAATTTTTTTACGTTGAGCGTAAAAAAATGGCTGAAAGTTGATAGGAAATATGGAGGAGGTTTGGGCAGGGACCACTATGGAAACAACGACATCAGGGCTGAATAAAAAGAGATCCTCTTCGATGCGCAGTAATTTTTGGTAATTAAAAGAGAATTCTGAGTATTGAGATAAGGAATCTTCAGAGTTCTTGCTGTAGGGACTTTCCGTTTTGCGTTTGACCACACGCTATAATTAAATTTTAATAATTGCATTTACATGCAAAAAAACAAACATTCAGAACGGCAAATGATTGGTTCTCTTGATCACCTAGAATATATACCGGGACAATTTGAAATAATCAAAAAGTGAGGTTGGAAATTTTTGACATAGAATAACTTTAAAAAAACGTCAATCAATGAACATGAAATTACTCCCAACCAACTCAGAATTCAGTCGTGGCTGGGAGAACATTAACTTTTCATATGAAATTAGCATAAAAAAAACACAGGACACAACCTAAATTTCACGACATCAAAAAAGCTCATTTCGCCATTTGATCACAAGGGGGCGTAGTATACTCTATTGAGTATCAGGGCGATTTCAATAGGCGCACGTTGTGCCAACGGTGCGCCTAAAATACTAAGCAGAACATAACTAAAAATGAAAATAAAACTGAGAATATCCGAAAAAAGCTTTAAATAACATGGGGAAACCTTAAAGTAATTTTGATAGACGAATTTAAAAAATGAGAAAAAGTAAAATAAAAGAACAAAAATCATAGATACAATAGGACAAAACTATGAGAGCAAGAAAAAGAAAAGAAAAGAAAAAAGAAAGAAAAGAGACTAGAGAGGGAGAGAGAGAAAGAGAGAGAGAGAGAGAAAGAGAAAGAGTGAGGGAGAGAGAGAGTGAGAGGGGAAGAAAGAGGAAGATAGAGCGAGATAAAGAGAAGGAGAGAGAGAGCGAGAGAGAGAGAGAGAGAGAGAGAGAGAGAGAGCGAGAGAGAGCGAGAGAGAGCGAGAGAGAGAGACATATTATTGTATCCGCCAATGCCGCGTGCATGAAATACACTGTTCAAAAACTTCGCGGAATTTCATGCAGGATAATATTATTGAATCACCAACTTAGAGGAATAGTTTCTTGGGAATCACACACTCACAAAGCAACTTGAAAGTGCTCGTAAGACAGAACCGAAATTCATGAGAACCGCGCTGACAAAAGTTTCCTCTCAATTAGAGTCACAACTTTGCCAAAGAGTTCCCATCAAAGTGAAAGTTACGAGTGATACATTGAAGTGTTTGGTATAGAAAAAAAAGCCGACCTATAAAACATCAGGTATGTTCTTCGATAGAGATAAGCATCGATATTCTATAGACAATTTTAGTATGGAGAGCACACTTAATGGTTCATGGGCCTTTTTTAACAGTCATCGTATCGTCTTTTAGAACTTATAGATGCAAGAAGGAAAGGCTGACTTCTTGGAACTGCTTCTCTTTCGTAAAACGATACATTTCAAACATTTTTCTTTATCTTTGTTTATTTAAATGTATATTTGCCAGTAGAGGATGGAGGGAATAAAGTCCTCTTAATAGAATGATAGTTATATCTTTCTATCCTTTTCTAATCCATTCATTTTTATGGACAAAGGGAGAGAAAGACAGAATCTTAATCATGCCACCTTATTGGGTCTTTCTCTTTCTTTTTACATTTAAATGTATGTGTCCAGAGAAAAAGGGAGATATGATGGGCTGAAGTCATATAGGTAATACCTTTTTATTTTATACCTTTACTATTTCTACCGACGCGCACACTACTTCAGGTTTTTATGTAAACATCAACATCCAATTTATCAACTTAGCATACGTGTAGCCCAGTGTTGCCTGATATACTGTTTCTAAAGCTACATTTTCCCCATTTCACAATATTCATCGATTGTGTATGGATTTTATGGGCCATCAGTTAATTCATGAAAATGGGGCTAGTGCAAACTTTTGCTATAGGGGATTGAAGAGTTGATTCTTGCATAAAAATCTGTAAAAATGACGATGATTATGCTAAAAAATCACGAAATTCACTCACAGAATCGGGCTTAATGGCGGAGAGACGCAGGTATCATGGGAGATTCCTATCTAAATTGAGACATATCTCTGTGTTTCCACGGAGAAATGTGACACAGTAGAAAGGAATCTCCCATGATACCTGCATTGAAGCGCCATTACGAACTAGTCGTTATAACAGTTATGTGAGTTTATTATTGAATTTTAGACTTTCTCATTGTGATTTTTGTGATTTACGCTGGTTTTTACATGAGATTGGACTTAATATTTGCCCACAGCAAAAGTTTGCAAGAGCCCCATTGTATGATTTGCTGATACGGTCAATGGTTGTATTATTTCATAATCTTCTGTTCACCAGAAAATACCAGATGGCAAATATTGTTCGTTTCGTACATGGATACTTCGCAAAGTCACGACTCACAAACCGCCACTGGGGAGGATTGGGGTTCGGTTTTTCGGTGCGGCGTCAAAAAGCAAAACCTAGATCAGTTTTCATATGGAACAGGAAGGGATGGCTTGTGTATGGCGTGAGTCCGCGTAAAGGACTAAAGGTCCCCAGGGTCCTGCGCTCACCTTAACCCGTCTTACTCGCGACCGTTGATGTAGGTCGATCCCCGCGATGCGGTGGAGTGGTGGGGTCTCCGGTCTCCCCCTCCCTTTTTCCCCCCCTTCATCATCCCTTCACCATCCCTTCACACTCAACCCTCTTCTTCTCTGTACCCGTACCCTCGTATCACACGCTCTTTCGTCGTCGTCACTAATAGCCACCTCCTCCCCAGGGCAGATGAGGAGAAAAAAGGATGAAAAGATACTGAAGAGGTTTTGCCAAGTTTCCGGTCATCGATTGAATCAGGATATTGCATGCTTTTGCTGTATACCTGTAAGAGACGGTCATTCTATATCTTTAGTGCGAAATATTTTGTAAATAACTCCGTCGGGACCCTGAAAAAATTCCACACTGAAAAAAAAATAAAAATAATAATAACAAACTGTAGGGAGTTTAATCTGGGGGGACCCCCAGTCTCCCCTATATTACTCTGGGGGAGACCCCAAGACCCCCTTTAAATTTTCTGGGGAAACCCCCAGAAACCCCTACATTACTCTGGGATTACTCATTACTCTCTCTCTCGCTCTCTCTCTCTCTCGCTCTCTCTCTATCCCTCTCTCTCTATCTCTCTCTCTCTCTCTCTCTCTCTCTCTCTCTCTCTCTCTCTCTCTCTCTCTCTCTCTCTCTCTCTCTCTCTCTCTCTCTCTCTCTTTCTCTCTCTGTCTGTCTCTGTCTGTCTGTCTCTCTGTCTCTCTCTCTGTCTCTCTCTGTCTGTCTGTCTCTCTCTCTCTCTCTCTCTCTCTCTCTCTCTCTCTCTCTCTCTCTCTCTCTCTCTCTTTCTCTCTCCCTCCCTCCCTCTCTCTCTCTCTCTCTCTCTCTCTCTCTCTCTCTCCTTCTCTCTCTCTCTCTCTCTCTCTCTCTCTCTCTCTCTCTCTCCATTTAACCCATTTCCCCATTGATTTTAATGAAAATCTTTTATCGTCCGTAACTTGCCCACAGTTTAAATGTTCGAAAAAAACAAAAACTGTTTCCATTAATGTCATTGGCATAACGATCAGCCGAGGAAAATACATCTCATTGGAATATTGATATTGACTATTGATTGTGACGATATTCATTACATTTACAGCCAGTTTCATCCCCAAATTGTTTCATTAAGTGGTTTTTATTTCCCCTTGAAGACTAGTCTTTCCATAATCCCCGTAAAATACTTACCATCTAGAACGAGTCGGTTTTCCAATGTTATCACCTAGTTTCACAGTAAAATTACAGTCGCTGTTGATCTCTCGATCGGTACGGATGCGTTTCGGCAATCTCTCCGCGAAAATTCAGTAGTGAAAATATCAATAAAGTGACGCGCTTCGGCGCTCGCTCTGTGAAATTCCAGTGGTGAAAATATCAACAAAGTGCTATTCTGAACCGATCGGAATCGCGTGAAAATGCGTCAACGATAGACGCGGTCGCGTAGTGTAAACAATTCTTATTGCCGCTGAAAGCGTATGTCGGACGAAAATTCAACGGTAATTTGTAAACACGGGTCATTGTGCTTCTTTAACAATGATATTTTCATAGGCTGCAATGGATGCAGAGTTAAAGGTAAACTTGGACTTCTCAAGCTCAGATATGAAACATGGAAAATCAGTAACACTCGCGTGTTGCCAAATAGTTCAAATATGAGTAAAGAAATCAATCCATTCAACAAAAGTTCGCTGTTACCCAGATCCCCCCCAGCTATCACCTCAGGGGGAAACGGTGAACAGTCTCTTCCTATGGAGACCTCCAATAAAAAAGAAGATCCTATGATGAAGTTCTTGAAGCAACAAAATAGAGAACTTCAAGAGCAAAATAAAAACTTGATAACGGAAGTGAGCAAACTCAACGCTCAAATAACCAAACTAACGGCTGACATTGGCAAGCTTGCAAATGGCAGTAAAACGTTACAGAGACCCGAACCTTCAGTCAATTACAAACAACAGAAAGTCGATAAAGTTATCAATAATAACTTCGCCAATAAAAAGGCAACTAAATTATTCAACGGTAATGCGGATAAGGCGGATAAGGCGGATAAAAAGAAAGACCACAGCAACGGGGGAAAATTCAAAATATTGTCTACTGATGTGGAAACAACGGACGACGAGTTTTCCTCAGGTGAATGGGCTGGTTATAACTCGGACCCTGAGTTCCAGACCAAGCGTAATGCGGCGCATAAAACGGCGGCGAAAGAAAATAAGAAGAAGAGGAAGAGGAATCAAGATTCTGATGGGTCTACCGGACAATCATCCAGTAACACCGAGGGAGTCGATTCCAACCCCAAAACTCCGGCTCCGGCGAGTGGTGAGACCGCTAATAAAGTTTTTTCCGCAGGAAAGAAAATTTTACCTCCTCCTCCGATTAAAGTAATCGGGGTGGATGATTTTTTAAAATTAACTGCTCTTTTACAAAAGAAAAATGTTAAGAGAGAAGATTTCGTCATCCGATTTATATCCACTGATGTGTGGAAGGTAAATCCTAAGAATGATGAAACAGCTAAATCGATTCTAGAAACCCTCAAAGAGGAAAATGATGAGAATGGTAAAATTCAGTTTTACACTCATGAAAATAAAAACCTAAGAGATATTAAAGTTATTTGTAAGGGGCTTCACCCTACAATCCCTAATGAAGAAATTATTGAGGATTTAAAAAATAAAGGTTTTGCCATTAATAAAGTAACCTGTTTAATGAAACGAGTCCCCATTATTGAGGACAAATCTAAAAAATCTAAAAATCTAGGTCAACAAACATTGGACTTGTTGATCAAGATAAAAATACGATCGCTGAGGCAAACAAAGAAGCTACCCCTTCTGGGTCAGCTCAAGATAAAACTAATAATACTGATCCTACAGATACAAACCTCTTATTTATTGAAGATAAGGATCATAAAGCCAAAACCAAATTAGTTCATATTCCGGTGCACCAACTCGATTTTAATCACGAGGAGGACATAGAAAAAATCTATCAAATTAAAGGCATCTGTAATATGGTCGTCAAAATTGAACCAATTAGAGTTCATGCCGATAAAATCATACAGTGTAGACGCTGTCAGTCTTTTGGTCACACAGCGAATTCTTGCGGAAAGCAACCAAGATGCGTAAAATGCGCATCTAAGCATATTACGCAAAATTGTCCGTTTGCAAAACTAATTTTAAATCCTAGGTGCGCAAATTGCGGGACTATAGGTCACCCCGCTAATTACCGCGGATGCCCCTTTGCGAAGGAGATGCAAGCAGAAAGGATTAACGCTATTAAAAAGAAAATTAAGGAAAATCCCAAAATTTCTGGAAACTTCCCTCGTCTTCCCACTAAGGGAAAGGGGAAAAATCAAGAAACAAAAGTCAGTACCCAACAGCAAGGCAGATCATACGCTCAAACTGTTATCAACGAGCCGAAAGCCTCGCCATCGCAAGATGACGTCACTAAGCAGTTTTTGAAAACAATCGAGTCACAAAGAGTCATGATCGAAAAATTAAACGAGCGTCTCGCCCGTTTCGAAGAATTGTTTTTTGTTGATCAAGATGGATAATTCTATCTCTGCATCTATGAATGTTATTGCATGGAATGCTGGAGGTCTTACCGAAACGAAAGCACTTGAATTTAGTGTTACGCTAAAAAAATTAAACATCGATATTGCTCTAATTTCGGAAACGCATTTCACTAAGGACAAGCGCTGGATTTTCGAAGGCTACAAAACCTATAACTCCAAGCACCCGTCTAATAACTCGCGGGGGGGCTCTGCGGTAGTCGTAAAACAAAATTTGAGGCACTCGCTTATTAATATAATCGAGAGTGAGTTATTTCAAATTGTTACTGTCGAAATCGGGACGGACCTTGGGGCCTTTAATATTGTCTCTATTTACTCGCCGCCCCGTTATCGGATTACAAAAGATGAATACACGAGCGTGCTTGAAAAATTGGGTAATCGCTTCCTTATCGGTGGCGATTGGAATTGTAAAAACGTGAGATGGGCTTCCAGACTCACTAATATTAAAGGAAGTAATTTAGAGGAGGCTGTCAATGAAATTAATGGCAATTTCATTACGCCCGGTAAACCTACATATTATCCCCCTTTAAATAGTAATAAACAACCCGATGTAATTGACTTTTTTGTGTATAATAATATTCCCTTGGAACAAAGAGTTGCTTGTGACACCTTGGATGTTAAAATTGACCATTCACCCGTAACATTAACCATTTTTACTACCCCAGTATTAATGAAGAAAACTCCTAGTCTTACTTCTCACAAAACAGACTGGGAAAAATTTAGATCTGTATTGAATGAAAAAATAAATTTAAATGTACATATTAACAGTATCGAAGATCTCGAAAATCAAAATGATTTACTCGTTAAGTTGATCCAAGACGCTGCTAAAGCATGCACTCCAGTCGCCACCCAGGGTATCAGGTTTTGTTGTCTTCCATATGATCTGGTCGACTTGATTAGAATTAAAAGGAGAGCAAGGAAAATAATGGTAAGAACGAGACTGGGAAAAGATAAAAGGGAGTATAATAGATTGAATAACGTAGTTAAAAACAGACTGAGTGAATTCAGGAACAATAAATTTGAGAGATTCATAGCAAGCCTAGGGGCTAGGGAAATTGATGACTATAGCTTATGGAAGGCTACAAAATACTTGAAGCGACCTGCCCAGCTTAGTTTTCCGATACGTAAGTCCGATGACGGGTATGCCAACAATAGTCAAGATAAAGCAGAAGTTATCGCCAATCACCTAGAAAATACGTTTCAACCGAATCCATGTGACGACGATGACCTTTTAACTCACTTGCATCAAGAAAATAAAAATATTAATTTGTTGTCAAAAGTGAAAATTTCAAAATTTACCTATGATGAACTTTTCGAGGAAATTAAATATAAAACTAAAGTGAAGAAGGCCCCAGGTTTCGACCTGATTTCAGGAGCTGTAATCAAGCAGCTTCCAGCCTTAGCTTTAAGATTATTGATTAAAATTTTTAATTCAGTTTTAATTCTAGAACATGTACCCAGTCATTGGAAAAAGGCCGAGGTAATTGTACTTTTAAAACCCGGAAAGCCCCCAGCGGAACCGAGTTCATACAGGCCTATATCGCTTTTACCCATCATTGGCAAATTATTTGAAAAATTGTACATTAAACGATTAAACAGGATCATCGGTGATAAAAAACTTGTCATCGATGAACAATTCGGATTCAGAGCCAAACATGGGACTCTGGAGCAGCTCCACAGAATTTCTTCCATTGTGGAAGCTGCCCTGGAGGGGGGAGGCTTCTGTAACGCTGTTTTCCTGGATGTGTCGCAGGCTTTTGATCGTGTATGGCACGAAAGATTAATCTACAAGTTGTCTAAAATGCTTCCGGGAAACCATGTTAAGATACTATCATCGTATGTCGCTAACCGATTTTTTAGAGTGAGATTTGAGGACTCCTACTCTGATTTTCGTCCAATCAGAGCCGGAGTTCCTCAAGGCTCGGTTCTCTCGCCCGTTTTGTACAGCCTGTACACTTCGGACCTACCGAGGCCACGTAAAGGCTGTAGAGTTGGAGTTTTTGCCGACGATACTGTTTACGTGGCTTCGGCTCAAAATTATGGACGTACTGTTCACTTGTTACAAGAAAGCATGCTGGACGTCCAGGAATGGACCTCTCATGACCGTTCAAAGGTGAATGCGACCAAATCTGAGAATGTTGTTTTTACCAACAGAACTTACGTCCACTCTCCGCTAGTTTTAAACGGGGATATCATTCCCCATTCCATGAAAGCAAGGTACCTGGGCCTTATCATGGATTCAAAGTTAAAATGGAAAGATCACATTATAACAAAGAAGGAACAAATTAATCTGAAAAATAGAAAAATGTTATGGCTAATTGGACGCCGCTCGAAATTAAGGCTGAGTAACAAAATACTCTTATACAAATCCATGATAAGGCCCATTTGGGCTTATGGATGCCAGTTGTGGGCGTGTTCTGCCAAGAGCAACGTTCATAGGATAGAAGTCGTACAGAACCTTTTGTTGAGACAAATCGCGAATGCGAGATGGTATGAGAGGAACAGCGATATCAGGGCTGAACTCGGGATTGAAAGCTTAGAGTTGTTCGTATCCAGAATGTACAACCGGTATGAAGAGCGCTTGCACCTCCATCCAAACCCATTGGCCCTTAGGCTTTTAGACTGGGTGGGAGATGTAAGACGACTAAAAAGGAGGAAGACTCATGAGCTTTCGACCCCCCACTTTCTCAAAATTTAATGGAAGTCCTGGCCAACTCTAACCTCCAGGGACTTTCCATTTCAATAAATTTAAAGTAAAAAATACTAACCTTTTTTACTTTCATTAGATATACATGTTGGGTATTTTTGCCCATTTTTGTACCATTTTCTTTTGCCCATTTTTGTACCATCTTCTTTTGCCCATTTTTGTACCATTTTCTAATTTTCCGTTTTCAGCTTTTACCATTTTTCTATTCTAGTTTACCACCATCACTTTTCTTTTTTAAATCCGGCTTATATTTCTATTATTCTATTTTTTTTTCTTCTCTCTCTCTCTTTTGTAATTCTGATTCACAGTTCTTTAAATTTGCTATATTTAATATGCGAATGACGAAATCTCTCTCCCTCTATCTCTCTCTCTCTGTCTTAAAATGGATGTATATATGTGTCATACTTATATTTTAGTTAGTATAAGTTGAACTAAATGTAAAATTTTAAAGACTACATAGTCTGAAATTGTAATACAAATACTTTAATTTGTGTATTGTAATAAATAAATAAATAAAAAAAAACAGTAAAATTACGATTTCCAATAATGCTTTTTATCTTGAAAGATATTCCATTATTCAGCATCCACGTAAACTACGAGTAGTTCGACTGAAGTTTGTAATTCAATCAGACAGTTTCACCGTAATCGCCCTGTTGCCATTTTGCTACCAATGCTTTTTTTCCCCTACATGTGGATGATTGTGAATCTTTCTGCCCGTCATTGCTATTGCATAAGGTGCTTCCGGGTGTAATTTTACCCAGTGGCGTCGCGTGCAATTTGGCAACAATGTATACTATCCATTTAAACTCATGTAAAAGATCGAATTCAGGGGGTGCACAGTGCACAAGGAAAATTCGATATATTTAATGAGCTTAAATGGAGCAGTCGCATTGTTTCCAGATGGCACGCGACGCCACTGATTTTACCTATTTTGCGTAACCCCTTAATATGCATTCTTTGAATTTTTTTTGTTGTTATAAGTTAATAACTACTAATAATTAGAAGTGCACATTATTATGAAAGGCAAAATAATTGTCAACAAAACTCGAAAATTCAACTCGAGGTCTAATTTGGAGTTTTCTCTTAGAAATGCGTATGATTTTGCGGTCACTCACGACGTGTTCCTTCAAAATGGGTCTGTTGCCTATAGAGCGTTTTAAAGTATCAATTCATACGTAAAAATAAGTGAGTGGTTCTGCAGACATTTGCGCTACCAAAACAAACTTAAAGTTTAAAAATTTTCTCTCAAAAGTTTTTGAAAATTTTGTCTGTTCGCCTCAAATTTGAACGCTGACATCGAATCTGATAGCTTTTGGAACGAATTTTCATTAATTCCTCTTGAATCTAGTTTTCCTAGAACATAACCTCAAATTCATCAAAACACTAAGTTTTATGGAAAAATTCACTTCTCAAGAGGAAAAATGGATGGAAAATGGATTTTAGAGGGCGTACGTAGTACTCATCAGAGCGTACGGTTGCAATTCCGCACTTTTAATGAAGCTTTTGAGACCTTTTATCATGTTCAACTCATAGAAGCACACAAAGTCTTTGGTAGCGCAAATGTCTGCAAAACGTAAAAGGCCGTAAAAATGACAATGGCAGCATCAGCGAGCACCAAAATTCAGAAAATGCGACGTTTGATGTTATATATAGTGGATTAGAATATTTATTTTTCCACGACAAAAATAAAATTGCTACATTTATGAGCGCTAGGAAATTTTCTTCATATACGGCGGTTAATGGAAAAGGGAACGAATAGCCTGGGTCAAACCAAAAGCTTACAGTAAATAACAATGTATTCGTGTAAAACGCAGTTGGAGCGAGACGAATACATGCACATGAATGAAAGCATATTATTTACGAGTTTGAGTAATGAGTAAGCCTCGTGTATCTGTTTGAGATCGTCGACAAAAATTGGATGAGCCCGTCTGGTGGAGGGAAGTGAGTAATTGCCGCACTGTACAGATTAAACAGACAAAATACACAAACGCAGACATTCATTCAATTTCAAACTATTGACGAAAATGAATGATAAGTTCTCACTTGTCGGGTGTGCATTTTCAGTATTGTACATACGTATTCGTGTTGCGCCTGTTTAAAAACATACGTTTTCAGCTGTTGATAAATGTTTTAACACATCATAGCGAATAGTGAAAAGTCACAAAAATTAACCTATGTACTAAAACACTTAACTAGACTGTAACAAGCTTTTATTCAATGGGTCCGTTGCGCACATAGGCTAGAGCGTTTTAAAGTATCTATTCATACGTAAAAAGCCTAAAAATGAGCAAGCACCAAAATTCACAAATTGCGAAAAACACCAGACACTATTCACCCCCCGATGACATTTCCCCCCGAGGACACTTACCCCCAGGACACTTCCCCCCCGGTCATTCCCCCCCCAGTTTCTTCCCCCCGAGGTTATTTATAGCTAATCAAATAATCCATCAATTTTTCCCTCACACTTTTCACAGGTTGGAAGGGCGTGTTTAAAAAAAATGCATTATTTTTGTTTTTTGTTTTTGTTTTTTTTTTTTTTAAGATTTTTTTCATCGTTAATGTTTCATCTAAATTCTTCCAGAAGGGGTATAATCTACTAAACTAAAAAAATCTTTTGATTCTTTTGGAGATCGACAGCCTGAAAGAGAAAAGAAAACCAAACATTGCATTCACCTTATAGAATAAAAACATATGATATCCTGGAATCACTTGAAAACTTGTTGAAAGCAACATCCGACTTTAAATTAGGGATCTCAAGTGGCCTTTAAAAGATAAAGTTGGAAACTATTCCTACACCCTCTCCACAAAATTGCAAAAACTTCGGATTGAAGGCTGCATTATGTCTAGCGGTGAAAATATTCGAATTTGAGGGAATCTTGGGGTCCCCCCAGAATTCCAAAGGGGGTCCAATGGTCTCCCCCAGCTTTTTGAAGGGGGTCTGGTGGTATCCCCCAAGAAAAAAGTGTGTGAGAAAGTGTTTGTAGTGTATGCCCTACAGCTTATTTTTTTATTATAATTAATATTTATTTGTTAATTTAATTATAATTATAAATCATTATTTTATAAAATAATTTTAATAGTAATAATTTGTAATAGTAATTAATTAATAATAACTAGGGGTAACAGACGGGGGGAAATATCCGGGGGGAAACAGCCGGGGGGAAATAGCCGGGGGGGAAATGTCCTCGGGGGGGGATGTCCTTGGGGGGAAGTGTCCGGGGGGAAATTGACAGGGGAGAAATATCCCCGCGGGGAAATGACCGGGGGAAGTGGCCGGGGGGGAAATTGCGGGGGGAAATGTCCGGACACCATTCACCCCTGTATCTTTCCACCACGTGCACGATATTTCGCGAGATTAGAGCGGCCCATTCAAATAAACACGGCCGACTGTCATCACGGCTGACCTCATAAACAAATAAATAGTAAACACTGACGGTTTCTGTTCGAATTATTACATTTAAATATCCTCAATTCCTCACAGAAGGTTGTGAAATGTACGGAGACCGATGTTTTCGTCGAAAACTTTTCAAAATGAAACAATAACACACAGGAGTTCCAAGAATGATTCAAACTTTAATCATCATCCTTGGAACTCCTGTGTGTTATTGTTTCATTTTGATAAGTTTTCGACACAAATATCGGTCTCCGTACATTTCACAACCTTCTAGGAGGAATTGAGAGTATTTAAATGTAAGAATTCGAACAGACGCCGCGCCGCACTATGGTCCAGAAGTCCGATTTAGGAAGACATCAGTTTGCATTAAAATCGCCCAATATCTTGAAAACGGCTCATCCGACACCAAAACTGGTTATTACAAAAAAGATAGAACGTAAACCGTTTTAACTTTTTTTTGATAACCATTTTTGATGTCAGATGAGCCGTTTTCAAGATATTGGACGATTTTAATGGAAACTGGTGTCTTCCTAAATCGGACTTCTGGACCATAGTGCGCCGTCAGTGATTACCTACTGTTTATTTGTTTATGAAGTCAGCTGTGATAACAGTCCGGCCGTGATTATTTGAATGTAGCCGCGCTAATTTCGCGAAATGTCGTGCACGTGGTGGAAAGATACAGGGGTGAAAAGTATGTCTAGTGTTTTTCGCAATATGTGATATTATTAATGAATTTTGGGGTTTTCTGATGCTGTCATTGTAATTTTTACGGCTTTTTACTTTACAATGACACTTTAAAACGCTCTCGGTGAAGTGTGAAACAGACCCATTGGTGGATTTGAAAAATGTCCTTAAATACACACAAATTGGCAACTCTGACTTGTATCTAAAATTTGACAACGCTGCGTGACAAAGTTTAATTAAAAATTAGCATTGTTTTCACTCTGGATTGTTTTTGTCTATCGCTTCGAGCAACTCTGCATAGAAAAAAACAGTAGTTTTATCCTTTATCAACTTACACAATTGGAGGGAAAATAAGTGAGATAGAAGATACTCTGGTTACCTACGTGTCAGTTAATCAAATAGAAGCATTATTCCAGAGAAAATCAATTACATCTTTTTCTGGTTTTTCACTTGCAATTAACGCTTCAATATTATTGATTGCGTGTTTGAAACGTGGTAGGTATGTGTTAGCCACAGTGCGTCACATAGAAGATCGAAAAATGAATACTTCCGGACAAATAAAGTTTTCGTTTTTCCGCTTCAGAGACATTTTTACAGACTGAAATTTGGTTTAATATAATTTTCCTACAAGAAATTTCGGCTATCAGTCTAAGGAAACAATGCATTTTCTTTGCGATTTAAAAGTCCACATCCTCGAAAATGCTGGAATATGCCTGCGGTTTCACGGCTAAAACTACCGAAATCAACAAGATATTACCGATGAAACAATGCATTTGGATTTTAAGTCGACCTATCGACTTCAAGGCAGCTCATTGGCTCAATCAGTTTATTCGCGCTTTTAAATTTGCAGGTGGAGACACCCCTTAGGTCGGTCGTTAAATGTTCTTATTCCGCGATGTTTATTTTGCCTCCACTAAGAATTTAAGGCCTTTAATCAGCTTATTCGCGCTTTTAAATTCGCAGGTGGAGAGACCCCTTTAGAATCGCATAAATTCCCATCCATTCCACGAAAACAACTATAAAATTTTGGAGATTCGTCGTGTAATCCCTAATATCTTGTTGATTTAGGCAGTTTTTTAGTCGTGGGACCAGGCATAACCAAGTATTTTCAAGGACACAAAATCCATCATCCCAAAAAGGTCGCACATATTAATCTTTTGGTTTGATAGCCTTTCCGCGTCCAGAAATACGCTTATGGGAAAATTACATTGACGCAAAGTTTGTTTGGGACTAGAGGTTCTCGGAGGGCAATCGATACGATATAATCGCTTGACTAAGACAGTTTACATGAAGCAGCAATGCTCGTATTAGAAGAGTTTACCTTTTACAGATCTTTCTATGTACACGCGAAAGCGTGTAATTTCGTCTTCTACGCAGATTGTCCTGGCTATAATGCACGCAAATCATGATTATTCAATTCAGTGGCGGCTCGTGCAATGTGGCAACAATGGACTCTCTCCATTTAAACCTATGTAAAATAATCGACTCTTTGGTGAGGCGCTGTGCCTCACCTAGAATCGATCTTTTAGCACAGATTTAAATGGCAAAATAGCACTGTTGCCAGATTGCACGAGCCGCTACTGATTCAATTCAATAGCCGTCATTTATTTTTGAATCAGCTATGCTGATGATTTTTGCAATTTTGCTTGAAAATGGAAATACCGTTTGAAATGATGCAGTGGCGGCTCGTGCATTTTGGCAACAATGTTTTTTCCGCCATTTGAAATTATGTACTAGAATCGAATGCTGGTGAAGCGCTGCTTCACTTCCCAATCGATTTTTATACATAGAATCAAATGGAAGAAAACTATTGTTGCCAAATATCACGAGCCACCACTGAAATGATGATTTTATGGATAGAAAAGGGAAAGGTCAATGTGCTATAACAGTCTATTGAAAACCCTTCACTGCATATAGTGTGACACCGGTGTCTCATGATGTAAAAAGTCCCGTATCAGACATTGTAATGTATATTTTGACTTATGTATTCAAATTTTATCACCATAGTGTCACATTATAAGAAAACATAAAAACAGGCTCAAACATTTTTCAAAAGACTATTAGTCCAGGCAATAAAGCATTCTACCTTGCAAAAATGGAAGTAGTAGGTTTTTTGACGGAACTTTATGTATTTTTGGTCGCTGATTCCGAATTTTTAACTTCCCACCAAAAATTTCCCGGGGAACGTTGCCAAATTTACGTTTTTTTACCAAAAAAATCGGTTTTTTGAAAATTCCGAGCTCCACGTGCATTATTTTGAAAAAACACCTCAGTTCAAAAAGAAAGTAGACAAAAAATGGAACAAAACCTCGTCAACGGTTTTTTCCTAAGATCAAAATTGACCAAAATATGAGCCATCTTCCGAACGCTCCCTTGCGGAAAATTGACGCTAACGCGGCAATACGCGTACGAGGTGTGATCAAAAAGAAACCGAACTTTTTCCACTGTGTGCAGAGAAATGATCCAATCAACGTTTTCTTGGTCTTATCTGATAGCTAATAATCTGACAAACACGCTGGTTTTAACGGATTTGAATTATCTTTATTTGTTAGGCCGCAATATTGCTTTGAATACAGGATGTTTCTGTACAATCTGCGATGAGCGTTATCATGCTGGAGAAACCACGAATTTCGGCCCACAGTTCTGGCCTTTTTCGGCGCACATTTTCTCGAAGTCTACGCAAAGCATCATTGTAATAATGACGGTTCACAGTCTGATGGGGGGGGGGGGTGGGGTAAAAACTCGTGATGGATGACACCTCGCGCATCAAAAAAAACTATCAACAGAACCTTCGTTTTTATTCTGATTTGGCGAATTTTTTTTGGCCTAGGGGCCGACCTTTCAACCCACTGTGACGACTGAGCTTTTGTCTCTGCATCATACCCATAAACCCATGATTCGTCGCCTGTGACAATTTTATTTAGAAAACTTGCATCGGCATTTGAGCGCTCCAAAAGCTCTTGACTCATTAAAACTCTGTTAGCTTTTTGATCTTGAGTCAGTAACCGGGAAACCCACTTTGCTGCAACTCGCACGAGTTTTTCCCCCCCCCCCCCCCCCCCTCAGACTGTGAATCGCCATTATAACAATGATGTTTTGCGTGGAATTGAAGAAAATGTGCGCCAAAAAAGGGCCCAGAACTGTGGGCCGAAAATTCGGGGTTTCTCCAGCATGATAACGCTCATCGCAGATTGTACAAAAACACCCTGTATTCAAAGCAATATTGCGGCCTAAAAAAAAAAGATAATTCAAATCCGTGAAAACCAGCGTGTTTGTCAGATTATTAGCTATCAGATAAGACCAAGAAAACGTTAATTGGATTATTTCTCTGCACACAGTGGAAAAAGTTCGGTTTCTTTTTGATCACACCTCGTACTGCACAGCAGCCCCGCAGCCCGCGTGAAGCGATCCTCTTACGTGTCTTCCTCTCCTCCTCCTTCACTGATACTTTTAGATTATTTGGGTTTCTGACCCCCCCCCCTGATACGCACCCTTGCCCCCCTTTTGCTTAACCATAACCCCCATTTTATTTATAAGCAATAACGGAACAAGTTTAATGAAGAAAATTAATACGGTGGTTCTAAAAAAACAAATGGATTCAATTGTACTCTCTATTTTTCGAACATCATTGCCCTTTGCCATGCCGCAATACAAATTATTAGTCCTATTTATGCCTCCTTCGGATGTAATTTAGAGTCTTTGCTTGAGCCGTCCTAGACTTGGCTTGGCTTGAGAAATATTCAAGCCGAGTTGAGACCAGTGAGAGAAATTGCAATTCAGAGACGCTCCTAGCAAATCAGCAATAGGATACTTGGGGAATTTTTAGTATATTTCAAGGTATGTAAGATTTATGATATGGAAGCTACCTTGAAATTATTCCTTTGAGATTTGCCTTGAGCACAATACGGAGCTTTTTTGGAGCATCTCTGGAGTGCAAATTCGTGTCTCAATCTCACTTGAAAAAGCCTTGAAACTTCCTCAAGATATTTCAAGGCATTCTATGGCTCTAGGTTTCTTTCTGAATTGAAAATTGAGTCCGGAAGACGATTCAAATCGAAGCCTTTCCAAGAATATCTCAAGTATAGTCACTGCATTTCACCCGTAGTCGCTCTAATATCGATTTTTAAGAATGCGACCGTCTTAAATAGGAATTACGTCCCCAAATTGGTCTCGTATTTTCATTTCGTGACACACTCTATACCCCTCTTGATAACAAAAGCTAATTGCTGCCGTTGACGTGTTTGATAGTTAATGCTTTTTTCGTCAGTTTTCGCAAGTCTTCGGGCGTTTCTCATAGGGTACGCGGTTTTCGAATATTTTTACTATCATTGATTTTCTAAAAACTGCAATCGTTTAAATATTCGTGGTGAGTTTTCATCAGAAATTTCACTAAAGCTGTGAGTATGGATAAAATTGGATGCTTTTGAGAGAGTGTTTTTAAAAGGGGGGGTGTGGTAAATTTTTGGATTTTCGGAAAAAAAGGGTTTTGGGTTCTTGCCGGAAAGCGAGTCATCGGCGTAAAAATAGAAAAAAGTACTTTTATGGATGGTATTTATCTTCGAGAGTCGAAAAAGTAAAAAAAAAAAAAATTAAGTCATCAAAAAATTGCGACGTTCTGGGGAAAATCACAGAATACAAGCAATTATCGATCCTGAATTCATTTTTCTTAAGAATCCTGGTTTTTCTGGCGGAATAATAAACCCAGCCGATTTAAGGCAAAGAACCTAGCCTGCAGAAGTCATTAATTTAATCTGATCTATCAAGTTCCTTTTGTGAAGAAATATACATTATGTGATTTTACGTAGGATTTACCCTCCATAACGCTGTTGCAAACGTTCACAACCGACATAATGGAGAAAGCTGAAATGATGATTGGGGGTAAAACGCAATCTTGCTTCGTTAGGAAGTAATTTTTGATTTGGCTGCTGAAGAATTAAGATCAGTACCATTTCTCGTGAGGACGAAAGTTTAACGGGAAAAGAAAAGCAACGTCACTGCCGGGAATACGAGGCCAAAATGTCGATGAACATATACACGCACACAAATTTCTGGTTGAAATAACGGAACGTATTATAATAATCGGGTAAAAAGAAATTCCTTTTAAAATAATGAGGATTCTTATGGATCCAACGATTTTTCGTGGGATTCTTCTGAATAATCAGAACGTTCAATTGGACCAATGATAATTCTCGTTGAATCAACAAGAATTCTCATTATTTTAAAAAGAATTTCTTTATACCCCAATTTTAATAAGTTCTGTATAATTTCAATCCAAAATTTTTTCTCCGAATATATGTTTTCTTTTTTTTAGGAGCTAAGAAAAAAAAAAAAAAAAAAAAAAAAAATAATAATAATAATTTCTACGTAAACAGAAAGAAAGCATGCGATGAAAACAGTGATATAACTCCCTTTCCCTTCTTCAATTTTTTGCGATTGTCATGAGATTTTCATTTTATCATAAACCCTTTCATCATTCGCCAATTTGATTTCCGACGGGTTTTCGGGTCTCCAATGTTGCTGTAGATTCAGAATATAAATAAACAGCAGGGCATTCCTCTGGTCGCATATTTTATTAACCAGACCCCTAAGCAGCCGTAAAACGAAGGAGGCATAAATAGGACTAATAATTTGTATTGCGGCATGGCAAAGGGCAATGATGTTCGAAAAATAGAGAATACAATTGAATCCATTTGTTTTTTTAGAACCACCGTATTAATTTTCTTCATTAAACTTGTTCCGTTATTGCTTATAAATAAAATGGGGGTTATGGTTAAGCAAAAAGGGGGGCAAGGGTGCGTATCAGGGGGGGGGGGGGGGGGTCAGAACCCAAATAATCTGAAAGTATCAGTGAAGGAGGAGGAGAGGAAGACACGTAAGAGGATCGCTTCACGCGGGCTGCGGGGCTGCTGTGCAGTACGCGTATTGCCGCGTTAGCGTCAATTTTCCGCAAGGGAGCGTTCGGAAGATGGCTCATATTTTGGTCAATTTTGATCTTAGAAAAAAACCGTTGACGAGGTTTTGTTCCATTTTTGTCTACTTTCTTTTTGAACTGAGGTGTTTTTTCAAAATAATGCACGTGGAGCTCGGAATTTTCAAAAAAAACCCATTTTTTTGGGAAAAAAAAAAGTAAATTTGGCAACGTTCCCCGGGAAATTTTTGGTGGGAAGTTAAAAATTCGGAATCAGCGACCAAAAATACAAAAAGTTCCGTCAAAAAACCTACTACTTCCATTTTTGCAAGGTAAGCCACTTTTTTCGTCTCTATTGCCTGGACTATATCAGCACTCACTATAATGCATTTAATTAATAGAAATCATGACGAGGGGGAAAATTTGTTCCTGTATCCAATTCAACCCCAATTTCATGATTATTAACCCTTTAAACCCGGGTTTATTACAAACCCTTCTCACAAATTTTTTGTCAATCCCAATGAATCGAATGAACTTTTCTCGTTTAGTTTGATGTGCATAGTGATTTTTGTAAAAATACATTTAAAACCATGTTAATTTGGTGGTAAAAATTTGTACCGCCAGTAGACAAAGGGTTAATAAGCTTTTGGAATTTGATTTTTGAAAAATCCAATCAAAGTAAACATTTTTTTTATTTTGAAAATGTTGAAAAAAAATTGGTTTTTATCCGTTCCCGCCAATTTTTATGGTGTTCTAGCACGTGTAAAAAATGAGTTTAAAACAGGAAAATGAGCATTTTTACTGAAAAACTGTCTAATTTTTTTGTTTGCTATTTCTCCCATTTATTTGACCTGGTTGTTGAAAAATCCATTTTTGGTTGGGGAAAAAAAATTTCATGCAGAGGAGGGTTGAGGGCTGTTTCAGGTAGCTTCGGTTCTGACACGGTCTTTCAGTCTTTTGGTCTTTCTTTAAGTGCGCGACAGGATGGTATCAAGTCTTCAATTACGCTTTAATGTTAATTTTCACTAATTTCGGTAGTTAACCGAGTCTTTTTTGTGGCAAAAAGCTTTAGTGATTCACCCAGTGAGCAGCGTCAACGTTTTCACGCATGTAAACAAAGAGCTGTCAGAACCAAAGTTATCTGAAACGGCCTCTAATTGTTGATGTTTTCTTTCCAAAACAATGTGACGTGACTCATTTTAAGGGGGAAAAAAAAACAAAAAAACAAAAAAAAAATCAACGATCAACCTTACTTTTTTTTAATAAGGCTGTTTCTTGTTAATGGTTTGTTTTTTACTCTCAAAATGGTGTCTGGGCAAGTTCACATTATGATGCAGCGTGTGCCACGCGGCAGCGGGAGTTGGCCAACTTCTCAACCCGCTAGTTCTCAAGGACCGCTGCGCTGTGTTGCCAGATTTTAGATTTAAAGCTTTGTATATTTCGAGGTGGCTCGTGCAGTCTTCAATTAAATACGTATTCTCACCATTTAAACCTACGCAAAATAATCGATCTCCAGGGGATTCACTGAATTCCTGAGAAATCGATACTTTTGCATAGGATCTAATGACAAAGAAGCAGGGTCGATTCTTATAGTACGAGCCACTATATCGGTATATTTTACATTGAGTCTTATGGAGGGACACTATGAGGCTCAAAAGCAGTACATCTGACAACTCTGTTGGACCGGCTTGTCATGAATGAGTCATATTTTCACTGAGAGTTAATGAATATTGTACATTATTCCGCGTCCTTGAGCAATTTGGTCTACATATTTCGCCGGTCCTGACACAGATACCTCTTGCCGCTGTTTATTAAATATATAGCCTACTCCCTTTCGTTCATTCTATCATACCCCTCCTTTCCCCACCACTCTTTTTCTCATTCTCATTCTCTCTCTCTCTTTCTCTTTCTTTCTCTCTCTCTTTCTTTTTATCTTTATCTCCTCTCTCTTTCTATTTCTGTCTTTCTCTCTTTCACAATCTCCTTCTCTCTCTGTCTCTCTCTCTCTGTCTCTCTCTCTCTCTCTCTCTCTCTCTCTCTCTCTCTCTCTCTCTCTCTCTCTTTCTCTCTCTCTCTCTCTCTCTTCCCCTCTTTATCTCTCTCTCCCGTTATATCTTTCTCTCTTTATCACCCTTTCTCTCCCTTTTTCTCTCTCTCTCTCTCTCTCTCTCTCCCTTCCTCTCTCTCGCTTTCTCTCTCTCCTTCTCTCTCTTCCCCTCTTTATCTCTCTCTCCCGTTATATCTTTAGATAAAGATAAAGATAAAGAGAGAACTCTTTATCACACTCTCTCTCTCTCCCAATTTCTCTCTCTCTCACTCTCTCTCTCTCTCTCTCTCTCTCTCTCTCTCTCTCCCGTTATATCTTTCTCTCTTTATCACTCTCTCTCCCATTTTCTCTCTCTCGCTCGCTTTCTCTCTCTCTCTCTCTCTCTCTCTCTCTCTCTCTCTCTCTCTCTCTCTCCCTTCCTCTCTCTCGCTTTCTCTCTCTCCTTCTCTCTCTTCCCCTCTTTATCTCTCTCTCCCGTTATATCTTTAGATAAAGATAAAGATAAAGAGAGAACTCTTTATCACACTCTCTCTCTCTCCCATTTTCTCTCTCTCTCACTCTCTCTCTCTCTCTCTCTCTCCCGTTATATCTTTCTCTCTTTTTCACTCTCTCTCCCATTTTCTCTCTCTCGCCGCTTTTCTCTCTCTCTCTCTCTCTCTCTCTCTCTCTCTCTCTCTCTCTCTCTCTCTCTCTCTCTCTCTCTCTCTCTCTCTCTCTCTCTCTCTCTCTCTCTCTATCTCTCTCTCTCTCTCTCTCTACCTCTTTTTCCAGCGTCGCATCGAGCTATTTTTACCCTGTTTCCCTTCTCACTGTCAGTTATTTTGATTCAAATGCAAGTTTTGTCTCTAATTTTCTTCCAAAGGATCTTTTGCCTCCAGGTTTTTATTTCCTTTCATTCAAACGCAGTGAGAGTTTCAACGATTGTTTCTCCGTAGACCAAACATTTATGAGTACGAATCTGTATACAACCTCCCTCCCCCCCCAACCACACCTGTTATGAGATCATTTTACATGATTATTCAATTTGAAGGAGTTGGAAGTTGGTGCTGTTGTTGGTTTTGGTTCATTTCCTTTCTCTTTTTTCACGTTCACTGCTGCCAAAAGAAATCAGCGACACTTCCAAGTCGACTCGAACTGTTTCTTTCCTGCGTTATACACTGAAATAAACTGTAGGGAATACCCCCTCACATCAAACTTAATCGGGGGGGGGGGGCGCAGACACCCTCATATTTTCTAGAGGAACCTCTCAGGCCCCCTCTTTAATATTCTGGGGGAAACCCCCACGGGGAGACCCCAAGGGCCCAGACCCCACGCAAGGGGTTAATTTTACAGCAGGCTGGTTGAGTGGTTGCAGAATGTTTTTGCAAATTTTAATCAAAATTCAAACAGCTTGCTATAACACGGAAAAAAAGAATGGTGTAATTTACCATTCGCATAGCTGATTTTGGCCCCTACCAGAGTTAAGATAAACTTGACCAGAGCTATGGAACATTTGACCAGGTATCAAGTGAAGTTGACCTGATTCCTAGTCAAATGTTCCATAACTCTGGTCAAGTTTATCTTAACTCTGGTAGGGGCCAAAATCAGCTATGCGAATGGTAAATTACACCATTCTTTTTTTTCCGTGAACTGAAATATTCCAATTTCCAATATCCCCTATCAGTGGCGTAGCATGAAATTTGGCAACGTTGAACTGTGTGATAAAGTAGACAGTGCTGAATTGAAGTAAGAACAAATATTACAAACCGTCAGATTTAATATTTTAAGTTCAATTACATAACACAGGAAAGGATTTAATTTAACTATTTAAAATGGTAAAACCAATTGTTTCCAAGTTTTATCCATACTTTTAAGCACATCAATATTAAAATGCCACACTTTTTATTTTACAATGTTGACAGTTTTAGTGAATGACGTCATCCGGTAAAGCGTTCACAACTATCTCTCTCACTCTCACGTAACCCTCGTGTACTGTTATCTCACTCTCATCGCTAAAGTCGTATACAGAGATATTTTTATTTATAAAATAAGTCGACAAAAATGAATGTCTGCCTTCTCTGGAGTCATTTTTATTTGATATTCTTGTTACTTGGTAATCAAAATCATATGTTATTCACTCTTTACTTTTTCTTAACCTATAATGCTGTTTGTTTACTCCAATACAGTTGCTGTATCTTAATCCTTATCAGTCAATTATTCCCATCATTAACTAACAGGGATATGGGCCCAGGACGTCGATCTGAAAGGCATTTTTTTGAAAAATATTAAAGAATATAAAGGTATTAAGAGTTCAAAAATTAGTAAAAACTAAAAGGTTCTTGTAAGCACTGAAATTCTGAAAAATAATCTAACTTTTCATTGATTCCCTTTTTAACCTTAATCTACAAACAAACAATAATATGAGTGATAACAGTAAAACGCGTTTGCTACTTTCCGATGGTCGTGGCGTAGAAATAGACATCACCACCTTAATAAAGGAAGTGGATGCGACACCAATGTCTCAGGTGATGAAAGTGCTACGGAAGACAGCTTTTTACTCATCCATGATACACAATTCCCGTGTGCATAAAAAACAAGGCCAGATGTAGAATGCCTATCTTCTTGATCATTGGCCAAGTTCGAATCAGTGTACCCGGTTAAGGATATAGTCCTGTCTAGCTTTTTCTTAACAGCTATACTGCTGTTTGTTTACTTGAATACAGTTGCTAGTTCTTTATCCTTATCAGTCAATTATTCCCATCATTAACCATAACCTATAATGTTGTTTGTTTACTTGAATACAGTTGCTAGTTCTTTATCCTTATCAGTCAATTATTCCCATCATTAACTATAACCTATAATGTTGTTTGTTTACTTGAATACAGTTGCTAGTTCTTTATCCTTATCAGTCAATTATTCCCATCATTAACTATAACCTATAATGCTGTTTGTTTACTTGAATACAGTTGCTAGTTCTTTATCCTTATCAGTCAATTATTCCCATCATTAACTATAACCTATAATGCTGTTTGTTTACTTGAATACAGTTGCTAGTTCTTTATCCTTATCAGTCAGTTATTCCCATCTTTAACTATAACCTATAATGCTGTTTGTTTACTTGAATACAGTTGCTAGTTCTTTATCCTTGTAAGTCAATTATTCCCATCATCAACTAACAATTCTGGTTGTATAAAAATTGAAATGTAGTGATACAAGGCTTTGTATACGAATTTCGACACTATAGAAAGAGATGTCTATGAATAAAAATCAGAAGAGAGTGAGTGAGATAGCTAGTGAACGCTACGCGAGTTTTGTTACTGATAATTCCTACTGATGAGTTGCCTACCGTTGACTCCGCAAGAAATTCTTCTATTCAGGGTGTATGAAAAAAAAAAGTACCCCCGCATTATTTTCCAGCGAAGTCTGAAAATATCGCGAAACTGTAAGGCACGTGTCTTTATAATATTATTGAGAGGGCACCGATCACTGTGCAGTGATTCTCAGAAAATGTGTCCCTCAATAATATGAGTATTGAACACGTGTGTTAACGTGCCTGGCCGTTTTCAGGTTTTCCGAAAACTGCATTCGTTTCTGAGAGAAATTGCTGTGGTGCCTTTTTTATTCACCCTGAAAGGTCTCTAGGCGGAACCACCGCGTTTACGTGAACATCAGCATAACTAACTACAGTAGGTACACTTCTTTTCACAGTAGCGAACTCAATGTTAGAAAAACGGCAAATGCGCTTTGGTGGTTGGAGCACAGAACTAACATCTTCCATTTGATTTGCCTTAGACGCGACGGTGGTGCCCCCAAGCAGTCGGAGGATAACAACTCAATTTTCCCATTTGATTATATGGAAAAATGGCATTTGCCAAAGCGCTCCTATAGAGTTTCGCTACTGTAAAAGATGAGTATAATGTGTAACTAACTCGCACAAACATTTGAATGTTTCTGTTAGATGCATACAATTAATTGCTGCAATCTTTTGTAATCTGCGATAAACCAGAAATGACCAGACTGCAAATGCAGTCAATGTTCCATGTATTTAGGAGGAAATTACATCATTTCATAGTTACGATGTTGTTTACATTTACACGGTATTTTCGTCTACGTACAGTAGAATGCAGGTGCATAAATTGTCTTGTGTATAGCAAGGGCTGTTTGGAATTGAAGTGAAATTACTTTCGGAAAAAGTTAATGAGTGGTTTTCGAACTTTTCAATGTGCGCAATGTTTTCTCTGATTTCTACTTAAGAATCAAGGTTCTATATTGTTTTAGGAAAAGTACGCAACAGACCCATTAGTCTAGTCTATTCATAAATTGCAAAAAACGATTAAAATCCATCTATCTATTTTTAAATGTGCCTGCATCTGATGATGGACTGTCAAAAACACGATCCGGTATTATTTTTATACCTTTTCTCAAAAAGAGGGAATCGTAGAGGGTGTTCTTATTATCTGTACATTACACCCACACTGCTACCGTTCTCTCTTGCAACCTAAGGCATTTTCAGGAATTCGTCTCTCTCTCTCTCTCTCTCTCTCTCTCTCTCTCTCTCTCTCTCTCTCTCTCTCTCTCTCTCTCTCTCCTCTCTCTCTTCCCCCTCTCTCTATCCCGCTCTCTCTTCCTTTCTTTTCCCCTCTCACTCTCTCTCTCACTCTTTCTCTTTATCTCTCTCTCTCCCCCTTCTCTCTCTCCCCCTTCTCTCTTCCCCCCTCTCACTCTATCTCGCTCTCTCTCCATATCTCTTCCTTTCTCTTCCTCTCTCTCCCTCACTCTTTCTCTTTATCTCTCTCTCGTCTCTCTCTCTCTCTCTTCCTCTTTCTCTCCCCCTCTCTCTCCCTCCTCTCTCTCTCTCTCTTTTTCTCTCTCTCTCTCTCTCTCTCTCTCTCTCTCTCTCTCTCTCTCTCTCTCTCTACCGACCCGTGCCTTGTTTCACCCGCATCTAAACAGAAGTGTGAGATGTGGGAGTAGGGAGGGAGAATATCACAAGACTTTAACCGTTTTGACAAAGTCCTAGATACACGCCTCTGCTTTCAACTGTATCTTTGCGATTAATTTCATCGATGCGGTTTATATAACTCCAGGAGAGATCCACAGAGAGAGAGAGAGCAGGACAAATAAAGAGAAGACCGTAGGTGGTTAAATAAGAACAAAGCCTGGGCTCGGAAGTCTCCTTATAAGAATACAGGGTGTTCAAAATTTTACCGCCAATTCAGTGGGCACTATGCGCTGTTAAGCTATACAGTCTCATGCATCGGGGGAAAAATGGGAGCGATAATACCAGAAGCTCAACGGTCCGTCAAACAGGGAATTGCTGGTGTCATTCCCTACTTAAAATGACCAGTCGACATCAGCTGACATCAGGCTGATGCCAACTGATGTCAACTAATTTCAACTGATTACAACTGGTCATTTTTAGTATGGTTACTATTCATTACTATTTAGTATGGCATTCTCGTATTCGCACCATCCAGGGCAGCCGTCTTGCGTATAACTAATTACATTTTTCTATTCACCGATGATGCCACCGGTTGAGAAAAGATTACACAGTTCAGAGTTCAGTGTATTTCTGTAATGAACTAAAATTCTCGCATCTGTAATCTTTTCGCAACCGGTGGAGTCGTCGATGACTTTTAAAAAGTTGCGGATATTTTAATTAATTAACGACGATTGCACCGATTGAGGAAAGACTACGCAGATGCGAGTATTTTCGTGCATTGCAGTCATACACTAAACTGAACTGTGTAATCTTTTCTCAACCGGTGGAATCATCGGTGAATAGAAAAGTAGCATTGATTATACACAAAACGGCCGCCCAGGTACCATCCCTGATGAAGATGGTCCATGTCGGTCCATACATGGTATATTGGGACACGGACCTGCATGGATGTTCATGCAACTTTATATGGATCGGCATGGACCATTTTTACCAGGGATCGCTCTTGAAAATTTGCAAGAGATTCTGGTATTGTGACTATAGATTCTAATTGCAACTCGGTCATTTTGTGGTGAAAGTTTCTATGAGAATTTCCGCGGTTGGCATGTGTCGTTGTTCTTCTGGTAATATTATCATAATTTAGAATTTTTCTTCTGGGTAAAAAAGCATGAACTCCCATAAATTCTAGACAAGGAAAACCGATGAATGCTGAAATGACTATGAGAACTATCAAAATCCATTCATAAAGTTATATGTGTGTATCTTTTCAAAAATCCGTAAATTGTGACAGAACGCGCTCAATTACTGTCTTAAACAACAAAGCAATTGATGTGTACTGTGCAGTCGTCATCATGCGTCTAGACCTAGTTACCGTAATTACTCATTACACGATCAAATTGATTCGCATACCATAGCGCTAAATGTTCGCTGTGTTTTGATGCATCAAAACTAATCGTTTACAACGAATACGTTTATTTTGAAAATCGATTCAATCGTGTATATGTCAGCACTCTCGGTGACTGGCATTGTTAATTACTATTTACGATTGCAGGTGCTTTGTTTGATGGTAATAGAACGCTATTTAAACTGACGTATTCTAAATGACATTTGCGACTTTATGAGTAGGTAAATGAGAGGTGGTTCTCATTGTATTCATCGGTGTTTCTTGGACTGTAGTCAGTGGCGTAGCGTGCGATTTGGCAACAGTTCGCCCATTTAAGCCCCTGAAAAAGATTAACTATTGGGTGTTCGGTGAACACCTTTGCATTCGACCTTTTACATGGTTTTAATTGGACGAACTGCAACGTTGCCAAATCTCACGCTACGCCACTGACTGTATTCTATGAGGCAGAGCATGCTCCATATTCCTGCAGCAAAAGTGTTCAAAAGGCCAATTAGGGTGTAACAGTATTGATTTAGGGAAGGCTGGAAGGTAAAAATCAATTTTTTTCGAATTTTTTCAGCACATGCTCAGGAGCTCTTTGACATTTACTCAATATTATTTGCTTGTAATAAAGGGCCAATAATTGCATGAATATACACTAAAAAGATAGTTTAGCAATTAAAAAAAAAAAAAAAAAAAAAAAAAAAAAAAAAAAAAAAAAAAAACCAAACATTCAAATTTCAAATTGCTCTCCTGAAAAAATTGCTTTTTCAGACTATGGGTACCAATATCTCGAATACTATTCAACATAAAAAAGTTCCATTTTTTTTTTAAATGCTTCTTAATGGCAAAAGCTTACCAGAAACCCATTTTGTCTATTAGAAATGTGCATCTTTTTCACCAACTAACCAACTGACCTGAAACCAACTGGCCATTTGGACTTTCGTGTTAAGAGGAGAATTCATTCAAATTAATTTAGTCAATATTGTTGGTGCTCTTAACCCTCTAACGTCCAGAGGTTAGTTCGGAAGAAAAGCCACTCTTCCGTTTTATAGGGAAGGTAGTTAACTGTTCGTACTCGCGGGAGTTGGAATTGCCTATACGATACATTGAAGGCGCCCGAAGAAATCTTATCTTGTAAGTGTTTTTATCGATAATCGCGTTAATCCGGAATGAAGATTCAGAGAATGTGGAATAGACTAGAGGAGAAAAACGATTATACTCGGGCTTGGCCCTTAAAGGGTTCACGTAGTCATTTTAAAGTATTTTAGCACCTAAATAGATCCTCTCTATAGCTGTGGCAAAAGTTTGCAAAGGACCCATTGTCTCGAAGAAATGTGTATCTTTCTCTCCAAATCTGGCAACATTGAGTCAAAACAGCGAACTACCCTTGAGTGATCAGGCGGATAATTGAAGAGCCTCCCTATAGTATCCCTCCCCCATTACGGCGTGATGCTGAAACCCAATTGCCAGATTAACAGAAAAAATTTGCCTACTTTTCCCATCTAACTCAATATAAAGTAGGTAAATTTTATCATTCAATCAGGCAGCTATGCGCTGAAGGTAGATCAAGGGTGTTCCACTGTTCCGCCAATCACATCTTATGACGATGAGAGAAATCTGGAATATTCAACGTATCCACCTTGCAGTGTTGTCACTTGTACGATTTCAAAATGCATATGATCCATTTAATCCTTGTGAGCCTAAGGTATTTCGGTAACACAAAGGACTAAGGGGGGGGGGGGGTATTTTTGTACCCCAAGGATATTTTCATGCAGCACAGTCAGTATCAATCATTTTGAAACTTTAATGGATGGATTATGTACTTAGTACCCTAAGAGAGTAATTTATGTGAAATTTGAGTAAATTTTTGCTTTGTTGCCAAATTTACACCTACTTTTAAAAAAAATGTCAAAATAAAAAAAATGAAATGAGGTACCATCTTATTTTTCCATTTTTGATAAATTTCCAATTTTTTTTCAATGATCTGACTTAATATTCTTAATTTACATAAAATTTCCGTAAAATTCACTGTAATAGATGGTTCCAAACTTAAAACTGGCAGGACGAAGGGGGGGGGGGGATATTTGTTCCCCAACACTTTAAATTTCTATTATATCGACAAAAATTCATAAAAATTAATGAAATTTGGTGGACGTGTTCTAAGTATCCTAACTTAAAATGTCATGAAGTCCCAAAAAATTTTGAGCAGTTTTGACAAAATGGCGTCAAAAAAACTGGCCTGGGGTACAAATCTACCCCCCCCCCCCCTTAGGCTCACAAGGGTTAAATTAATGCACAGTAAACGGAGTTTAAATTAAAATTTGGCAACAATGGCTTTCTTCGCTGTCGCGCCATGCATCGTTCGCTTCATCCCCTTGTTGGTAAACAAGTCGAATGGGTCTGTTGCAAACTTTTGCTAGAACGATTAAAAATGTTACATCTGATGTAAAATCGCCTGAAAAGTCCATTGGTGGCATCAGAAAGTCATAAAATTCAATAATAAACTCACAAGAGGCGTTTAATGAAATCCAAGATGGCGGAGAAATATTGAGCAATTTGTATGCATGCACCACGAACATCCAAGGATAGCCAACCTCACAATTACGACCACAACCAATCGCAACGTAAACAAGCACATAACCTCTACCTCTAGTGAGGTTGTCAAAGTTGGCCATCCTTGGATGTTCACGGTGCATGCATACAGATTGCTCAATATTTATTCGCCATCTTGGATCTCATCAAACGTTTCTTGTGAGTTTATTATTGCATTTCATGACTTTCTGATGCCACCAATGGACTTTTCAGGCGATTTTACAGTCGAGTATTCACTCTTAATCGTTGTAGCAAAAGTTTGCAACAGACCCATTCGCGGGTGGTTTACTCTGTTGCCAAATAGGGTTGCTGTGACCTTTTGCTTTAGGTAATTTAAGGGTCGATTCTGTTGTAAAAAACCTGCAAAAATAACGATTAAATGCTCACTGATAACTTACGAAATCCACTCATAAACTCGTAAAATGCTTTTAAACGCGCGATTGTAATGTCGGTGTTGGGTAGTAACAAGGGCACCCACAGAAAAACCCCAACGGAAGGTGTAGGTACACCCCCCCTCGGGAAAAAGGGATTCCCCCCCCATCGAAATAGTGTACACAATTATTAAGCCATTGTAGGACTGTAGGTGCATCCAAATAATAATAATTTTGACATGTATGATATTATGAATAAAAGGTACAACAGATGATAATAATAGTAAGGAAACTGTATAATTCTACTGTTCCTTGCAAAAAGTGAGTTAAATTTGCAAAATAAACTAAAAATGAAGTTCGTCAACTATTACTCCTTTCATTCACATTTCATTTTTCTTTTGGTCCTTTCATTTTTCATCGTGAAATGTTGACTCTTTTGAATTCCGGGGGGGGGGGGGGCAAGTGCCCCTTTGCCCCCCGTTGCGGGCAGGCACCCATGGGTAGTAGGACAATAATAAATGGGAGATTCCTATTGTACTTTCGTTATACCCTTTCTATGCTGTGAAGTAAGATTCACAGAGTAACTATAGCCACCAATTACACAGGCCGACGTTGGTTTAGTTAGACAAAAGAAAATCCTATGCGTTTTCGGTTAATTTTGGGTCGCTGAATCCGAATGTGAAATCCGTTTTTCTCGATTAGCCAGCACTTTTTTTTTTTTGCTATGCATAGTTGCCAATTTTACACCAAATAGCAAGATGACATGTTTTGTCATCCTGGTTTAAATCTTCTAGAGAATTATTTATGCAGAGTACATGTATAAGTAAATATCAACATTAAAATGTTTTAAAGCATAAAAACAATACATTTTCATTTTCTGATCCAACGTGCACTGGCATCATATCACGTCGCTATCGTACACCACGAATTCATAACACGTGCACACAATCAACAAATTTCTTACTGTCACTGGAAAGCGTGGGTGCAGAATCATAGCAAGGCATGATTTGTTTAAAAACTCCATAGCAGCCATAGCACACAACGAATCGAAACATAGATTTCTCCCGGCAATAATTTTACGGTTAAAAGTCAAGATCATGAACGATGAACAGCATGGTAATTAACTGGATATGTGAAAGCATTTATGCTATAGCTTTAACCATCATAACCCTAAGGTATTTGATATACGTAGATTACCACGGGAGGGGGGAAGACGGGGGGTCTTACTACGAGCCAAAAATTCCGAAATATTCCTCAAAGCTAGGCAGCGGGGAAGATAGTTCCAAGAATATGTAAACTAGAGGCGCGCGCGCGCCACTAGGCTTGATAGACCCCTTCTTCTTCTTCAGTTTTCAGCAGCCAATCAGAGATGGAACCTCGTATGGCGAGACTCTTTCAAAAAATATGGGGACTATAGGTAAATCGTTTTTTTAAAGCAAAAGAACAAAAACTTGTCTTGCCCGAAAAAATCCTCGTTTCGATGTAGTGTGCGGCAGTTGCATATATACATAAAATCGAATGACGAGCACCAGTGACTTCACGCGCGTTTGATGGATACTCTCCTCAAGACACGCCGTCGAAATTAGATGAAACGTATGATATTGTTGCGAACAATCTTATACCGTAAGGCATATCTTATATCAAAGGGCTATATGTAGGGTAATACTTAATAGGAATATTCGTACTTGCATTTGTAATATTGAAATATTTGTCTCAATGGGGCTCTTGCAAACTTTTGCTTTGAGCAAGTGAATAGTTCGTTCTGATGTAAAAACCAGCCACAGAAAAAACAAAGTTTTGGTACAACCGTAGCAGCTTTTTAAAATAGCTTCGCAAAGCACAAGATCTAGCTCTACCGGAGAAAGTCGCGATTGTACCGAAGCACTACTTCGGTAGAGCATAAGCAAGAAGAAAGGCTGTTGCTTTACCGAAGCAGTGCTGCGGTACAACCGCAACTTTCTCTTGTAGAGCTAGAACTTTCGCTTTGCGAAGCTATTTTAAAAAGCTGCTGCTGTTGTACCTAAACTTTGTTTTTTCAGTGGCGAAAATTACAAAAATCGCATTAAAAAAATCTAAAAGTCCGTAGTAAACTCACATAACTGCTATAACGGCAAGTTCGCAATGGCGGTTCAACGCAGGTATCATGGGAGATACCTGTGTCTATTATGTCACTTTCTCTACGGAAACACAGAGATACTTCTCAATTTAGAGAGGAATCTCCCATGACACCTGCGTCTCTCCACCATTAAGCCCAATTATTCTGAGAGTGAACTTCGTGATTTTTAAGTGTACTCATCGTCATTTTTACGGGTTTTTATGCAAGAATCGACTCTTCAATCCCCTATAGCAAAAGTTTGCAAGAGCCCCATTCGCGGAACCTCCGCTTTAACTTACCAAATAGGTAATCCGAAATTTTTTTAAAGGCATTAACCATTGGAATCATCGGTTTTGTCAATTACTTACATTTTTCTTGATATTTTATTTATCTTATACCTTTTGTTTTCCTGTTCCAGATGAGATCCAATTCTTTGACACGTCTAATCGATTCTGTATTGAATATTGGTGAACTCTGATCGAGAGGTAAGAGAGCTAAAGGAATTTCAATGAATACTTCAGTGAATTTTCAATTTTCAAACTTCGGGTCTTACTTTTGATGTAAAGTACCTGCGCAAACTCAAAAGTTTTGACTGTCAAGAATGCACACGGAGCGCCGGAGGTTGCTCCGATTCACACGAGAATATGTGGCTCTTGCAAACTTTTGCTATAGGGGATTGAAGTGTTAATTCTGGCATAAAGACCTGTAAAAATGACGATGAATACACTAAAAAATCACGCAATTCACTCTCAGAATCAGGCTACTCTCGGTAAGACGCTGCAGGTATCATGGGAGATTCCTATCTAAAACGAGACATATCTCTGTGTTTCCGTATAGAAAGTGACATGATAGACAGGAATGTCCCATGATGCCTGCGTTGAACCGCCATTACGACCTTGCTGTTATAGCAGTTATGTGAGTTTATTACTAAATTTTCGACTTCTTCGGTGTGATTATCTTGATTTTTGCAGGTTTTTAAATCAGATTAGACTATTTTTTTGCTCGTAGCAAAAGTTTGCAAGAGCCCCATTTGCCATTTATTTCGAATTCTTGGCCCAATAAATGTACGGTACACACGGTCCTCGGCCCCAAGTCCGCCCTAAGTACTTCAGTACAGCTGGTGGCATCGGCCACCAGCCAACGGACCGCATCGGACCGTATTAAAATGGCGAAAACACAAAACCAACCTCAAAATAGCACTTAGGGTGGGTTAGAGAGGCGCTATACCCGCCCCAAGGAACGTAAAGTTGGGAGCGCACCCAACATTCCGATGTGCCGTTAAGGAAATGTAAAGTTAGAATCGCCATTTTTAGGTACGACCTAAAGCCCGTTTGTACCGTACATTTATTGGGCCCTTGACTGCCAAAACTTTTGCATCTACGCAGTACACATATGTCTTGTCTATACATGCAATGTAAATAAAACTAGGCAAGGAAATTGCAAGACATTGTATAAAAGATACAAGTAAGGTGTCGCTAACGATGAGTGCCTTCAATTTCAAGGGTATGCAATTTCAACTCCGGAGCGTAGGAATAGTTATCTACTCGATTTGACGATACCACGATTGCATTCGAGAAGATGTCCCTTGATGGAAGTTTTGTAAAGAGTATCCACAAGAACTCAATGAGTTCTGATCGGTCGATGGTTTTTGGCCTTCGCAGAGGCCATTAGGAGTCAAAGACATCAAAAACAAAATTACACAAGTAGCCCGAAAATTGAATATGAAAGAGAACAAAACAGGATCAAAGTTAAAAATCAATTAAAATAAAATAAAATGACTGTGGGTGGGACGTTTCGAGGCTGAAATGGCACTCTTCCTCAGCCACTGAACGAAAAAGTTCGGCAAGCACACAACTAAGCAAAGACAAAAGCGAAGAAAACAATACAGGTAAACAACCGAAACACGGTGACCCGAAAGTACGAATCACGGTGGATGTCGACCGGGTGGCTCCAAAGTTTGAAAAAACTGGTAGTACACTAAAATTAAATCGTCCACATCTGCTCGGAAATTGCATGCCTTGCTCCTGTTCCTTGATACATGAACCATCTCCAACATCTGACGGGCAAACAAGTTATTTTCTTTGTCGCAACACACTAACACCGTCAAAATAAAACCTATTACCGGTGGACTCTTGATGAGTCCAAAGAGCGCAGTTTTCCCCCCGTGACTATATATTTATGACCTTTTAACCGCTTTTGAAGATGTTATTTTGTCTGACCGATGTAAGAGACATCACACTCACTACAATGGGGCAGTTGCAAGGGTCTGAAATGTTCAGTTTTTTACAGAGAAAATGAAAGTACTTGATGAGCTAAAAAAAAGATGCCTTTGGTTTCTAATTAAATCCCACTGTTCCGGAGATGAGATTTATGCCCAAAATACATTGTTTTAAATGGGAATTTCGCGTAGTGACGTCACTACACCCGCGATTTTTTGCAACTTTATACGATTGCATCTCCAAAACCGAGACACCTATAGAAAATAACCAAAGGCACCATTGTTTTCAGCTTATCAAGTACTATCAATTTCATTATAAAAAAACACGAACTTTTAGACCCTTGCAACTGCCCCATTAATTTTATAAATGACACACGATTGTTGAAGAATGGGCTTCGGGGCTTTGATACATGACATAAGACACTACAACGTGTTGTACCGTTTATGAATAACCTTAAAATCAACATGTTTCAAAAAAGCTGCAATATTTTTAGTGGCTGAGGAAGAGTGCCGTTTGTGCCTCAAAACGTCCCACAGTAATTTTATTTTATTTTAATTATGATTTTTAGCTTTGATCCTGTTTTGTTCTCTTTCATAAAGACATCAAAGGCTCCACACAAAAGAGTCGATAGTGGGAAAGCGAAGAAAGGTAACGTATTGTAATAAGAGTCGAACCGTCGAATTTAACCTTCGAATTAGCTTACGCGGTCGATTCCTTTCAAATTTATGAAGCGTCGAGTTGGTTCTCTATGCAAAATGTCTATCTATAGGGACTGTAGTATGAGAGTGAGGTTACTTGTGAATTACTTTTGAATTGTTCTCCCTGTGTTGTTTTGTCAATTGGAATTTGTTTGGCCTCTTCGGGGCTTTCTTCCACGACTTGACGCACAGTGGAACGAGTTATAATTGGAGGGGTTGGACATGAAATATATGACTAAAAATACAATTTGTTTGCGTTACAACGGTCACAAAATGCATTGTAAGGAGTGATTGTTGCAGACAATTTTACGAGAAAACCAATGAAATTGCTTTCAAACATCTACGCTGCGTATTAACCAGAGCTGCCGATTTGCGTAGATTTAATGAAGTTTTTAAAATCACCAATGATTCCACCGGTTGAGAAAAGATTACACAGTGCAATTTAGTTTATGACTGTATAATACACGAAAATACTCACATCTGTAATCTTCTCTCAATCGGTGGAAACATCGTTAGTATATTAAAATATACCGGTTGAGAAAAGATAAAAGACGCTAGTATTTTCGTGCATTATAGTCACACACTGAACTAAACTCTGTAATCTTTTCTCGACCGGTAGAATCATCGGTGAATTTCAAAATGCCTTTAAATCTACGCAAATCGGCAGATCTGGTATTAACAAAGATATACGCATTTAAAATTGCAATACTATGTCCGGCCTCTCTTATTGACTTGTTCCCTTTGTGCGACGTTGTGTTGGATGTGGCCAGAATCGATAGCGCTGTCAATAGCACGATTATAATCCTTTATACGGCCTGTATTAATTTTTGTTTTGTTTTGTTTTTTTTTGTTTTTTTTTTTAAACATTTCTCAACATCATATCGCAATTTAATGGAAAGTAATCGATGGCTCGTTAAGGTAAATGATCAGCCCACGCGCAGATGAGTATCTTAAGTTAATCCTTTGGCAACAACTTTTAACAAATTTTAAGTACATTTAGACATTTATTGCCTCTCGTTTTCAGAAAAGACACAGAATTCACTTTAACAAGTTGAATCAAATGCTTTTTTAAGTTTAAAGTTGGACAGGAATATAAAGTTTTGGGTTAAATACCAAAAGGGATCTACTCAAATGTAGCTCTCACAACCAAGGAAGCATGCAATTTTTTGAATGATACTTAGAAAAAAAAATCTATTCTTGAAGAGGCTACAGAGCAGTCTTTTGAAGAATAGATTGTTTTCAACAAATATATTCGTGTCAATGGTAAAAATGCATACTTGGCAAAGTGCCCCCTCTCAAAATGGTCCACACAGGTTCAAAACCAATTCTTCATATGGTATGGTTATAATGTATGTATGGCAGTAGCGCACCGAGAGTTTCTTCATCTCTCTCTTTTCTCCATTAAGAAACGTATGCTAGACAAGGATGGACAAAGGGATAAAACCCCCTCCTTCTGTCCTTTTCCTACCCATGCATTCAAATGGGAAATGAGAGATATGAAAGAGATCCTGGTTGCGCCAGTGATGTATGGGTCCTTATAGATATGTATGGATGTCTATCAATACAGATATGTATGGATATATATCCATACAGATCGATACAATACGCAATAGATCCATATACATATAGATCCATTTAAAAATTCGTATGAATTCATACACATCCATACTCTGTATAGGGAATTGGCCATAGACCATTTTTACCAGGGACACGAGCAGCCACTGAATTAACTCATCATTCAACAATACAACCTGGGTTGTAAAAAACTCTGGAAACTGAGCACACATTTCAGCACCACGAGAACAACTTGTCAATTGATCATTCCTTTCTGTTGACACTATAAAATGTGTCGTAAAATGACAAAATCCTATATACGTATAACACCTTACCTTAACAGGGCAATTCAGAGGCAGCTCTCGAAATTTATAGCTGCAGCTATACTCTTTACCGCGCATTTAAAGCTTTGTAATCAATACATTCTATAGGAGTCAGGTTGTCTCACCAAGGATCGATTATTTTACTTCAGTCTAATCGGAGAAAACACGTAGTTGCCAAACTGCTCGAGTCTGGGGCAATATTAATTATTTTATCAGCATTTGCTCAGTGATCGGTGAATTTCAACGTTCGTTTTTCACAATCCGTCGGTTCTTGGAATTAATAACCACTAAATAATGTCCAAGACCAAAATTGTCCTAATAAATATGACCAAAGTTATGAAGTCCAAAAAAATTTAGCTAAACTTTAAAAATGTCAAAGCATAAAAAAAGACCTGTTCACGTTTTGTCCAATAGAAATAAAACATTAAAATGGGGAACAACGAATAAAAAACTCCGAGACGTTTCGGTGCGCTCACAGCACCAATTACTTTAGCTTTTACTTGTACTGTGTACTGGTCATTTAGTTTGTCTTAGTTTTATCCATTGTAAAAGAAAAGAAAAGGAAAAGTCCAACTACAACTTTCATGAAACATTGTAAATAAAGTATTTGGACGTCAAACAACACTGGAACTTTTGTCACTAGGACATAAAATTGCACTGGACTTTCAACGCTTTAGAAATTTTTTGTAAATTCCATGTTTTCGTTTTCCGTTGTTTAAGTGATCTTTTTCACACAAACATTTATGTATGATTTGATGTTATAAACTTCTGCTATAAGAAAATTTGAATAATTCAATAAAAATTTTAATCCCCATAATTGAATCTTTGAAAAAGTTGTTTAACCTAGAAATTGAATTTACTCCGTATCAACGGCCTGCCACGCCTTGCCATGCCGGGAGGCATTTTTCTCCCGTGGACATTTGTCTAAGGTCGACTTTTTTTCTAATTGGACTTTATTTATTAGGACATTTCTTCTGGCTTCCAATCTGTTCGAAGAAGACTAGATGTCATTCACCCCGGAGTTTGTTAATGAGCTTCGATAGATTGTTTTTCCGAAAACGAGGGAATGAAAAAAAAAAAAAAAGAAATAAGAAAAAGTCTTAAGCCTTGAAGTTTGCTCCAAAGGAATTGCGCGTTAGGTGTTAAAGGCTGGATGGGGGAGGGGAGAGGGCTAATGACCTTCCTCTTCAGGGACAACTTTCATCGCATCTGAAATGAGGTCTACGAGAAAATCTCGTTGTTCACCAGATTTCACCGGAACCGAATCTTGCCTCCAATAAATCGTAATTGCTTTCGAAATAGTTTCGCGGCGTTTTAAAGCGTGGCAATGTTAAATTGCGTTGAGTTTTGTGAGAGAACTGGCAACCGCGTTTTCAGTTCATCTCCCTTCGAAGCTAAAAATAGCCCGCGATGGACGCGTGTGGCGCGGCGCGGCAGTGCGGAGGAGGCGCACGAGAGAGAGAGGCGGGAGCCGCCAGCAACTGGCACGGTTGCCAAATCTACGAAAATAAATTTGTTCCGAGCTTTTCGCCACAGTAATGGGTATGTTGCAAAATTTTGGTAGGTACAGTTTTATGAAGTGTTGGGGTATTATGACTTTCAAAGTTTCAAAAGAAAGTATCCTTGTCGAAATTTTCATTGTTAAAGAGGTTTATTCAAAATAAGCGATTTTGCCCCCATCCCCCTCAGAATTGACTCAAATTTTGCACAGCTGTTAGGCATGTTGTCCTTCACCTCTCTGCAAATTTTCAGACCAAAATAACGATTAGAGGGGCTGCGGTAGGGGGGCAAAGTTCGAAAATTGAAACCTCTTTAAACCGCCATATTTTTCTGACAAATTAAGATATCGAGGTCCGGTTTTCACTAAAAACCGTCAAAAAATACCTTTCATCGCGTCATTTATGGCGCAATTGACCAGTACATTTCATTAGAACGTGTTTTTCAATTTTCTGTGTTTTTCAGTCATGCGACCAACTTATACATTTTTTGCAATTCCCAAAATACCCAGAAACTGATTTTTCTTTTCTTTTCGAAAACAGATGAGCCTTGTTGCGCGGCCGCCGCCTGTAAGAATTTAGGGTAATACGTCTCCAAAAAACTGTCGTGACTAGGTTAACTTTTGACTAAATGAGACATTTTTTTTTGTTTTTTTTTTTTTTTTTGTTTTTAGCTAATTGGGCAGTTGCAAGGGTCTGAAATGTTGCATTTTTTATAAAGAAAATGAAAGTACTTGATGAGCTGAAAAGAAAGATGCCTTTGGTTTCTAATTAAAACCCATTGTTCCGGAGATGAGGTTTTGGCCCAAAATACATTGTTTTAAAAGGAAATTCCGTGTAGTTACGTCACTACGCCCACGATTTTTTGCAACTTTACACTTGTATATCTCCAAAACCGGGACTCCTGGTAAAAAAACCAAAGGCACCATTGTTCTCAGCTCATCAATTACTATCATTTTCTTTAAAGAAAACACAACGTTTCAGACCCTTGCAGTAGTGGCCCGTGAGATTTGGCAACCATGCATTTTTCCCACTTAAACTTAGGTAAAAAATCGATTCAAGCGGAGGCTGGCAGCCTCCCCAAGTTTCGATTGTTTTCCATGTATTTAAATGGGATAAAAACACTGTTGCCAAATTGCACGAGCCGCCACTGGACCCTTGCAACTGCCCCATTACTAGATCTAAACAACCGCTCAAACCGCAACTAGCTAGCGTTTTTTGTTCACTAGTACGGTCGACCGACGTCATTACTTTTGGGACAACCTATGTAAATATGGCTGAAAAATAACTTTTGAGGGAGACAAGTTATTTGTTAAGTTCAGATCCGCCGTTGAAAGTGGAATAATGTACCTTACCAATACAGAGCTGCCGTTTTGCGTTTAATTTATGCCATTTTTCGAATCACCGATGATTCCACCGGTTGAGAAAAGATTACACAGTTCAGTTCCCTGTATGACTGTTCTGCAAGAAAATACGATAATCTGTAATCTTTTCTCAACCGGTAGAATCGTCGATAATTTAAAAAAAAAAATTGCGGTTATTTTAATTAATTGACGGAGTTTCCACCCATTGAGAAAAGATTAAAGATCAGAGTATTTTCGTGCATTACAGCCACACACTGAACTGAACTTTGTAATCTTTTTTCAACCAGTAAATCATCGATGAATGGAAAAGTGTAATTAATTATACGCAATACGGCAGCACTGCTTACCAACCAGACAAAAAAAACACATTAAATTAATTGATTTTTAAAGCTTATATGACATCACTGCTGACAAAGCAAACAACTTTCATCTTACCTGTTGCCACCGTAACGTGTATTAACAGTCTCTATCGCACTTGGAAATGCAACCGCAAGATGGTGGGTTGTTTGTTCGGTGTGATGAGCGGTAACGTCATCAGCTTTGGATTAATGGTGCGTACATAGCACGGGTAGACCACTTCGAACTTTTATGTCAAAGCTTTCTCTGTCGAAAGTGAGCTTTATACTTCTTATGAATTAAAATATCTCACCGTTTTCCTTTGCGTAGCTTTACATGAAATACGAGACTCCATATTTATACCAAGGTGCGTATACAAGGAAAAAAAAAAAAAAAAATGTCGGCATTACATCCCCAAAGTCTGCGTTCTATCGCACCTAGAATTTCTATACGTTAAGATGAGCGGGTATAGTTATCCCATCTGTTTGCAGTCAACGAATTTAAGGGTGCAATTCAGAGACCGCCGACAAAGTAAAAACCTCCTTGAAACTAAGCCATCTGTTTGAATTCAACGAATTTAAGGGTGCAATTCAGAGACTCGACAAAAAAACCTCCTTGAAATGGCCTTGGCTTGAGAATTCTTTGAGATTTTTCCATTTAAAGAAAAAAGTTAGATATTAGGATTGAAAAGTATTATTGGTTGATATAGGTAGGAAATCACAGTTAAGTTTAGAGAACAAGTTGTTAGCGTATAAAGTTATCTTAAAGCCCGTATGGACTTACGGTATTCATGGGGGAGTGTGGAGGAGTGCGGCAGAATCGAATATACATATATGTAGATGTGATTGAAAGGTTTCAGAATGAAACTCTCAGAGTGGTTGTTAGTGCTCCATGGTATGTTACCAATCGGAACACACGAGGCCTAAATATTAAAACAATCAGAGAAGAAATTTGTAAAGACACATATTCGACAGTTGTGAGCGCTCTCCATCGTTAAGTGGACCGACTAGCTATAGATTGAAAGCTATTTGAACATTTTGGATTGACTATGGATTTGACGATTTTTTAAATATTTTTATGATAATTGTGGGCCTCTAATGAACTTCTTTTAACAGGGTTTCCAGTAAAATCAAACAAAACGAGTTTTGAGTTTAAAATGTTTAACCCTTGTGAGCCTAAGGGGGGGTACATTTGTACCCCAGGCCAGTTTTTTTGACGCCATTTTGTCAAAACTGCTCAACATTTTTTGGGACTTCATGACATTTTAAGTTAGGATACTTAGAACATGTCCACCAAATTTCATTAATTTTTATGAATTTTTGTCGATATTATCGAAATTTAAAGTGTTGGGGAACAAATATTCCCCCCCTTCGTCCTGCCAGTTTTAAGTTTGGAACCATCTATTACAGTGAATTTTACGGAAATTTTATGTAGATTAAGAATATTAAGTCAGATCATTGAAAAAAAATTGGAAATTTATCAAAAATGGAAAAATAAGATGGTACCTCATTTCATTTTTTCCATTTTTTTTATTTTGACATTTTTTTTTAAAAGTAGGTGTAAATTTAGCAACATAGCAAAAATTTACTCAAATTTCACATAAATTACTCTCTTAGGGTACTAAGTACATAATCCATCCATTAAAGTTTTAAAATTATTGATACTGACTGTGCTGCATGAAAATATCCTTGGGGTACAAAAATACCCCCCCCCCCCTTAGTCCTTTGTGTTACCGAAATACCTTAGGCTCACAAGGGTTAAATGGGTTAATTAATTGGTGCTAAAGGCAGTGGCGTAGCGTGCAATTTGGCAACGTTGAAATGTATCCATTTAATCCCATGAAAATGATCGAACTATTGTGTGTTCGGTGATCACCTTCTCATTCGACCTTTCACACGGGTTTAAATGGACGCATTACAATGTTGCCAAATTACATGCTACGCCACTGGCTAAAGGATATAAGATCTGACAACCTCGACTATAGAAGCAAGCACGAGATTCGAGCTTCACATGCCTCGGATCGGCTCTGCTTGTCCCCTCCCTCCCCCATTTCCCGTCCCCCTTCACTCCCACCAGTCCCCGAGGGTGGAGGTAGGGGAGCTCCTGCAGGATATGCAATTAGCATTTCAAGGCTCTCTCTCTCAACGTCTCGTCTCCTAGTCCTATGCGGGCGATGAGTTAGCCGTTGTCGACGCTGCTACGTCGGGCGGGCGTCGTTTCCCCGAGAAAATTACAAGTTCGAAAGTTACAACCCCTTTAAATTATGCAAAATGGAATACGATGCGCCAAGACATCAAGACGTGGCGCTTGATCGCTCTAGCGCGCAAGGCAAGGCCAGGTATCCCTATCCGTCTCATATCTTGTAAGAAGATTCTTTTTCTTGATCCGGTGAAACCTTTCGGAAAATGCGCACCAAGCCAGCAACATAAGAGCGTGCTAGTTAATTAAGAATTGATACCCAGAGAGAGAGGGAGGGGGAGGAGAGCAGAGAGAAAGAGAGCGAAGAAGAGAAAGAAAGTGCGGGAGAGAGGGATAGAAAATGATGCGACACAGAGGAAGTGGGAGAGAGCGAAGAAGAGAAAGAAAAAATGATGCGATAGCGAGTAATAGAGATTGAGAGAGAGAGAGAGAGAGAGAGAGAGAGAGAGAGAGAGAGAGAGAGAGGAGGGGAGAGAGAGAGAGAGAGAGGGGGGAGAGAGAGAGAGAGAGAGAGAGAGAGAGAGAGAGAGAGAGAGAGATAGAGAGAGAGAGAATGGGAGAGAGAGTGATAAAGAGAGAAAGATATAACGGGAGAGAGAGATAAAGAGGGGAAGAGAGAGAGAGAGAGAGGAAGCGAGAGAGAGAAAAAATGGGAGAGAGTGATAAAGAGAGAAAGATATAACGGGAGAGAGAGAGAGAGAGAGAGAGAGAGAGAGAGGGGGGAGGGAGGGAGAGAGAGGGAGAGAAAGAGAGAGGGAGAGAGAGAGAGAGAGAGAAAATGATATTATGTAGCGAGTAAGAGAGGGAGGGAGAAAGAAAGAGAAAAAGAGAAAAAAAGAGGAAGAGGAAGAGGAAGAGTGTTTGTGAGAGAGAGAAAGAAAGAAAGAAACATAGAGAGAGAAAGAAATGGGAGCGAGAGAGAGGCAGAAAATGGTGCAACAGGTAGTAAGAGGGAAAGAGAGAAAAATATAAAGAAAAATGCTGCGATAGAGAGTTAGAGAGGAGAGAGAGAGAGAAAATGATGCGGCAGCTACTAAGAAAGGAGAGAGGAAGATGAAGAGAATGATAGAGAAGGGGGAGAGACTAGGTATAATACTGAAATACTGTAAATACTTCTTTTTCCATTTTTTCTTCTTTTTTTTTTTCTATGCAATTTCGTCTCCATCTTTTCTTTTAGTTGCACAGGTCAGCGGGCGCAGCGCTTACGCTTACGCGAGCCTCTAAATTATATGTCTCTCATTTCAAAAGTATCTAGAAATTGGATCGCTTCGTGTAATTGAGGAAGGAATTTCCGAGAAAAAAAGGCCTTCAAACCATCATTGGGTTCTTCTGAAGAAACGTGCGTTGCGAGGAAATGAAAGTTTTCAGCTGAAAAAGCTGAAGAGCGCACCTGTTGCTGTATAAGCATTTCTTCCAGAAATGTCTTCAATTATGAGTCGAATGGAGAAGAAAAAGAAAAAAACGATCTCTTTATGAATAAAATAAAAATAATCTAAAATTACTAGATAGTTACTTTCATATACCTACCTTCATCGCATCGTTAGCGGAGGAGATCGTTTGCGATAGCAGCGTTCTAGAATTCAACCATTTACTGCATCCATGCAAAAAGATTATGAATAGCAGCGTTTCTCAATAAACATAGATATACTACATCATAGGATAATGTAATCTTTTTAGCACGGATGCAGTAAATGGTGGAATTCTAGAACGCTACCGATGGGTCGTGAGAAATGTCGAGCCCGGGAGTTGTTTGTATAAAATAGTTACGTCGTGTCTGGTTTTGTTTGTTCTTCTTCTTATTCTACCTTTATTACCCCCCCCTTCCCCCGCTAGGACGTGCTTTTATACTCTCTGTCTACTAGGGTGGTGACTCGTAAAAAAATTAAAAATAAATAAATAAAAAATAAAAAATAAAAAAAAAATCGATTTGGTTTCTTTTTTTTTCTCTTCGAGTTATGTAAAAGTACCGATTGTGTTTGCAGTGGCGTCGCGTGCCAAAGGGCAACGTTGCAAGTTGACCATTAAAAACCATGTAAAATATCGATTCGAGGGAGTGCACTGTGCACCTCCAACAGTTCGACCTTTTATATGGATTTAAATGGCCAAATTGCGAAGTTGCCAGATGGCACGCGACGCCACTGCATGTTCAAACAGTTCAATCTGAAATTCGGAGCTGCCGTTTTGCGTATAAGTAATGACATTTTTTAATTCAACGATGATTCCATCGGTTGAGAAAAGATTACGTAGTTCATTGCAGTGTAAGACTGCAATGCACAAAAATACTCGCATCGGTAGGTAATCTTTTCTCAACCGATGGAGTCGTTGATGACTTTAAAAAACTTGCGGATATTTTAAGAATTAACCGGTGATTGCACCGCACCGATTAAGAAGAGATTACATATCAGATTATGTTTGTTATTCATCAGTACAGTGAGAGTACCTATATGCTATGAGAGTTAACGCACTATGTCGGAATCCGTTTCTGATTTGCTCTCATATTTAGACTGTCAAGAAAGCCTAAAGAGGCAAATGCAAATGGCGGGGGGTTGTTTACTTTTCGCGTACTCGCTTTTATTACACTTTTGCAGTAACAGTGATTGCGGTTATTATTGTTAATTTTTCCTCTGCTTGAATGTTATTCTGGAGAGTGGAGAACATCATCTCTTTCAATAACGATCGCTATTGTCGAGAATCGGAACCTAATCTATAAGAAATAGCGAAATAGTGGCAACAGCGCAGATGCAAATATCCATCCGCAGTTTGCAATTTTCCTCTTCGGAGCTCCATTGATCCGCTTCTTCTTCTTCATTTTGAATGACATGGCGCGGCGCAACTTCATAGTATATAGGGACTCTTAAGTACAGTCATATACTGAACTGAACTATGTAATCTTTTCTAAACCGGTGGAATCATCGGTGAATAGAAAGACACCATTTTATTTATTTATTATTTATTTATTGCAAAACGGCAGCTCTGCAGTTCAATCTGCATGGATAATCCGTATAAAGTTTGTAAGGGTAATTTGACGATAAACGGATTTTTTAAGCGTGCCGTATATATACGGTACGCTTTTTGTTTTCATTTTCATATCTAATATATAGGTTGCATGCTTTGCTTATGGCAAAACCTTGGCGGGAAAGGTTTGAAAAATTAAAAACGTGTTTTCATAAAACTGGTTTTATTAATTGTTAATTTATTGCTGCAATCCAGGAGGTCTCGGCGTCTATTTTCTTAAAATTGTAAAAGTTTTGGTATTCCTGTTAATTTCAATAAGTTATTAAGCGTCAAAGTCGAATTCCTTTGAACGAGAATTCCATACAGGTCCAGCAACCTAAGTCATTTGTGCCAACCTATGAGTCAAAATTCAAAGGCAGGAGGGGGGTGGAAACATCTCCCGCAGGAACCCTCTTTGCCCCTCGCCTTTGGGCTCCACCGGTCACAAGATTTCTTCACGGTGCATTAAGCGGTCGTAAATGTGTCAAAATCTGTTTGACGAGGGTTTCGGAAAGAAGTGACGGCGAGGTATTGATAAAGAGCGGGCGGGGAATAGAAAAGAGAGGGACTCGTTCATATCCTTAAGTAGACCTGTTTAGTGATGACGCCACGATCAGAATTGGTTCCTAACAAATGCTCTATCTCTCACTCTCGTTGATTTACCTATAAGAAATCAGATCCTTTTCGAACGCAAATTCATGCTAGTTAAAGAACAGTTTTCTCAAATTTTATTGCACCATTAGATTCCACGTATTTTAAAGTATCTTTTCACTCTAACATAATTCCTATAAAAGATCACAAGCGAGTTTACAATCAAGCGAATTTACAATCACAGTTATACCGAAAGATGTTCTACGTTTTGTCCTCGTCTTACTCACGGTCTCTTATGGGAGTATCACCGCCATGACACTCAATCATTCTAACTTCTCTTCGTATCGAAGCTATTTCTCGAGGTATAACACATGTCGTGATGGTGCTGATGAGCCTATATCCTAGAATTTTGTGCTCATAAGAAACTGTGAGTGTGACAAGGACAAAACACAGGACTTTCTTCGATATAACTGTGATTGTGCATTGATGCGCGATGTTTCAAAAAGTTTGTAATATAGCGGGCTCATATTTTATCACTGAGAAAAAAGTGGCTGTTAAAATTGTAAGAATAGAGCCATAGATGATTTCGCCTTATTTCAATCATGAAACCTATCGTTGCTATAGTCAGCGCGCTTGAATCTACACGAATTCCGATTGTCTCTATGGAATTTCGATTATTTCTATGGGAAAAAAGCGCGGGAATATATATCCTATCGGAAAATTCATTGAAACAATCGGAAATTTTTATAAGGGACGTGGAACCCAATGGTGTGATAAACACAACTGGTGCAAAGAACATGTTGTTTACTAGCACTTGTATTTGAAAATTTGGATCGTGTTTCATAGGGGAAAAACCCACGAGAGCGCGAGTGAGGCGGAGCCTTTTTTTGGAACCAATTTTTTCATGACGTCCACTAAACAGGTCTTGGTCATTGGAAACATTTGGAATTCTGGGGGATCGGCAAATTGAAAACCCCTTTTTGAGCGTCTATGCAATAAAGGGGATTTTTGAGGAAATTTTGGGCGTTTTGTTGCGAAAAAAAGGTTTTTTAAAATCCAGAACAAAGGGACGGGGTAAAATTCGCATTAATAGCTCTAAAAAGTGAGAGGGGCTGTCACGTGTCTTCCACCCCTGGACAGCCTCCTTGCTGCGGCTATGGAATTGACTCTGGAATAACTTATTTACCTATCCTAAAAAGTTTCTCGCGTGTACAGTATTTTTTACTGGAAGCTTCTTCAAATTTTGGAAATTATAGGTCCATATGGAACTTTGCTTCTCCAACACGAAAAATGATATCGACCGATGGCAACAGAAAAAAAAAATAATATTACAATGAGTTGTAATGAATAATGGCTTAGTTTTGACTGTAAACTTTCGATACTTTTCAAAAAAAATAAATGGGGGAGGGGGAATGGGTCTGTTGCAGACTTTTGCTCCAGCGCTATAGAGTGTTCTGTATCATGTAAAATCGCGTGAAAAGTCCATTGGTGGCATCAGAAAGTCATGAAATGCGATAATAAACTTACAAGAGACGTTTAATGAACTCCAAGTTGGCGGTAAAATATCGAGCAACCTGCATGTATGCACCACGAACATCCAAGGATAGCCCAACCTCACAATATCGATCACACCCAATCACAATGTAAATAAAACACATAACCTCTGACGCTTTGAGGTTGTCAACGTTGGCAATTCTTGGATGTTAAAGGTGCATGCATACGGACTGCTCGATACTTTACCGCCATCTTGCATTTCATTAAACATCTCTTGTGAGTTTATTATCGCATTTCATGACTTTCTGATGCCACCCATGGACTTTTCACGCGATTTTACCTGGGATGAAACACTATTTATCGTTGTAGCAAAAGTTTGTAACAGACCCATTAAAATCCACAAACGCCTTAAACCTCCACACCTACTATAATCTATACCCCTAGAATGCTTGACGTGTAAAGGGCACCTGAAATGGTTAGTTCTGTATATTAAAGGATTATTTTTTCATGAATTCGCAAGTGTTCCATTTATGTATCTTACATATCTACATCGTGACAATCGCAATAAGTGCTGACAGCACCTAAAATGGAAAAAAAGAAAAAAAAAAAAACTGTTTATTATTTAGAATCACGGCTTTTCCGAAAATGACGCTTTTTGACTTCAAAAGAACGCAACCTCATTTTTGATCCCTGAACAAGCCGTTTAAAAGGTGGAGGGATTTAGAAATATCTATTGTCTATACTTTATGTGGGTAAAAAAGATCGAACCTTATCAAATAATTTTCTTTTTTCAGCTTTCAATAGGTTTGTTGCAAACTTTTTCTACAGCGCTATAGAGTTTTGATTTTTATGTAAAATCGCCTGAAAATTACATTGGCGGCATCAAATAGTCATAAAGCCATTCATAAACCCACAAAACGCATTATAAAGAAAGCCAAAATGGCAGTCGTAAAGCCGAACAATCTGTGCACGCGCATACGACGAACATCAAAGACAGGCGATCCATTTTCCCCTTTTTCGTTAGAAGGGGGGGGGGGGGAAAATATCTCTACAGTCAAACTGTGATTTTAAAAATTTGCATGGTCAAGATGTTGTGTTCTGTGAAGGGTGGCGGGGAGCAAAATATCAAGAATATAGGGTGTTGCAAAACTTAAGTGCCAAACTTATGGAGTGTATTTTTGGGGTGAACATGTACCTATATAAAGGGTTTATTTTTCTACATGAATATGTGCTACAGATGTTTCTCTTCTGAGCTAGAGCCCTCCAAAGTTTTGAAAACAAAAAAAAAACAAACACAAAAAAAAAAACGCCTTTGACTCATCTCCTTATAGATACATCTGATCTAAATTTATTTTTTTCATAATTTCTCACCAAACAAGCTCAAGTGGACAGCACTTCTCACAAAAGAACTGAGTGACATTTTTGATAAAATTGAGTTATTGATTGATAGACCTAGCAATACTGCGAATCTCGAAGCAACAAGTGCTTCTTCTAATAACAACTATTTCCCGTCAAAATTCCAGGTAAAAGTGAGCTGGTGAGCCTCGTTGAAGTCATTGTCCATATGATGAAATTAAATGAGAACTTGGTTCCTTTTTCTTAAACCTTAATCCGAGTCACGTAAGGAACCAACTCCGACTTGGTTTCTTTTATAGAATTGGGAACGGACTTAAGTCCGGATTAACGGATTTTAAAATATCAACAGTGTAAACCAACTCTGCCGTTTGGTTTCTCTTAGAGATTCGGTTTTCGTGATTATGCCAAACAAAAAGAAGAAAGGAACCAAGTCACTTTAAACGCTAAAAATTAAGTAGGTACCTTTCCTGCATAGGAAATTCCTTTTTTCCGGTGTTGAAATGCAAAAACATAACACGGTAGTTGAATGAAATCAAAACGTAAGTAATTCCGAGTTTTTTGTTTAAATGCTAGCTCTTCAACTTTGGACTCAATTTTCTCGAGATCAGCTCCATGTCAAGTGGTTCCTCTTTGATGAATTATCATTGCTAGCAAAAGCATTAAAGCTGTTCAGACTTTAGTGGCACGCTTTTCCAACACCTGCGTGTTGGAATTTTCCCTGCTTGTTTTTTTTTTTTTTTTTGCTGGCGCCAAAAAGTGTCATCGAGATTGCATCATAAAACGTCTACAGCTACTAAGCAAATGCATATTTTCGCTGGCGCGCATCTTCCAACAAGTTTTACAATAACGGACCGTAAAAATGAATCGTTTAAAATATATAGCTTTTTGAAGAGTCAGAATATACAAGCGGGTCGATGACCTGGCAGAATGGCCGCAGTTGTATGGACATTACGAGGCCTTCTCCAGAAAATCACCGCAATGAGGCTCTTGCAAACTTTTGCTATAGAGAACTAAAGAGTTGATTCTTGATAAAAACCTGTAAAAATGACGAGGAGTACACTACAAAATCACGAAATTCACTCTCAAAATCAGGCTTAATGCGGTGGAGAGACGCAGGTATCATAGGAGATTCCTATCTCATTTGAGACCTATCTCTGTGTTTTCGTAGAGTCGTAGAGAAAGTGACAAATTAGATAGGAATCTCTCATGATACCATGCGTTGAACCTCCATTACGATCTTGCCGTCATATCTGTTTTCTGAGTGTATTACTGAATTTCCGACTTTCTTAGTGTGATTCTCGTGATTTTTGCTGGTACTAGCCAGGGGCGGACTGGGCCGGGGTGCCGGGATGCTGCAGCACCCCGGGCCCCTCCATGTCCGCTCCCCTCTTCTCTGGAACAGTACATAGTTCGGGCCCCTTTCCCCAAATCCCGGGCCCCAGCACCCCGGGCCTTTTTGCGCCAGTCCGCCACTGGTACTAGCATCAGATTGGACTATTTATTTGCTTAAAGAAAGAGTTTGCAAGAGCCCCATTGGTAACTTCTAGAAACTCGGTTCAACCACGCATTAGATTATTTGCTCCACATCGACCAAAAAGGCGAACTCTTGCCACTTGCCTAGACTGTGAATTTTAAGTCTCGGACAGTAGACGGTTTTAGTAATGACTTGGTGATGAGCGTTCCAAACAAAGACAAATTGTCTCTCTCGCTCTCACGTAACCCCCATGTACCGCTATCTCACTCTCATTCACGGAAAAAATAAAGTTTAGGTACAACCGAAGCAGCTTTTTAAAAGAGCTTCGAAAAGCAAAAGTTATAGCTCTAGCGGAGAAAGTTGCGGTTGTACCGAAGAACTACTTCGGCAGAGTAAAAGCAAGAAGAAAGGATCTTGCTTTACCAAAGTAGTGCTTCAGCACAATCGCAACTTTCTCCGGTAGAGCTAGAACTATTTGCTCTGCGAAGCTTTTTTAAAAAGCTGCTGCGGTTGTACGTAAAGACATCTCTTGTGAAAGATTTTGGCAGAAATTAATTCCTCGAGGCATTTTAATGCGATTTTGATAGTAATAAGTCGGTATACATAAACAAGGCCCTGTGTTGTGGTCGAGTTATACGAATTCATTAGGAAATAAGAGAGAGACAATTGATACTAATACGATTGACTAGAGAACGAACTATATTGATTGAATATCTACAAGGTCACCTATCAGGTGATTGACTCCTAGGTAGGGCTATAGTCCCCAACGAATACACGTCTAATAACTATCCGATAAAACCCTACACCCTGTATATGAATTCCGAAACTAGAAGGAGATGGGTATACACGTGGGTAACGGGAGACTGAGTGAGATAGTTTGGAATGCTACGCGAGTTTTGTCACAACCGGTTGCGACCGATGAGTGCATCGTTGTAATTTTTGGCTAACCGTTGACTTCGCACTAAAACCGTGCGTAGAGTCCCTAAACCTATATGAAAGAGTCTCGCCATACGAGGTTCCATCTCTGATTGGCAGCTGAAAACTGAAGAAGAAGAAGAAGAAGAAGAAGAAGAAGGGGTCTATGAAGCCTGGAGGCGCACCTCTTGGTTTACATCTTTATGGAACCATCTTCCCCGCTGCCCAGCTTTGAGGAAATTGTCGGCATTTTTAGCTTGTACTAATGACATTTTCGATTAAAATTGAAATCAATATGTTCAGAACAAAATATAATTTACGCATTACGCTTCATAGTAAATTAAAACAGGTAATGCAGCCAACGGGAATTGAAGGTTAGGTTGAGCCAACAAAGATTACTTACACATGAATACATGTATAAGTAATCTTTGGCGGGAAGATCGTTGGATAAAAATGTAGACAAGAGGCGCGCCTCCAGGCTCCTCAGACCCCTTCTTCTTCTTCACTTCTGTTCACGTGCGTCTTGACTCTAGGGACTCTAACCGTGCGTGTTGTCCGCAATGAACTGTGTACTGTCCGACGAGGAGTCGTCAAGATGAATCGTCCAGACATATGAATTTCTAAGCTGGACAATATTAGGTTTGAATGTCGTATAAATATATCAACGTTCTCCATCGATCTAGCAACACCGCGTCTGCTCCAACCAACGGAATATGTCTGTTTATTTTTCGCCTTTTACATCAAGTCCCCCCGAACCCTCTTTTATCTTGCTTCCTTCAAAAATTGTATTTTTGCTTGCATACAAAACCATTTATTTCCTTGTCCTATTCAAGCTAAAATGAATTCTGACAAAAAGCTTTGGTAGAGTTGCCACATCGGACTCGCATTCCCTAAAAACTGGAGCACAAAACCTTAACTATATATTTCACCTTCAGAAGTGTGCTTTGTTCAATTTTTTAAAATGCCTATCTAGATCTATTTTTTTTTTTTTATATGTACCCATCTTGTCGTCAACTTTTTCGGTTTCTGAATGTTCTACGATGTCAACTTTTGAAGGGCTCAACTCGAAACAGTCACTTGTCATACTTTTTTTGACTGAGTGATTTTCTCAGCGAGGAAGCGTTACACCTGCAGCCCAATATTGAAGCGACGCTTCCGTTTACAAATCTTCAACAATTTTAACGAAATTCTTCCTACGTCAGAGCATCACTAAAAGTTTCCTTAAAATTGCGCGTTTTCAGAGAAACGGGATTAAAGTTTCGCGAGGTTTAAGACTTGAAACTTATATACTTCGTAATTTAAGGATTAAGTTTGTTAATATATTCTTCGGAAAGTTTTAAATTACTTCCTTATGAAGTATCCTAGTTCTTATTGCGAAGGGAATAGATAGATTGGTACAAATCGCCGAAAATGTTGTATAAAAAAAAAAAAAAAAAAAAAAAAAAAGCTCAATGCTTGGGAAGGGGGGGGGGGGGTGAAAGCTCTAACCCCCCTCCCCCCCTCCCGGTTGCTTTGCTGATCTACCTTGAAGTTTTGGCGTAGTTCTTATGATGCAAGTGTAGTTAGCTCGATGAAAATGTAAAACACGGAAATATTTGCATCTATAATCTTTGCTCTAAATCGGTTCTGTCTCCTTCGTCACTGACTTAAAGAAATTTGCGGATATTTTGATAATTAATTTCAGAAGGCGATTCCGATTCCAGTGGCGTCGCGTGCAGTTTGGCAACACAGCAGGCTATCCATTTAAACTCATATAAAAGGTCGAATTCAGGGGGTGCACAGTGCACAAGGAAAATTCGATATATTTAATGAGTTTAAATGGATGAGTAGCATTGTTGCCAGATGGCACGCGACGCCACTGGATTCCACTGATTGAAGAAATATTACGCTGTGGAAAAAAGTGTCAAAAACTATTTAATTGTTAAAAATATGGTAACACATAAATGGTTGGTTTTTCCGTTTAAATCGTTTCACAAACTCCGTTCTGCTTTAAATGAACTATTTTAAACGGTAAAACAAACTATTGTATATCGTGTGACCATTCTTTTAACTATTAAGTAATTTTTACCACTTTTTTTTTCAGTGCAGATGCTAGTATAGTAGAGTTCGTTTCAGAAGTGTAGGCACACCTGGACCATAATCTTTGGCGACTTTTCAATTTTCATTTCTTTAAAACTAAACAAAACTTTTGTTCGACTTTGAACTTTTAATTTTAAAGTGTTCCTCAATGAAAAGCCAACGCTCAAATTCATTTTCAATCATTTTCATTTTGAAGCAAGAGAAATAATGTTGAAAAATTCCAAAGATTATCGGTCTGGGTGTGCCTACACTTCTGAAACCACCTTTAGTACATTACAGTCATGGTGTAATTACTATTTGGTCAATCGGTAATTGAATCATCGATGAATTGAAAAATGCCACTAACCTTTAAGTCCCAAGCCCGAACATATTACATTTTGTTGCGTTGTGTTACGTTTTATTGAATAAAAAATGATTATATATCGTATTAAAAGTAAAATGACTTATATAAATGTCACCAGAGGCCTTTCAATCCAAAGAATCATCATCAGTGGCTTAGCAAGCAAATAATATTAATAACAATAACAGTAATAAAAAGCAACAATTTTGATTGTTGTTAATTGTTTGCTTGTTAAGCCACTGATGATGATCCTTTGGATTGAAAGGCCTCTGGTGACTTTTATGTAAGTCAGTTGAATTTTAATGCACGATAGGTTATTATGAATTTAGTTTCATTTTTATCGTTCTTCCTTTTAACACTATACCTACATCTTGTTCTTTGCATGTTTCAATTGAATTTTAAAAACTTGTGAAAGCAAAAAAAAAAAAAAAAAAACAACAAATAATTTTGATTGTTATTAATTGTTTGCTTGCTAAGCCACTGATGATGATCCTTTGGATTGAAAGGCCTCTGACGACATTTTTGTAAGTCAATTGAATTTCAATACACAATTTGTTATTATGAATTTAGTTTCATTTATTTCGTTTTTCTCTTTTAATATATTATGCATCTTGTTCTTGACAATATTTCAATTGACTTTTTTAAAAAAAAAACGTGTGAACCGCGAACCGAACCCAAAACCGACTTTTACTATGGTCTGATGCCCTGAGCAGTTCTGCTTTTTCGCCATAAATTTTATGATTCCAACCCAGTGTACCTCGCCTACTACCGTGTTAAACTGAACTGTATTACCGCTCTCAAGCGAGAGAGAGAGAGAGAGAGAGAGAGAGAGAGAGAGAGAGAGAGAGAGAGAACGCTCTCAGGAAAAAGAGAGGAAAACGGAAAAAGGGAAGATAAAGAGCATGCCTTCATTTGCGTGGCGCGCCAAGCGTTTCACACAATTGTAACACATGTTGCATTTGGTATTTTGTTCAGGCGCGGCGCTCTTTCTCCCTCTTCCCCCCTTCCCCTCTGTTGAATTGTGCTCCCTACCGCCTTGCACCGCGCCGCGCCCGTGCTTCGTCGCCTTGCCGCGACTCTGCAGCTCTTATTTGAAAGTACAACAGGTGTCGGTCTGCTTGGTCGAGTTTATTTTATTCGATTTCTTCAACCTAAAGTGTATCCTCCTCCTCCTCCTCTTCCTCCTTCTTTCACTTCTCCTCCTATTTCGTTCTTTGGCTTGCTCTTGCTCGCCCGGATATCAACGAAACATCAACGGTGCCAAATGGTGCGACTATCACTCCAATTCTTTCAGATAAATTCTAGAGTCATGATATAAATCTGTCTGTCCATAAGTTCTGTCAGTCGAGATAGGGAGCATTCCAGAATGTGACTGTTGCAAACTTTTGCTGCAGCTCTATATTGAGTGTTAAATCTTAAGTAAAATCCAAAGATTACTTATAGATATAGATATGGCATAAGCCCGAATTTTGTTAAGTTGACTCCGGCCGTGATACGACCGGGCATACAGAGGGGATCATAAAGATTACAGAGAAAAGATTACATTTTCCACGTGCACTGAAAAAAAAAGTAGCTGATGTAGCAATAAAAATGTTAAACAAATGTGCGACAGGTTCTAAATGCTGATTTTACATCATAAAAATGCTGGTTCAACATCTGGAAATGCTCATTTAACTTCGTCCATGGCTAGGTCAGCATTTTCATAATGTAAACTCAGCATGTAGAACTTGTCGCACATTTTTTTAACATTTAAATGTTAAATTAGCATTTTTTTTCCGTGTGTGTCTGTTACAAAACTGTTCCATGTTCCACGTTCCACTGTTCACGTTCCGTGTTTGTTCTAGTTCCGCAAACAAACACGCAGGAAAAGTAGGAAACGTAATCTTTTCGAACCAGAATTCTGTAATCTTCATGATCCCCTCTGTATGCCCGATTGTATCACGGCCGGCGTTTTATCCATTTTTCATTTAACACGGGCGAGATGGCTTGTGCCATATCTGTATGTATAAGTAATATTTGGTCAAATCACGTGAAAAGTCCATCGGTGCTATCAGAAAGTCATAAAATGCAGTATTAAACTCACAATAGGCGTTTAACTAAAATCCAATACGGCGGTAAAATATCGAGCAACCTGTATGCACGCACCGTGAGCATTCATGGTGGCCAACGTCAACAACCTCACAGAATCGGAGGTTATGAGTTTTTTCGCGTTGTGATTGGTTGTGATCGATGTTGTGAGGTTGGCCATCTTGGGATGTTCATGGTGCTTGCATACTAGTTGCTCGATATTTTACCGCCATCTTGGATTTCAGTTAAATGCCTCTTTTGAGTTTGTTATTGCATTTCATGACTTTTTGCCGCCACCAATGGACTTTTCACGCGATTCAACACGAGATTGATCACTCTATAGCGCTGTAGCAAAAGTTTGCAACAGACCCATTCACTGGATCGGGGAACTGGTGAAACTGACAAGATTCTGAGATTCTAAATATTTGAAATGCATTTTTAAATTTAATCGGTAGATTAACCATTTCTACGCCGTTTTTTCCATAAATAATATAAAGGCATTGTAAAATACGTGCTGTCTAAGCAAAATTGAAAGAGTACATATCCGGTTACCCGGCGTACCCCGGCTTCATCGGAGTTTACTTCGGTGCAGTCGGGGCACAAAGGGTCACCGGATATGTCCTTTCAATTTTGCTTAGAAAGCACGTATTTCACTAAGTATTTCTTATCTTGGGAAGAAAAGGCGTAGAAATGGTTAGTTTATTGATTAAATCTAAAAGTATTGCGGCACGCTTTACCAATACATAAACTGTATTGGAGTTTCTCTGCTGGTTTTTTTTTTATCATTCGGACTTTTTTTTATGTTGGATTAAATTGATTTTTAGAAATTTTCAGTTTGGACGTATTTAGTTTGGACATTTATTGTTGGAAATTTTTTCTCAGCCCCGAAGAGAAAGATCCATATCCGTATGAAGTGATGAGGTCTGAGACCATCACAGTTGATTACCTCTGCCGAGTCATGAACCCAGAACCTCTGTGTTTAGCTTCATTCGTTCATCGCGCAATGAGTAATGCACTGCATCTCCCGTCCAATGGCACAATGACACATCTCCTCAAAAACAAATAAACAGTAGGGAATACTCCGCGAACACTTTTTCTCATCAAACTTAATCTGGGGTTTCTCATACCCCCCTTTAATATTCTGGGGGAGACCCCAAAGCCCCCGTATAATATTGTGGGGCCCCTGACCCCAATTAAGGGGTTAATTTTATTGTCGGCTGATTGCAAAATGTTTTTGCAAATTTTAATCAAAATCCAAACAGCTGTATTTGAAATAACCCAATTTTTTCCCATTGATTTTAATGGAAACTTTTTTCCTCCATACCTTATTGCTTAGAATTTAAAATTTTGAAAAAACAAAAAAAGTCCCTTTGAGAAATGTTGGAAGCAACTTCTCTGCAAACTTTGGATGTATATGGACAATTGGTTTAAAAGTTAAGCCGGGATACAGACAGACAGGCCTATCTGCGGCATTGTAATACTTTTTCAATTTTTAACTTCGTTAATTGTGAGACAGGAAGAATTTATCCCTAATTTCAAGCATTCCGTACTAATGTGTGTCACGTCTCGCCACGATCTTCTGTCTCTCTTCATTTCTCCTCCTCACTCTCTCTCTCACTCTCTTCATCCCTCCCTCCCCCCCCCTTTCATTTCGTTCGCTTTGCTTGAAAATAACTTGTCAAGTGAAAAAAAGGAGTGAAGAAAAAAATCTTTTCTTTCCAGCTTTTCTTCTCTCTCTCTCTCTCCCCCCCCCCCCCCCCTCCACTGCCTATCTCACACACACGCTTTTATTTTTTCGCGTTTTTGCCTCACGACATCTTCTCATTTCCTCTAACTTCCTCTCAAATTTTCTTTCCTCAGTCGCTCTCTCTCTCTCTCTCTCTCTCTCTCTCTCTCTCTCTCTCTCTCTCTCTCTCTCTCTCTCTCTCTCTCTCTCTCTCTCTCTTTCTCTGTATTTAGTTCTCTCGCATTCTGTTCTTCAGCGTTTATTGCGCTCGGAGAACTTAAAGCCCGCGAGTAACTTGTCCGTGTTGAAAAGTTTTTTTTTTTTTTTTCCCCCAACATTGATCACGTAATAAATCTTTGAGGCTGCTGGAGGGGGAAATGAATAGGGAGGGGGACTTCCGACCCGACCCGACCCCCCCCCCCCCCCCAGCCTTCTTCTTTTAGGTTGTGTATCAAATGCGGTCTGATGTCTTCTTTAACATTTACGTGCGCGGTCTGCTTTTGCAAGCCTTTTCTTCTCTTTGTCTTCGGGTCCTCGTATTGTTGAACGCAAGCAAAGATGAATTTTTTCTAATAAGCTGCGTGTCAGTATTATGTGCGATACTTTCAAATGAACCAATAATGTCGCGACGATTCGGGACGCGGGATATTTGAATTGACGAATAGAATGCTGTCGCTTGTTTAAAAGAGCGGAAGATTTGAATTAAATTGATAAATCGAATGCTGGTTTAAAGCAGTGGCGTCGCGAGCAATTTGGCAACAATGTATTCTATCCATTTAAACTCATGTAAAATATCGAATTCAGGGGGTGCACAGTGCACAAGGAAAATTCGATTTATTTAATGAGTTTAAATTGAGCAGTTGCATTGTTGCCAGATGGCACGCGATGCCACTGGTTTAAAGAGAGCGGTGGAGATTTGAGCTGACCAATCAGACGCTGGATAATCTGGATATACCTACATGAGTTATTTTAAGGTGATTCTTTAGCGTTCAGTGCCATTTTCTGCCACCAGAGCGCTACAGCTCGATTAATGTCAAATTACAGGCCGAAAGTAATTTATATCTAAGAAAACGGAGTGTTAGTTACTGGATAATCATCTGAAGAACATCTCTGCAAAACATATCGTCAATAACTTCAAAAATGGCACGATAGCTCGTACCATCGTGCCACTTGAAACTATGCAAAAGTATCGATTTATCTTGGACTCAGTGAATCCCCTGAAGATCGATTATTTTACATAAGTTTCAATGGGGAGAGACTGTTGTTGCCAAATTGCAAGAGCATCCACTGAGCGCTTAAACAAGTGCCATTTGCAACTATGCAAAAGTATCGATTTATCTTGGGACTCAGTGAATCCCCTGAAGATCGATTATTTTACATAAGTTTCAATGGGGAGAGACTGTTGTTGCCAAATTGCAAGAGCATCCACTGAGCGCTTAACAAGTGCCATTTGCAACTATGCAAAAGTATCGATTTATCTTGGGACTCAGTGAATCCCCTGAAGATCGATTATTTTACATAAGTTTCAATGGGGAGAGACTGTTGTTGCCAAATTGCAAGAGCATCCACTGAGCGCTTAACCAAGTGCCATTTGCAACTATGCAAAAGTATCGATTTATCTTGGGACTCAGTGAATCCCCTGAAGATCGATTATTTTACATAAGTTTCAATGGGGAGAGACTGTTGGTGCCAAATTGCACTAGCATCCACTGAGCACGTAACCAAGTGTAGTACCAAAAGTAATTCATGATAATACATCCACCTCCTTCATCCGTTAAAAAATATGTAAGTATGTTAAACAAGGGTTGATATGCGGGTAAAAGCCTCTCTTTTAATCTTTTGCCACACACACAGACACACACACTTTCAAAAGAGGAAATAAGAGGGAAAATGAAAGGTTCGCGGGTCCGCTATTATGCCGATACGTGGTTCGTGGAAAACCTATTTATAGAAAAGCATATTCCGACTACTTCCCGAACATAATCTAATAACTTCAACCCCAACAGCTTCCGCGAAAACGCGAGCGCTTTAAACTTTATCAGCTCAATAGACAATAACGGACTCAACTTTTTCCGATTCCCGGACTTTATTACAAAAAGTTGGCATCGAATTACCCGCCTTTTTTAAAAACGGCAACAAGTGTTTCAACTGCGACGTCTAACCGAGCCAATGGCGGCTCGTGCAAATTGACATCAACATTTTTCCTCCGTTTAATGGGGCTCTTGCAAACTTTTGCTTTAAGCAAATAAATAATCCAATCTTATATAATGACCAGGAAACATCACGAATATCACACTGAGAAAGTCTAAAATTCGGTAATAAACTCACGAAACTGCTACACGGAAAAAAAACTACGGTGAAAATAACCATACAGATGCCTGATTTTGGCACCTGCTAGATGTTATGGTAATGTTAACCAGAAGTATACTATGTTTTGACTAGGTACTAGGTGATGCCACCTGATTGCATGTCGAATTTACTCAAAGTATCGGTAAATGTACCATACTTCTGGTCAAGTTTACCATAACATCTACCAGGTGCCAAAATCAGGTATCCGTGTGGTTATTTTCACTAATCTTTTTTTTTCCGTGATACAACGCCAAGATGGTAATGGCGGTTCGACGCAGGTGTCATGGGAGATTCCTGTCTATTATGTCACTTTCTCTACGGAAACACAGAGATATGTCTCAATTTAGATAGGATTTCGTGATTTTTCAGTGTACTCATCGTCATTTTTATAGGTTTTTATGCAAGAATCAATTCTTCAATATTGAAGAAGCAAAAGTGAAAGAAGACCTATAGCAAAAGTTTGCAAGAGCCCCATTGTAAGCAAATTTTCGCGATCGAATATCATTCACTTCTAAAATTGATGATTGCTAACTGATGCCACTGATCGGTGTTAAATCTAGCCAATGAGAGTCGAGAATGGACTTCTGAATGATATTCTGATGAAAATGATGACCGCGATAATAATATTCTAAAGCATAACCTCTAAAACAGATCTGAATGACGATTTATACGCTTTAACGACATAGGTTTCCGCCCCCAATGAATACAAAACAAGGGTCCCTAGACACAAACATGGGCTTTTTTCTTGTTATTGGACCATTAATCGCGTACTCAATGATTAATCCGTTGTGAATTGACCTGCCGAGTTAGAATTTGACCTTAGTTTTTATCGAAATATTCTAGATTTTCCACAATTTAAACTTTATCACGAACATTTTTTAAAAGTAGAATATGCGTAAAATCGGGACGAGTTACGTAGAAAATGATATCATTTTTGAAATCAGCGTCCCAAATACTATTGATTAGCACACTATTAATGTATGTAACAAGGAAATTCATTGAAATACATTGAAATTTAGTTTAAAAAAACACTGATGTTTGGTGCTTTCGCGGACAGTTATGTCGTTAAAGAGGCCTACTTCTGAATGACGCGGCCATTTTTAACCAAAAAAATTAGCGTTTTCAATGCTAAAATTATATTTGTCTCATAGGAAATTGAATTCTAAGCATGGTCTATAGAATAAACTTTCGATAAGTTCGTCATTTCCGAAATCATCGAGGCGGGAGGAGTCAAAAGGGTGAGAAAAGCTGGGATTCCTGACACTGATTTCAACAATTCGAAATCAAATTCATCTCCGGGTGGTGGATTCAAAATTTCCAATCGTTGGAATTCAACGGTCTCCGGTGAGGCCAACGAAAGAATCGAATATCATCAAACGAGCATGCAGATCCATCGAATATCGTAAACAACGGTGAATGATATTCGATCGCAAAAATTCGCTTTGTATGTATGTAAAACAATCGATTCGATATAAAAGCAGCGCTTCACCACTATATTCGATTGTTAAAAAAAAAATATATATATATATATTCTGTTATACAGTAAAAATACTTGAAAAGATTGTTCAAGCAAAATTCACCGTTTCTCTTTCCGTGGACTTGCGGCTGTGATGGATGAATCGATTATTTTCATCTGTCATTAAATTTCTTGTGGGCAAAGGCTACAAAAATTCTGTCATCTCCGAATCGCGATATCAAGTTTAGTGCGCGTTGCGCCTTCAATAAGAGATCCCAAAGAACACACAGTCTAATATAGTTAACTATTCGTACTTAGTGGTTTTGTTTTTGCCTATATAGATAATTGAAGGTCCTTTGAACATTATATGCCTAATATGTAGTATACAAGCACCAGCGCCAGCGCAGCGTCATATCACGTCATAGGAGGCTTAGCCCGCGAAACGCCTTCAATAAAGGATTCAAAAGACCACACAGTCAGCTACAGTCAACTATTCGTACTTAATAGTTTTGATTTTGCCTATATAGGTAATTAAAGGCACTTTGAGCATTGTGTAATATGCGGGGGCTTTTTCCACAACTGCAGACGATACAATTTTTTGTTGTTCTGTCCTTATCACTCCAAAATCACTTCTAATCTCTTGCCAAATTATTTTTGTACTGATCTTTATTCCCTTCTGTCTTTGTTGCAGTTTGAAATCTATCTGTGATATTTAGGAAAAAATAATGGTTGATCTCGGAACGGACTTGAATTCCGATTGGGTCTGCCCTAACAACAGACAACTCGCCTTACGTGCAAAGTAAGTACAAGTCAATGTTGCCATTTTGAGGGAATATCCTTTAACTTCCTCCTTTGAATGTCCCAATTGTAACCTTCTTTTATTTGACCGCCACCTTGAAATTTTGTTTCAAGCTGCAATGAGGCTCTTGCAAACTTTTGCTATGAGCAAATAAATAGTCCAGTCTGATGAATTGAAAGACCAGGAAAAATCACGAAAATTACTCTAAAAAAATATAAAAACAATAATAAACGCACAAAACTGCTAAAACGGAAAGATCGCAAAGGCGGCTCAACGCAGGTATCATGGGAGATTCCTTTCTACTATGCCACTTTCTCTACGGAAATACAGAGGAATGTCTCAATGTAGATAGGAATCTCTCATGATACCGGCGCACTATGGTCCAGAAGTCCGGTTTAGGAAAACATTAGTTTGCATTAAATTCGCCCAATATCTTGAAAACGGCTCATCTGACACCAAAACTGGTAATGGCAAGTAGACACTTTCGCACAGAAACAAGATTTTGTACAGTTTCACACACTTTTTAGAAATTCACTTTCGCACAGTTACAGTTTCGCACAGTTTCGGTTGGTGCACAATTTGGCAACGTTTCATAACTTTTCGACCTATTCGACATATTCGGCGAATTTAGTGCATTCTGGAGAAGGTGACGAATTTTTCAGTGAATTCACAGTAGAGATGTTCCATCCTCCGGTTTCAGATACGCCAGTGAGAAAAACGATCTTAGCCATGTGTACATAATCATTACCGTAACCTCTACATCATTACCGTAACCGGCCCATTTTTTGTTGCTAAATGACTGTAAATGATCTCAAAACCATAAAAATGTTGTAAGAAGGCTAATTTACCATGTAATCCTCACAGAAAAATATCATTTGACCTGCTCAGTTTTTTTTTTACGATTGTGAGAACAAAATATGAGCAGCCAATTGCAACATTTTCTGCAAGTTTAGTTAAGGAACACAAAATATTACTATTTTTTACTCCTAGAATTGATTATATTTCGATACAATGTATGATTATACACCATGTTTTTGATCTAAAACAAAAAATGTACTTAATGACTCATTTACTTATCCAGGAAGCAAAAATTCGCAATAAAATATTGAGGTTACGGTAATGAAGAAAATCGTCAGAACTCAATTTTAATCATTCAAAAACTAAATATTGGGCAAATATCTTTCGACCCCACTGCTTAAACCTGATTATTACACCCTTAAGGATCATAAAGTAACCATTTTTAATGTCAGATGAGCCGTTTTCAAGATATTGGGCGATTTTAATGCAAACTAATGTCTTTCTAAATCGGACTTCTGGACCATAGTGCGGCGTCTCTCCGAGATTAGCCCGATTCTGAGACCAAATCTCTTGACTTTGAAGCAGTGCACTATGATCTGAGATCGTACAAAAGTGGCCAAAAATCAGTGGGAAAAAAATCAATAAAAATCATCGTATTTGACTTTTTAAGCTATTACAAAACTTTCCAGTGACATTTCTAGGTTTAAATTATTTGCTAGAAGTGTTATTTGTAGTAGTAATTGGTCTTGAAAGTTTAAAAATGAGAAATTGATGAGAAATTTTCTTTCTGATTTTTGGCCACTTTTTGACGACTTCAGACCATAGTGCAGTGTACTCATCGTCATTTTTACAGGTTTTGATGCATGAATCAACTCTTCCATCCCCTACAGCAAAAGTTTGCAAGAGCCCCATTATTAAGTTTGTGAGTGAATTTTAATTTTCAAGTGATTTTACACCAGAATGAACACTCTCTATAGCTATGGCAAAAGTTCGCAACAGACCCATCGCAAAATTAAGGCAAAGAAGCAAGTGATCATGTTTTTAGTTTTCATTTGTTTCCATCTATAGTCGGGAAACGTTCAAAGATCACAGCGCAATATATAGGAGTCCTATGATAGGACTGCGACTTGTTATTAATCAGTATGGCGAAGCGTGCTTTCTGGCAAAAATGCATTTGGTCCATTTAAACCCACGGAAGCTATTGGACCACAAGGAATCGACGATGACCATTAAATTCGACCTTTCATGTGCGTTCAAATGGATAAAGTGCTACGTTACCTGATAGCACGCTTGGCCATTGGTATTAATGCACCTTCGGTTTTCTGGCATCTCTTTTCGTGTAATGGGGCTATTGCACACTTTTTCTATAAGCGATTTAATAGTCGATTATGGCGTAAAAACCTCAACAAATAACGATGGCGGCACTAAAAACTTCCAAAATCCACTCCTAAACTCAATAAACGCAGTTATTTGCGCGAGCGTAATGGTGGCCGAAGGCACTAACAATGGGAGATTCCCATCTTACAATTCTGAAACTCCATCAAGAAGTGACCAATAAGAGACTACTTTCATTTGACACCGGTGTCACTAGGTGTTGCGGCACCATTCATCGGATGTGGATCATCACTCTGATGACTAATTACTCTGTGAATCATCCTTGTTAGCATAGAAAGAGTGACGAAATTAAGATAGGAATCTCCCATTGTTAGTGCCTTCGGCCACCATTACGCTCGCGCAAATAACTGCGTTTATTGAGTTTAGGAGTGGATTTTGGAAGTTTTTAGTGCCGCCATCGTTATTTGTTGAGGTTTTTACGCCATAATCGACTATTAATTCGCTTATAGAAAAAGTGTGCAATAGCCCCATTATTTGGAAAGAGGCGACCAGATATAACATTAATGAATTCGACTGAATACTTCATTGGCGAAGCGTGACATTTGGCAACAATGCAGTTTCTCCATTTGAATTCACCAAAAAAGTCGAACGCTCCAGTCATCGGCGATGACCAGGCATTTCGACCTTTCCAATGTGTTTTAATGTGGGGAAAGGAACGTTGCCAAATCGCACGCCTAGCGCCACTGGAATAGTGGAATATTTCCTCCTATTTCTCTTCGTTGCCTCAGTCCAAGTCTCCCTCCTTTTGTTGAGCCTTTAATGTATTCGCCTCTTCTTTTTTGATTCTATGGAAGCCTGAAATCAATAACCAATTTAGAACTCGTTGAGAAGATGGCTTCACTCAGTGTCCTAGCTCTCGATGCAGTCTTTCTTTCAGGGACACTAGAATCCGGCTTTTTGAAGCCCTATAGGACCTCGATCCACTGGCAAATACAAGGAATTGGTCTTCCTCTCTCCCTATTTGAACACATGTGCTATTAGAAACGGATAGCGGAGAGGGACATCACGTAACCAAAGCTGCCGTTTTGCGTATAATGGGTCTGTTGCACACTTCGGCTACAGAGTTTTAAAGAATCAATTCCTGCACTGAGAAAAAACCCGTGATCGTCGCTACCGAACTTCGACAGTGGCTACCGAAATCTATGGAGTATATGGCACCCTACTAACTTCGACAGACACTACCGAGTGGTAGTGATCACCATGACCGAAGTTCGTGATAGGCTTTACCGTAGCTATGGGAGCCACTACCGAACCCATGAGAGCCACTACCGTAGGTATGGGAGCCACTACCGAACCCATGAGAGCCACTACCGAAACCATGAGAGCCACTACCGAAACCATGAGAGCCACTACCGAACCTATGGGAGCCACGACCGAACCCATGAGAGCCACTACCGAATTCATGCCCAAATAAGAAAGAAATATTTTAAAGTTATTTTTCTTTCATCTGCTCTTGATTTCCTTCCTCCCCACCCGTGGCTCTTATATTTAACCATCGTCCGCCTCCCGATTTGTTAGATTGGCATCTGTCTGACGTGCACTTCCTGATGGGAATGATCACATTTCAAGTTACTTCCACAGACAATCACGATCTCCCCTCCCCTACAGATACATTGCATTTTACTTTCACATATCACTCTGATAGTGACAAGGAATGACTCTGTATTCAATCACGTTGTTATTCAACAGCGCCTGAGTGCTGATGCTACTATGTGACACCGTCGCGCAGAGACAAAGGAAGAATAGTTTGTATATATACTGTAGCGACTAGGGAGAGAAACAGAGGACCACTCAGATTAAAGAGATCTGAGAACTAGAAAGAGAGAGCAAAACACTTACACTTGACCAAAAACTTAATACTTAACTCACCATGAGATCTGAGCTCATAAGAGCATGCCTAAAGATAGGTTATCATTCTAATCCTGGAAGTCAGTCACTCGTGCCTGAAATAGGGGGATTGCCTAAGGCATAGCTAAGGACAGCGGGGCGGCGGTAATAAGTCGATAGAAATCATGATTATATCAAAGTAATTCCTGAAAAGACAATGTGATGCGGCGGATAGCGGTTAGGCCTAAATTGAGGTCTACCGCGTGCTGGGACAGCGGACTTTGAGCCAAAGTCGGCGGTCAGAATAGATTGAGCATAGCGGCGAGAGATTAATAAAAGCAAGAAAACATTACCAAGGAAGGAAGCTAACTTCTACAGTCTAAGGAAGCGAGCGAAAGGAAAGCGAGACAAAAGAAACCAAATCGATTCTACAGCACACAGTGAAGCAGTACACACAGTGAAGCGAGTAGGCGAGAACAAGCCGTCAAAACTACCAGGCGCACACACGAGAAGTGAAGAGAGAATCGCGGATCGAGGCCTACGAAGCGGGGAACGGAAAAACTGGTGCGAACCGGCTGACTCGGCTGTGATTGGTTCACGTGACGCGGCGTGCGGATTGCCTACTCGCGGCGGGGAGGCGTTTTATACTGTGTGACGTATATGCGGAAACATACCCCCGGCCTTGAACTCCTTTAGGGGTTCTAAAGAAGTACTAGCTTCACAGTCAGTAGTAAGTAAAGAAAGAGAAAAAACCAAAGCTTACCATGCGTGTGAACGTTGAACAAGGTAACAAGGGGGTGGAAATGATGCGGAAGAGAGAAAAGGATATAAAGGGTACACAAAGTTAATATAAAAAAGCGGCGGTGAATTAAAAAAGTAAAGCGGCGGTAATGGTAAAATACAAAAGACAAAACAAAAGGGCGGCGGCGGGTTATTTAGCGAAGCACTTTAACGTAGTAGCTCCGCTACAACATCCGGAAGAGCCAAGGCGGCACGCGGAACGATGACGTGGGGCCCGTCGCGGAATGGGATCACATACGGTTGCATGGGAGCCGGAGCCCGATTCCGGAGGTAACCGAACACAGCGCCTCGGCCCTGGTTATACACAATCGCTGATCGACGGTTGACCGGGATGCCTGGGCGGATCAGCGCTCGTATGCTGGGTCCTTGGGGACGGGGGGGGGGGCGGCGGAAGTACTGCGGGGGGTGGCGGCGGAAGTATAACTGGAAGCTGTCGCGGTGCTGCACCGTGCAACAGACTATGATGTCTTTGCTGGCAGTAACGACAACTGCGGGTTGATCTGCAAGCGGCGACGTTGTGGTTTCCGAGGCAGTTGACACAGCGAAAACGTTCGGCGACTAAGTTCATCCTTTCTTCGGCTGATCTCTGCATCTGCGGACAAGTAAAGCAGTTGTGGTCCGCATAACACCAAACACAACGAAGCGGCGGAGGGGAGGGTGGGCGAACATCCACTAGGTCTAAAACGCGGAAACGAGGAATTTGAATTTCAGCTCGACGAACGTAAACTGGACCTTGTTGAGGAGGAGGAGTAGGTTGAGCGGGGATGGGAGGAGGAAGGACAGGGATGGGCGGCGGCGGAGGATGAACCGGACCATATTCCGTAAAATAGTCCTCGGCCTCGTCGAAGTCTGACGCCGTGAGCGACATATACTCTGACACGTCTGATTCACTCATTTTCAGCCTGGAACACAAGACAAGCGGAGCGGCGGACGTTACGACAAGTCATGCTTGTGGTAAAGGATAAAGTTTATGAACAGGACGTTTGTACTCTCCGGCAGCGGTTTTTACCAACGCGACCCTGACGCGGCCGTCGTTTCCGGGAAAACTTGGATAACACGTCCTAATTTCCATGTAAGCGGTGGGATATTAGGCTCATGGATGAGCACTAAGGTACCTACGACTAAAGGCGGTTTGTCTGTGAGCCATTTCTTTCTGGGTTGGAGTGTGTGAATGTATTCGAGACTCCAACGGTGCCAGATTGATTGGAACATAGCATCAACCAATTGCCAGCGTCGGCGGTACGAGATATCTGCCTCCGTATACATTGGTTCTGGAGGCGAGACAAGGGGGCGACCTATTAAAAAATGTCCAGGCGTTAATGCATCAAATTCGCTTGGATCGGCGGAGAGCGGGGTTAAGGGTCTGGAGTTTAACATGGATTCCACACGGCAAAGCAGCGTTTGAAATTCTTCTAGCACTAAAATGGTTGTTCCAAGGGTCCTAGTTAAATGAGACTTCGCACTTTTCACGGCGCTTTCCCATAAGCCTCCTTGATGCGGAGCGGCGGGCGGGTTGAAGTGGAAATTGACTTTGTTTTCGTAGGCGAATGCGGCGAGTTCTTTGTTATTAGCGTTGAGAAGCTTGTGAAAGGCGTTAGAAGCTCCTACGAAGTTCGTGCCGCAGTCGCAGTAAACATCCGGAGGACATCCTCGGCGGGCAGCGAATCGTTGGAGAGCGGCGATAAAACCTGGGGTAGTCAAGTCATGGACGACTTCCAAATGAACGGCTTTCACAGTGAAACATACGAACACACACATATACACCTGCACTACACGGGCTGATCGCAGCTGATGAACTTTAACTTTGAAAGGCCCTGCAAAGTCAGTACCGGTGTGAGAAAAAGCAAGATGAGGTTGAACGCGGGGCGGCGGTAAGTCTCCCATGAGTGGATTATCACAGCGTGGCTTCGCTCTGAAGCAGGGAAGACATTGATGGACAACTTGACGACACAAAGTTCGAGCTGAAAGTATCCAATAGCGGCGGTTGAGAAGTGATTGGAGCAATTGCGGCCCTGGATGAAGGTGATTTTTATGACACGATTTGACTAGCAATCGCGTGACAGGAGAATCACTAGGCAAAATGATACGATAGCGGGCGTCTTCACTTACAGCGGCGTGACGCAGGCGGCCGCCAACTCTGATCAAACCATTTTCATCGACAAATGGATTTAGACGGCGGATGCGGGCTGAGCAAGCAAATCGCCGAAAATGTTGTATAAAAAAAAAAAAAAAAAAAAAAAAAAGCTGAATGCTTGGGAAGGGGGGGGGGGGGTGAAAGCTAACCCCCCTCCCCCCCTCCCGGTTGCTTTGCTGATCTACCTTGAAGTTTTGGCGTAGTTCTTATGATGCAAGTGTAGTTAGCTCGATGAAAATGTTAAAACACGGAAATATTTGCATCTATAATCTTTGCTCTAAATCGGTTCTGTCTCCTTCGTCACTGACTTAAAGAAATTTGCGGATATTTGATAATTAATTTCAGAAGGCGATTCCGATTCCAGTGGCGTCGCGTGCAGTTTGGCAACACAGCAGGCTATCCATTTAAACTCATATAAAAGGTCGAATTCAGGGGGTGCACAGTGCACAAGGAAAATTCGATATATTTAATGAGTTTAAATGGATGAGTAGCATTGTTGCCAGATGGCACGCGACGCCACTGGATTCCACTGATTGAAGAAATATTACGCTGTGGAAAAAAGTGTCAAAAACTATTTAATTGTTAAAAATATGGTAACACATAAATGGTTGGTTTTTCCGTTTAAATCGTTTCACAAACTCCGTTCTGCTTTAAATGAACTATTTTAAACGGTAAAACAAACTATTGTATATCGTGTGACCATTCTTTTAACTATTAAGTAATTTTTACCACTTTTTTTTTCAGTGCAGATGCTAGTATAGTAGAGTTCGTTTCAGAAGTGTAGGCACACCTGGACCATAATCTTTGGCGACTTTTCAATTTTCATTTCTTTAAAACTAAACAAAACTTTTGTTCGACTTTGAACTTTTAATTTTAAAGTGTTCCTCAATGAAAAGCCAACGCTCAAATTCATTTTCAATCATTTTCATTTTGAAGCAAGAGAAATAATGTTGAAAAATTCCAAAGATTATCGGTCTGGGTGTGCCTACACTTCTGAAACCACCTTTAGTACATTACAGTCATGGTGTAATTACTATTTGGTCAATCGGTAATTGAATCATCGATGAATTGAAAAATGCCACTAACCTTTAAGTCCCAAGCCCGAACATATTACATTTTGTTGCGTTGTGTTACGTTTTATTGAATAAAAAATGATTATATATCGTATTAAAAGTAAAATGACTTATATAAATGTCACCAGAGGCCTTTCAATCCAAAGAATCATCATCAGTGGCTTAGCAAGCAAATAATATTAATAACAATAACAGTAATAAAAAGCAACAATTTTGATTGTTGTTAATTGTTTGCTTGTTAAGCCACTGATGATGATCCTTTGGATTGAAAGGCCTCTGGTGACTTTTATGTAAGTCAGTTGAATTTTAATGCACGATAGGTTATTATGAATTTAGTTTCATTTTTATCGTTCTTCCTTTTAACACTATACCTACATCTTGTTCTTTGCATGTTTCAATTGAATTTTAAAAACTTGTGAAAGCAAAAAAAAAAAAAAAAAAACAACAAATAATTTTGATTGTTATTAATTGTTTGCTTGCTAAGCCACTGATGATGATCCTTTGGATTGAAAGGCCTCTGACGACATTTTTGTAAGTCAATTGAATTTCAATACACAATTTGTTATTATGAATTTAGTTTCATTTATTTCGTTTTTCTCTTTTAATATATTATGCATCTTGTTCTTGACAATATTTCAATTGACTTTTTTAAAAAAAAAACGTGTGAACCGCGAACCGAACCCAAAACCGACTTTTACTATGGTCTGATGCCCTGAGCAGTTCTGCTTTTTCGCCATAAATTTTATGATTCCAACCCAGTGTACCTCGCCTACTACCGTGTTAAACTGAACTGTATTACCGCTCTCAAGCGAGAGAGAGAGAGAGAGAGAGAGAGAGAGAGAGAGAGAGAGAGAGAGAGAACGCTCTCAGGAAAAAGAGAGGAAAACGGAAAAAGGGAAGATAAAGAGCATGCCTTCATTTGCGTGGCGCGCCAAGCGTTTCACACAATTGTAACACATGTTGCATTTGGTATTTTGTTCAGGCGCGGCGCTCTTTCTCCCTCTTCCCCCCTTCCCCTCTGTTGAATTGTGCTCCCTACCGCCTTGCACCGCGCCGCGCCCGTGCTTCGTCGCCTTGCCGCGACTCTGCAGCTCTTATTTGAAAGTACAACAGGTGTCGGTCTGCTTGGTCGAGTTTATTTTATTCGATTTCTTCAACCTAAAGTGTATCCTCCTCCTCCTCCTCTTCCTCCTTCTTTCACTTCTCCTCCTATTTCGTTCTTTGGCTTGCTCTTGCTCGCCCGGATATCAACGAAACATCAACGGTGCCAAATGGTGCGACTATCACTCCAATTCTTTCAGATAAATTCTAGAGTCATGATATAAATCTGTCTGTCCATAAGTTCTGTCAGTCGAGATAGGGAGCATTCCAGAATGTGACTGTTGCAAACTTTTGCTGCAGCTCTATATTGAGTGTTAAATCTTAAGTAAAATCCAAAGATTACTTATAGATATAGATATGGCATAAGCCCGAATTTTGTTAAGTTGACTCCGGCCGTGATACGACCGGGCATACAGAGGGGATCATAAAGATTACAGAGAAAAGATTACATTTTCCACGTGCACTGAAAAAAAAAGTAGCTGATGTAGCAATAAAAATGTTAAACAAATGTGCGACAGGTTCTAAATGCTGATTTTACATCATAAAAATGCTGGTTCAACATCTGGAAATGCTCATTTAACTTCGTCCATGGCTAGGTCAGCATTTTCATAATGTAAACTCAGCATGTAGAACTTGTCGCACATTTTTTTAACATTTAAATGTTAAATTAGCATTTTTTTTCCGTGTGTGTCTGTTACAAAACTGTTCCATGTTCCACGTTCCACTGTTCACGTTCCGTGTTTGTTCTAGTTCCGCAAACAAACACGCAGGAAAAGTAGGAAACGTAATCTTTTCGAACCAGAATTCTGTAATCTTCATGATCCCCTCTGTATGCCCGATTGTATCACGGCCGGCGTTTTATCCATTTTTCATTTAACACGGGCGAGATGGCTTGTGCCATATCTGTATGTATAAGTAATATTTGGTCAAATCACGTGAAAAGTCCATCGGTGCTATCAGAAAGTCATAAAATGCAGTATTAAACTCACAATAGGCGTTTAACTAAAATCCAATACGGCGGTAAAATATCGAGCAACCTGTATGCACGCACCGTGAGCATTCATGGTGGCCAACGTCAACAACCTCACAGAATCGGAGGTTATGAGTTTTTTCGCGTTGTGATTGGTTGTGATCGATGTTGTGAGGTTGGCCATCTTGGGATGTTCATGGTGCTTGCATACTAGTTGCTCGATATTTTACCGCCATCTTGGATTTCAGTTAAATGCCTCTTTTGAGTTTGTTATTGCATTTCATGACTTTTTGCCGCCACCAATGGACTTTTCACGCGATTCAACACGAGATTGATCACTCTATAGCGCTGTAGCAAAAGTTTGCAACAGACCCATTCACTGGATCGGGGAACTGGTGAAACTGACAAGATTCTGAGATTCTAAATATTTGAAATGCATTTTTAAATTTAATCGGTAGATTAACCATTTCTACGCCGTTTTTTCCATAAATAATATAAAGGCATTGTAAAATACGTGCTGTCTAAGCAAAATTGAAAGAGTACATATCCGGTTACCCGGCGTACCCCGGCTTCATCGGAGTTTTACTTCGGTGCAGTCGGGGCACAAAGGGTCACCGGATATGTCCTTTCAATTTTGCTTAGAAAGCACGTATTTCACTAAGTATTTCTTATCTTGGGAAGAAAAGGCGTAGAAATGGTTAGTTTATTGATTAAATCTAAAAGTATTGCGGCACGCTTTACCAATACATAAACTGTATTGGAGTTTCTCTGCTGGTTTTTTTTTTATCATTCGGACTTTTTTTTATGTTGGATTAAATTGATTTTTAGAAATTTTCAGTTTGGACGTATTTAGTTTGGACATTTATTGTTGGAAATTTTTTCTCAGCCCCGAAGAGAAAGATCCATATCCGTATGAAGTGATGAGGTCTGAGACCATCACAGTTGATTACCTCTGCCGAGTCATGAACCCAGAACCTCTGTGTTTAGCTTCATTCGTTCATCGCGCAATGAGTAATGCACTGCATCTCCCGTCCAATGGCACAATGACACATCTCCTCAAAAACAAATAAACAGTAGGGAATACTCCGCGAACACTTTTTCTCATCAAACTTAATCTGGGGTTTCTCATACCCCCCTTTAATATTCTGGGGGAGACCCCAAAGCCCCCGTATAATATTGTGGGGCCCCTGACCCCAATTAAGGGGTTAATTTTATTGTCGGCTGATTGCAAAATGTTTTTGCAAATTTTAATCAAAATCCAAACAGCTGTATTTGAAATAACCCAATTTTTTCCCATTGATTTTAATGGAAACTTTTTTCCTCCATACCTTATTGCTTAGAATTTAAAATTTTGAAAAAACAAAAAAAGTCCCTTTGAGAAATGTTGGAAGCAACTTCTCTGCAAACTTTGGATGTATATGGACAATTGGTTTAAAAGTTAAGCCGGGATACAGACAGACAGGCCTATCTGCGGCATTGTAATACTTTTTCAATTTTTAACTTCGTTAATTGTGAGACAGGAAGAATTTATCCCTAATTTCAAGCATTCCGTACTAATGTGTGTCACGTCTCGCCACGATCTTCTGTCTCTCTTCATTTCTCCTCCTCACTCTCTCTCTCACTCTCTTCATCCCTCCCTCCCCCCCCCTTTCATTTCGTTCGCTTTGCTTGAAAATAACTTGTCAAGTGAAAAAAAGGAGTGAAGAAAAAAATCTTTTCTTTCCAGCTTTTCTTCTCTCTCTCTCTCTCCTCCCCCCCCCCCCCTCCACTGCCTATCTCACACACACGCTTTTATTTTTTCGCGTTTTTGCCTCACGACATCTTCTCATTTCCTCTAACTTCCTCTCAAATTTTCTTTCCTCAGTCGCTCTCTCTCTCTCTCTCTCTCTCTCTCTCTCTCTCTCTCTCTCTCTCTCTCTCTCTCTCTCTCTCTCTCTCTCTCTCTCTCTTTCTCTGTATTTAGTTCTCTCGCATTCTGTTCTTCAGCGTTTATTGCGCTCGGAGAACTTAAAGCCCGCGAGTAACTTGTCCGTGTTGAAAAGTTTTTTTTTTTTTTTTCCCCCAACATTGATCACGTAATAAATCTTTGAGGCTGCTGGAGGGGGAAATGAATAGGGAGGGGGACTTCCGACCCTACCCGACCCCCCCCCCCCCCCCAGCCTTCTTCTTTTAGGTTGTGTATCAAATGCGGTCTGATGTCTTCTTTAACATTTACGTGCGCGGTCTGCTTTTGCAAGCCTTTTCTTCTCTTTGTCTTCGGGTCCTCGTATTGTTGAACGCAAGCAAAGATGAATTTTTTCTAATAAGCTGCGTGTCAGTATTATGTGCGATACTTTCAAATGAACCAATAATGTCGCGACGATTCGGGACGCGGGATATTTGAATTGACGAATAGAATGCTGTCGCTTGTTTAAAAGAGCGGAAGATTTGAATTAAATTGATAAATCGAATGCTGGTTTAAAGCAGTGGCGTCGCGAGCAATTTGGCAACAATGTATTCTATCCATTTAAACTCATGTAAAATATCGAATTCAGGGGGTGCACAGTGCACAAGGAAAATTCGATTTATTTAATGAGTTTAAATTGAGCAGTTGCATTGTTGCCAGATGGCACGCGATGCCACTGGTTTAAAGAGAGCGGTGGAGATTTGAGCTGACCAATCAGACGCTGGATAATCTGGATATACCTACATGAGTTATTTTAAGGTGATTCTTTAGCGTTCAGTGCCATTTTCTGCCACCAGAGCGCTACAGCTCGATTAATGTCAAATTACAGGCCGAAAGTAATTTATATCTAAGAAAACGGAGTGTTAGTTACTGGATAATCATCTGAAGAACATCTCTGCAAAACATATCGTCAATAACTTCAAAAATGGCACGATAGCTCGTACCATCGTGCCACTTGAAACTATGCAAAAGTATCGATTTATCTTGGACTCAGTGAATCCCCTGAAGATCGATTATTTTACATAAGTTTCAATGGGGAGAGACTGTTGTTGCCAAATTGCAAGAGCATCCACTGAGCGCTTAAACAAGTGCCATTTGCAACTATGCAAAAGTATCGATTTATCTTGGGACTCAGTGAATCCCCTGAAGATCGATTATTTTACATAAGTTTCAATGGGGAGAGACTGTTGTTGCCAAATTGCAAGAGCATCCACTGAGCGCTTAACAAGTGCCATTTGCAACTATGCAAAAGTATCGATTTATCTTGGGACTCAGTGAATCCCCTGAAGATCGATTATTTTACATAAGTTTCAATGGGGAGAGACTGTTGTTGCCAAATTGCAAGAGCATCCACTGAGCGCTTAACCAAGTGCCATTTGCAACTATGCAAAAGTATCGATTTATCTTGGGACTCAGTGAATCCCCTGAAGATCGATTATTTTACATAAGTTTCAATGGGGAGAGACTGTTGGTGCCAAATTGCACTAGCATCCACTGAGCACGTAACCAAGTGTAGTACCAAAAGTAATTCATGATAATACATCCACCTCCTTCATCCGTTAAAAAATATGTAAGTATGTTAAACAAGGGTTGATATGCGGGTAAAAGCCTCTCTTTTAATCTTTTGCCACACACACAGACACACACACTTTCAAAAGAGGAAATAAGAGGGAAAATGAAAGGTTCGCGGGTCCGCTATTATGCCGATACGTGGTTCGTGGAAAACCTATTTATAGAAAAGCATATTCCGACTACTTCCCGAACATAATCTAATAACTTCAACCCCAACAGCTTCCGCGAAAACGCGAGCGCTTTAAACTTTATCAGCTCAATAGACAATAACGGACTCAACTTTTTCCGATTCCCGGACTTTATTACAAAAAGTTGGCATCGAATTACCCGCCTTTTTTAAAAACGGCAACAAGTGTTTCAACTGCGACGTCTAACCGAGCCAATGGCGGCTCGTGCAAATTGACATCAACATTTTTCCTCCGTTTAATGGGGCTCTTGCAAACTTTTGCTTTAAGCAAATAAATAATCCAATCTTATATAATGACCAGGAAACATCACGAATATCACACTGAGAAAGTCTAAAATTCGGTAATAAACTCACGAAACTGCTACACGGAAAAAAAACTACGGTGAAAATAACCATACAGATGCCTGATTTTGGCACCTGCTAGATGTTATGGTAATGTTAACCAGAAGTATACTATGTTTTGACTAGGTACTAGGTGATGCCACCTGATTGCATGTCGAATTTACTCAAAGTATCGGTAAATGTACCATACTTCTGGTCAAGTTTACCATAACATCTACCAGGTGCCAAAATCAGGTATCCGTGTGGTTATTTTCACTAATCTTTTTTTTTCCGTGATACAACGCCAAGATGGTAATGGCGGTTCGACGCAGGTGTCATGGGAGATTCCTGTCTATTATGTCACTTTCTCTACGGAAACACAGAGATATGTCTCAATTTAGATAGGATTTCGTGATTTTTCAGTGTACTCATCGTCATTTTTATAGGTTTTTATGCAAGAATCAATTCTTCAATATTGAAGAAGCAAAAGTGAAAGAAGACCTATAGCAAAAGTTTGCAAGAGCCCCATTGTAAGCAAATTTTCGCGATCGAATATCATTCACTTCTAAAATTGATGATTGCTAACTGATGCCACTGATCGGTGTTAAATCTAGCCAATGAGAGTCGAGAATGGACTTCTGAATGATATTCTGATGAAAATGATGACCGCGATAATAATATTCTAAAGCATAACCTCTAAAACAGATCTGAATGACGATTTATACGCTTTAACGACATAGGTTTCCGCCCCCAATGAATACAAAACAAGGGTCCCTAGACACAAACATGGGCTTTTTTCTTATTATTGGACCATTAATCGCGTACTCAATGATTAATCCGTTGTGAATTGACCTGCCGAGTTAGAATTTGACCTTAGTTTTTATCGAAATATTCTAGATTTTCCACAATTTAAACTTTATCACGAACATTTTTTAAAAGTAGAATATGCGTAAAATCGGGACGAGTTACGTAGAAAATGATATCATTTTTGAAATCAGCGTCCCAAATACTATTGATTAGCACACTATTAATGTATGTAACAAGGAAATTCATTGAAATACATTGAAATTTAGTTTAAAAAAACACTGATGTTTGGTGCTTTCGCGGACAGTTATGTCGTTAAAGAGGCCTACTTCTGAATGACGCGGCCATTTTTAACCAAAAAAATTAGCGTTTTCAATGCTAAAATTATATTTGTCTCATAGGAAATTGAATTCTAAGCATGGTCTATAGAATAAACTTTCGATAAGTTCGTCATTTCCGAAATCATCGAGGCGGGAGGAGTCAAAAGGGTGAGAAAAGCTGGGATTCCTGACACTGATTTCAACAATTCGAAATCAAATTCATCTCCGTGGTGGATTCAAAATTTCCAATGTGCCGCGCTAATTTCGCGAAATATCATGCACGTGGTGGAAAGATACAGGGGTGAATAGTGTCTAGTGTTTTTCGCAATTTGTGAGTTTAATACTGAATTTTAGTGTTTTCTGATGCTGCCATTGTTATTTTCTCGGCTTTTTACATAGGAATTGATACTTTAAAACGCTGTAGCCAAAGTGTGTGCAACAGACCCTTTATTGGTATTTTTTATTTCAAAATTGATTTTTATCGTTTTTCCCTCAGACTCTTTATTTATTTATTTATTTATTGATTTTAATTGCAGGCTTCAGATCGGCTGGTCAATGAAAATGCAGCAACTTCGACAATATGGAACTAAATGGAAACCACTAGATGAAAGTGAGCAGCAAATAATCGCAAATGTTGTTCAAAGAGCGGAGGCCTTAGAAAATGTCGAACAGGAGCGAATAGGGTAAGGGTTGTGACTATAATCACTTGTCGTTTTTACTTTCTCACAACTAACAAAGGTATGTATAGAAATTGAGAAAGTATTGCGATGCCCTGGTAAACGTGTTCTATGAATTTCCATTACCAAAATTCCGAGGGCAAAATATTATTTTTCCATAAAATTTCATGGAATTCCGCGTGGGCAAAATATTATCTTTCCAAAACATTTCATGGAGTTCCGTGGACCGTTCATGGAATTCCATAATATTTTCCATGTAATTTCATGGAAAAATAATATTTGCCCATGGAATTTTGGTCATGGAAATTCATGGAACACTTTTACCAGGGTGGCGTAGATGTGTCTGTCTGTCTGTATCCCAGGATAACTTTTGAACCAAATCGCCCGTATGCATCAAATGTTGCAGAGAAGCTGCTTTAACATTTCCCAGAGGCACATTCTCTGTTTTTTCGAAATTTTGGGTAAAATGGGAGAACGTAGGGAAAAATATAGTAATGTTTTTTTAATAGATGTTTGAATTTTGATGAAAATTTGCAAAAACATTCTGCAACAAACCTATACTGTAAAATTAATTCCTTAAGGGGGTTTGGTAGTCTCCCCCTGAATATTATTGGGGGGTCTGGGGGTCCCCCTCAGAGTTATAAAGAGGGATCTAAGGCCGTCTAAAGGTCTCTTCCAGAGTATTAAAGGGGGTAAACGGGGTCCCTCCGGAATAATTTTGATGTTAGAAAGTGCTCGTGGAGTATTTCCTACATTTTATTTTACTTTTTCGCTATTTTGTAAGAAAGGAGAAAAAATTCTGTGCCTATGAACCGAAAAGAAAGAGAATTCCAGCCGCTTGGTTGCGAATTTTCAATTAAAGCCCTTTCCGGAAGAAGCAGTGGCGTAGCGTGCAACTTGGCAACGTTGTATTGTGTCCATTTAAACCAGTATAAAAGGTCGAATGCGAAGGTTTTCACCGAACACCCTATCGTTCGATCTTTTTCATGGGTTTAAATGGACGAACTGCAACGTTGCCAAATAGCACGTTACGCCACTGGGAGGAAGGGTCCATAAAACAACAATAAGTGTAATCTTCAGCTAAAAACCTCCATTTGCACTCAACGCAAAATTCTCCGGAAGAACATACCCATTGTTTCATAAGCAGTAGCGCACCGAGAGTTTCTTCATCTCTCTCTTTTCTCCATTAAGAAACGTATGTTAGACAAGGATGGACAAGGGGATAAAACCCCCTCCTTCTGTTCTTTTCCTACTCATACATTCAAATGGGAAATGAGAGAGATGGAAGAGATCCTGGTTGCGCCAGTGCAACGAGAGTTTCTTCATCTCTCTCTCTTCTCCATTAAGAAACGTATGTTAGACAAGGATGGACAAGGGGATAAAACCCCCTCTTTCTGTTCTTTTCCTACCATACATTCAAATGGGAAATGAGAGAGATGGAAGATATCCTGGTTGCGCCAGTGTTCATAAGCCCTTCTTCCGGAGAGGGCTTCAATTATTATACAGAGCTGCCGTTTTGCGTATAATCAATGGTTTTTTCTCAATTCTCCGATGATTCCCTATAGGTTGAAAAAAGATTACACAGTTTAGTTCTGTGTATGGCTGTACTGCATGAAAATACTCTGATCTGTAATCTTTTCTCAATCGGTATAATCGCCGTTTAAATATTAAAATATCCGCAAGTTATTTCAAGTCAACGACGACTCCACCCGTTGAGTAAAGAGTACAGATTAGTGTTTTTTCGTGCAGTTCAGTCATACGTACACTGAACTAAAATGTATGGTATTTTTTCAATCGGTGGAATCATCGGTGAATTTAAAAAAAAAAAAATTATGTTAATTACAGCAAAACGGCAGCACTGAGCTGTCTGGTTCGTATATGTATGGTTCGAAATAATTAATCAAATAGACTTGGACAAATAAATCAATATTTAATGTTCTTTACGGTCTCAAAGACGAAAATAGAGATTTGATATTTCTATCGAGTCTTTTGCCAGTATCATCTATACACCATATCGGAGCCCGGGCGATTTCTAGGTTCGGAGATGTGGTCGGGATTTTACATGGGTGCTTATGGGAGTTACCCGGTTTTTTGAGATTTTGATCCTTTTCCCGATCAAAAATCGATTCTGATCGCTGAACTATTGTTGTTTCTCTTGGTCAGCTGAACAACTTCTAAAAAAAAAAAAAAAAAAAAAAAAATCGGGATTTTTTTTTTTTTTTTTTTTTTTTTTTTTAAACTATTCAGCTTGAAAAGAGGGACCAGATTTCACTAGTAAAAAATATAGATTTTCGATCGGGAAAAGGCTCAAATAAATCTCAAAAACCGGGTAATTCCCATAAGCGCCAGTGTAAAATCTCGACCACAGTGACCTAACCTCAAAACCGTGCGGATTCCGATATGTTCTATAACTGATATTGCTTTTGCCTTTTTACCTGTACGATATGTGCTCGACAGCTAAGAAGTCAATGGCGATTTTTCCTAGAGATATAAGGGTTTGTATCAGAATGGAAACTCAATAGATAAGCCACCCATAAGAATAACACGCCCTCAAAACCGACTTGATACAAATTACGAAATGATCATTCCTAATCTCCCCCCCCCCTCTTCTGTGACCAATTTATTTGGTATTTATTTGTCTTTGCTCAGTATACTCGTTCAATGTTACAGAAGACTTGTGGAGCGGTTAGAAAATATGAAAAGAAATATGATGGGCACAGGAGTCAATCAATGCATCCTATGTGGCGATCGTTTCGGTTTACTCGGATCTACGAGCATGATATGTTACGATTGTCAAAAGGTAAATCATCTTAATGTTTACGTCTTTTTAATATCCAAACACAGGGTGCAATTTAGTGGCGGCTCGTGCAATGTGCAGTGGCGGCTCGTGCAATCTGGCAACCGTGCACTTTTGCCGTTTAAACGTATGCAAAAAGATCGATACTAGGTGAGGCGCTACGCCTCACCAAATAATCGATTATTTTACACAGTTTTAAATGGAGGAAATCCATTGTTGCCACATTGCACGAGCCGCCGCTGGCAATGTGGCAACAACGGATTTTCTCCAATTAAACCCCTGTAAGATGTGTCCAACATGTGTCCATGTGTCCAACACCATATTGTTTTTCCAGTACATGATAATGGGTCTGTTGCTAACTTTTGCTACAGTGCTATAGAGTTATCATCCTCATGCAAAATCGCGTGAAAACTGAAAAGTCCATTTGTGGCAGCAGAAATTCATAAAATGCAATAACAAACTCACAAGAGGCATTTAACTTAAATCCAAGATGCGACGGTAAAATATCGACCAACCTGTATGCAAGTACCATGAACATCCAAGATGGCCAACCTCACAACATCGATCACAACCAATCACAAGGCAAACAAACTCATAACCTCCGATGCTGTGAGGTTGTTATGGCCATCTTGTATCTTCAGTTCACGGTGCGTGCACACAGGTCGTTCTATATTTTACCGCCATCTTGGGTTTCAGTTAAACGCCTCTTGTGAGTTTAATACTGCATTTCATGACTTTCTGATACCACCAATGGAATTTTCACGTGATTTTACTTAAGATTTAACACTCTATATCGCTGCAGCAAGAGTTTGTAACAGACCCATTCTGGTCTTTTTAAGTGGAGTTCTGGCAATTTCGACCAGAATAATTCAGGACTCGTGAAAAAATAAAATTAAAAACAAAACAAATCAAAACAAACCAAAAATGTAAAAAAGTGCTCGAACATTTTTCAAAGTGACAAATAAAAACAATTCTTTGCTGAGAATGTGGTGAAAATGAAGGCTTTAGTTAGCTCATTTTATTTTCAAATTAAACCAAGTTTCCTGATTTATTAATTTATTTTCCAGGCTGTTTGCCCGAAATGTGGAATTGAGACGAACTCCTCCCGGAAAGATTCGGTCTGGTTGTGTAAAATTTGTGCTGAGACGAGGGAAATTTGGAAAAAATCGGGAGCCTGGTTTTACAAGGTGAGTTTAAGCTTTTCAAATGTCCTCTTTCACTACAGATACATTTTGTCACTACATCATTTACATCTTTGTCATCGAAAATTCAGAATCGTGAATTCATCAATTTATAATTTTGTAAATTAAAAGGCCTCTGAAAAAAATCCTTAAGTAAAACGCGATAAAAAACACAAGAAGGAAACCAAGATCTATTAATACCAGGTCAGTTTAGTTGGCGGTCTATGCTAAGGTAACCCGCAACGTGTGTTCCTTTACCGTCGTATTTCGTATAATTTGCTGATGATCCCGCTGTGTCAACCACAACAACGGGGGCGAGATACGCGAACAGACTGCCCACAGACCGTGGGCAAGATCCCCGCAGATCGGGGGTATGCATGGAACGGAACGCGTTCGCCCCTCCTACTTGCTACTGGAATAATCTGGTGTTTATTAATAGATCTTGAAGGAAACGTTGCCTTAATTAAAATGAGGGTTTCGTCATGTTTTACAGAGGCAAATATTCTTGCCATAGAGTGATTAAAACAATGTTTGAGGAATCAAAACGAAGATCAGGGAAAAATATGAATCCTTAAAACTTCCCTGGTAAAATAACTATCAAAGAGCACCCAACATTGTTCAAAGTGTCACTTAAATTAAGTGATATCACCTAATTTAGGTGACAATTGGAACAATTTTAGATGTTCTTTGGTGCTCAGTTTTACCAGGATTGTTGGGAATGCTAGGCTCACTTTCTCACCCATAAAATATATCAAAATAATTGAGCTCACAAGCATTTTGTGTATTTGTTTTCATTTCGTCATTTCTAGCATCATCATAGAACGCCTTCAATTTCGTAAGTAGGCAATGTCAACTCTCGCTATCATCACCAATTGCATAGTTCAAAATTTTGAAGGCGCTTCTATGTGAGTGGACAGAAGGAAACTAGCGCTTGTTTCAAAAGTGTATTGGTTGGTGCCTAGGCGGACCCCGACTGATAATCTTTGGAATTTTTCCAACGCGTTATTTCTCATAATGCATAATATAAATGATTAAAAATGAATGGAAATGAATTTGTGGCTTGGCGTTTTGTTGAAGGTTGCTCTGTAAATTCAAAACATCAAAAACCAAAGTTGAAGGCAAATTTTGTTTTAATATGGAATAGTGAAAAATTGAAAATTCTTCGAGAATTGAAGTCGTCTTCTTTGTGCTTTGTATCAGTGTCTTATGTGTATATGCTATCATTCTCCATACATTTTCGGTTTTCAAAGTTTAATGAGCAAAAGTACAGCATATATGAAAGGAGATTTTAACTTTCAGGGTATTCCAAAGTATGTGATACCACCGAAGAAGGATATCAACAGCAAGTACGCATTCAAGAGACGCATCATTGGGGCTGGCATCGTTGAAAAAAGTGCTTGGCCGAAACCTTCATCTTCACCGTCCAATTTCCTAAGTAAATCTCAACCTTTATTCCAAATTTTTTTTATGAGGACTCTGTGAATAGGATAGCTTGAAAACTTATAGTTGAATGATGTATTTGTCTTCTAAGCATTTCTCCATTCAACCTTTTTTTCCTTCTCTCTTTTTGCAAAACTTTGATTTGCTAAACTTAGAGTCAAATTATCTCAGATTCTACCATAGCTTGAAACTGCTGATTTTAGGGGCAGGTATGCAACCCGCTCTGCAAATGTCAGCATTTTTTTTTTTTTTTTTATCTGCATCACTAAACAGAAAAAAATTAACTCTTTGTTCTTTTGTGTGAAATGTCATCCGACAAAACAAATTTGCCGCTCCACTCATCAGTTTGACAGGTTCCGACAAAAAGTTGCAACGCTTGACTCTAGTATTAGACCATCACGGAAAAAATAGGATTTATAAAATCAGCAAATTGAAGCAAATGCTAATTTTACTAATTATACTTGGTAAAACCTACTAAACTCATATCTAATTTGACAATTTTAACTGTAAATTTTGCTGAAGTATACTTAATTTTTCAATTTGAATTGTAAATACAATCCAAAACATTGTGAATTTTGCAATTAGTTTAGCAGGCCACGACAGCAATTCAAATTACAAGTTACAATTTTTTGGATTGTAAAATTGACGATTCAAATTGAAGATATGATAATCCAAATTGAAAAATTAATAAAACTTGATCAAAATTTATAGTTCAAATGATAAAATTAGCCATGAGTCTAGTCGGTTTTACCAAAAAAAACTACATAGTAAAATTAGCATTTGCTTTATTTTACTGATTTCACAAAACTTGATTGCTTTTACAGTCATTTCATTTTTTTCCGTGACTCTCTGACACTCCCGACAATTGAGGAGTTCTCTGGAAAAACCATGTATAAAACAAAGGATATGCTCGTTCTGTAATTAATGTTTCAAAGTTTTATTGCGTGTGTTTCTGATGAGTTAAACGGATTGATCGTTCCTGACAATAATTGAAGCTTAGGCCATTCATCAGATGAAAATAATGACCCGTTTAACTCACCAGAAACACACACATAGTAACACTTCGAATCATACATTTTCTGAGAACTAGCATACCCACTGTTTCATAAGTGGTTTTTCCAGAGAACTCCTCAGTTGAAAAATCTCATTTTACAATTATTTAGGTTTAAGCCTCCATAAAAATAAATGTGAATATCATTAAAAATCATTGAAACACTCAAATTAATTACGAGTTGTGGGGGGGGGGTCATGTAAATTTTAATCTGTGTGCAAAGGGGAAATTTTCCTCGTGTATCCCCTTAATTCTTCACTGCTTGACCCTTTTTTTCAACCAAATATGGATTTTTCAATTCACTAGGTGGTCAAATAAGCCAGAAAAATAGTGAAAAAAATAATTGGACGGTTTTTCCATCAAAATTATTATTTTTCTGCATTACCGTTTCTTACACATGCTAAAATACCATCAAAAATGGCGGGTAAAGAAGGAAACAATTTTTTTTTCAATTTTTCAGATTTTTTTTTTTTTTTTTTCACCTTACTTGGATTTTTCAAAACGCAAATGTCGAAAGCTTAGTAAAAATAATGAAATTGGGGTTGATTTTGTATGTGGGGGCGAATTCCCCCCCCCGGCATGATTTCCATTATTAAATGCATTATAATGAGGGCTGGTAGTATTTCGGAAAATGTTTAGGCCCATTTTATGTTTTCTTGTAATGTGACACTGGTGTTGAAATAAGTCGAAATATGCGTTGCAATGTCTGATATAGGGTTTTTTATATCATGTGACACCAGAGTCACACTATGCAGTGAGTAGGCCTGTGCGATGTCTCGTTCGGTCCATCGAAGTCACTTCGATGCCGATTTCTAACATTGGAGCGATGTATCGAAAAATCGAAAAATATCGGAAAATATCGAAACATCGATCCACATTGAAACATCGATCGGTATCGAATCATTAATTTACTTAAAAACATCGAAACATCGATATGCATCGAAAAATAGATCTGCATGTTAGCATTACATTTACATCAAAATACCAAAACATCAACAAAAAACTGTCATATTTCTTGATTTTTGTTTTAAAGATCGATTGGAACAGTGACCAACACAACCCTTTGATCGGAAAAATCGATATGAATCGAAGTTGTAATGTTTCGATGTGAATCGATGTTTCAATGTTAATCGATGTTTCTATGTGGATCGATGTTTCGATGCATCTCATGAGACATCGAACCGCATTCGATGTCCCTTAAACATCGAACAAGCGTCGATGTATCGAACATCGAACAAGCGTCGATGTATCGAACATCGAACAAGCGTCGATGTATCGAACATCGAACAAGCGTCGATGTATCGAACATCGCACAGGCCTAGCAGTGAGGGTTAAAGTTTGACCATTTTATTTTTCAATTCCAGAAAAAATGGAGGAGAAGGAGAGAGAAAGAGCTCAAGAGAAAATGACGGCAACGACGCCTGAGAGGAATAATTTGAAAGGCACGGAAAAGAGCAGTCCGAAAACTCCAGAGAAGAGCAGTTTAAAAACGCAGGACAGGAGTGGCCCGGCAAAAATACAAGAGAGAAGCAACAGCAACTCTAGAATGCAAGAGAAGAACGCTTTGAAAGCCTCAGAGAAGAATAGTCCGAAAGAGATGAAAACCTCCGAGTTACGTTCTAAATTTGAAGATAGCCTTATGTTACATTCGAAGTAAGTCTCCATCAATTTCTTTCACCGTCAGTTTTGTTTTCGGTGTTCTTTTTTTTTTTTGAACAATTTTGAGTGTGAAAGTGAACCCGTTTCTTTTAAATCGTATAAATTCCAGTGTGAAATGAATTCGTTTTTCTATTCTATGTGATGCATACGTCGTCGTTCGTTTTCAAAATATTCTCATTGTTGTAAATCATTGTATATTGTTCTATATTTTTCAATTAGCATGATCCCGTTTTGTTTCTAAAAGCTAAGTATTTAAAAAAAAACACATAATTTTTAAGAAATATCTATTTTTGTGCAAACTAATTTTGAATAAATGAAATAAAAGTGGATGTCGTTTTTTTTTTCTTTTATTGGTTTCGATTCTTTTGCGATCAATATGTTTCGTTCGTCGTTTCACACTTCTTATGTACTGTTTATTCATTAATTTAATCCGTCTATCTTATCTTTTCATTTATTTATTTATTCACTTACTCAGCTGTTTTTCTTTTTTTTCCTGTACTTACCGTTTGCTTTTGTTGCAGAAATTTGAATGCGAAAATTTGCTGTAATTGCTTGTCAAATATTAAGTGGTTGAAATTATTTGAAGTGTGGAATGATTTGAAATTAATATCACTCTATCACGTAACTTATGTAAGATTATAGAGAATGAAAGAAATTACTATCACTCTATCACACAACTTATCTAAGATTATAGAGAATGAAAGGTGGGCGGTGGCAGCTGTGAAAAAGATAATTTTGAGGCTCATCAATGCGGCTCCTGATACTGCATATTGTTCATCGTACTACTGGCGGGGGAAAAAAAGAAATTTTTTTGAAACGCTAAAAAAATCCCCTACCTTTTTTTTTATTTAATCGTTGATTCTGGGCTTGAATGAAACGAAAACTTGAGTTTCAGTGGACGTCACGAAGGGCAAAAAAATTTCCCGTCACCCTGAAACGGGAGAGTGGTGACTCACCACTTTTCTTGTCTCGCCATCAAAAATTCTGAGGTACTCGGTATGACTTTCAAAAGAAAGTACCCTGATTGAAATTCTTATTGTTAAATTGTCCCGTTGTTTCCAATAGAATTTTCACTTTTTCATGTCGCACGTTCACAAAAACAAAATTTTAAAAACCTTTTTAATAGCAGTAAAAAGGCTCTAAAAATCTTTTTTCAACTCTTTTTTAAAAGTCTTCAAAAACTTATCAATAACGTTTCAATTTTTTTTTTTTTCGTGCTACTCAAGAAAACCATCGTAACTGATCTGTTTTTCTCTTCATTGTTGTGTCTGTCTCTAAACTTTTGTGGGGTTACAGAAATTTGTCTTTCTCTCTCTTCAGCTATTTGAATGCATGTGTTGGAAAAAAAAAAGCAGAGAAAGGGTCATCACGTGACTTTAGAACCTATTTCTATCTTTTTCTAATGCACGTGTTCTTATGGGACTAGAGAGAGAGAGACTAATTCCTGTAACTGCTTGTTGCATCAGTCCTCATGCAAAGACTAATCTTAAAATATCTTAAAGTTGTTGCACATGATCAGTGGCGTAGCATGCAATTTGGCAACTTTGCAATTCGTCCATTTAAACCAATGAAAAGGATCGAACTATTGGGTGTTCGGTGAGCACCTTCGCATTCGACCTTTTATGTGGATTTAAATGGACATATTAAAACCATGTCAAATTGCAAGCTACGCCACTGCACAGGATGTTCAACCTTCCGAACAAGCAGGTAATTGTTTTTTATTTTCTTGTTTTTGATCGATGTAACGGAACATCCAACAAACACCGGGTAAAGTGTATTGTCTGTATTTTGCTTTTTCTTGCGCACTTTAAATCTGTTTCTTTCTGACTCATAAATCTTTGCATGTTGTATCCCTAACAGCAGGAACTATTGAGCTACGTAATCTCCCTCTCATGTGATTGTCACAAGGTAATTATGTCAGTCCTATCCTTCGCAAATCCTCAAAACAATAAAAAAAAGTAAGTCGGTACCTAGTGGAAAAAAAAGTGCCCAGAAATAAAATTTTTGCTGAGATAACTTTCTTTTTGTGGGTAATTCCTCGCTACCGGAACTTTTTGCTGATGCCAAAAAATGCCGTAGAAATCGCATGATAAAAGCGTCTAAAGAAACCACATGAATGAATATTTCTTCAGTTTTTGTATTTCTAGTTCCGACTTGAAATCACTGTTTACAATTATTCTTTTCTTTCTAAATGAGAAAAATAGCCCAAGAATATTCGACAATTTGATTATACAGTCCAAGAGCAGTTGTAAATACCAGCATGAATCCATTTATATTGTAAAACATTGTGGTATTCCATATAAAACCGCCATATGTATGTAAATAATTTTCTTACGATATTGCTCAAGTCCATCACTGGAATTTCTTGTCTCATAAAAAAAAAAAAAAAAAAAAGGTTTTTTTGATAGTAAGAAATGTTCGATACTTTTTTTATGCATCATAATTATATCGGCCAGATAACTGTGCTAGGCTATTAGTTTTTGTTGGGCCACTTTCTTGATATGAACGGATACAGGAATTTGTCTTTCGCTTTCACTGTCTATTTGAAGACGTTTGTTAGAAAATGACAGCAAAAGGGACCATCATGTGACTTTAGCCCAGAGCAGCCGTTTTGTTAAAATGAATGGCATTTTTCAATTGACCGATGATTCCACAGGTTGAGAAAAGATTACAGTTCAGTTCAGTGTTTGACTGTACTACATGAAAATCTTTTGATCTGTAATATTTTCTCTATCGCCGTTAAATTATTAAAATGGCCGCTAGTTTTTGAAAGTCATCGGCAACTCCACTGGTTGAGAAAAGATTACAGATCATAGTATTTTTATGCAGTACAGACATACACCGGACGGAACTGTGCAATCTTTCCTCAATTGGTGGAATCATTGTTGAGCTGAAAAATGCCACTAATTATACGCAAAACGGCAGCACTGCTTTAGGCTATTAAGTACCTTCGTCCTTTTCTAATCCATGCATTCAAATGGAAGGAGAGAGAGAGAAAAACAAATTCGTGTAACCATCCATGATTCTTGAGTGCAGTGTACTCTAGAAAACTACAGAAGCAAATGAAGAATCTAAATTGTAAAGCATCTAAAAGCATCTCATAAGATTTAGAAACTCAGCTAGACAAAAGATTTCCATGATTAAACTGAGACCCCTCTTAGAAACTTCTTATTTTTTAAAGACCTTCATTTCCTTTGTACGAACCAAATTGGAAAATAAAAATTAAATGATCTTTTATTTTATAGGAATGGAAGTAATGGACGTTCTAGCCCCAGTGTTCAGTCCAATGATTCCAGCTCCATTGCGGATTTCCATTCGGTGATCAACTATAATGATGAAGATAGAAAATGTAAATTTTATTCTTCACAAACTCAAAAGTATTGAAGGCTCATAAATTGAGGCCGTCTCCCGAAAAAGGGCACCCGAAACAACGAGTGTGCTTTTCCTGAGAAATCAGCACTGTGATTTAATAGAGACTGATGTCCAAAGAGCGTACCTTTTGTTTTATGGACCATTTTTTCTAGAAACGGCATCATTTGTAATACAGTGTAACCTTGATTATCTGGACATCGACTATCCGGACATCGACTATCCGGACATCGACTATCCGGACATCGACTATCCGGACATCGACTATCCGGACATCGACTATCCGGACATCGACTAACTGGACATCGACTTTCCGGACACTCAATTATCCGGACGGGGTCCGGATGCGATTTTCAAAACTCGAACGAGAGAAATCAGGAAAAACCTAACCGAACTGTGATCGGGAAATATACCTCAATCGGTCGTACCTGTTTACTTTATCTAGATCTAGATTAGTGGCGTAGCGTGCAATTTGGCAATGTTGTAAAGTGTCCATTTAAAATCATGTAATAGGTTGAATGCGTAGGTGTTCACCAAACACCCAATAGTTCGATCTTTTTCATGGGTTTAAATGGAAAAACTACAACGTTGCCAAATTGCATGCCACGCTACCAATCTAGTTAGACTAGAAAGAAGATAGATTTGTTCTTTAAAGGATAAATAATTAAGATAATATGCAAGTTCCATTGTAAATTTACAAATGTATGTTCTCATTAATACATGCATATTTGCATGTGCATATTTCGCTAATTACAAACGTATTTTTCCGGTCATCTGATAACCAGAATTGGATTATCCGCATATTTAGGTATAAACGGATGGTGTCGAGTCCTAACCAGTCTGGTTAATCGAGGTTCCACTACTGTATAACGATATCTTCTCTGTATGTTTCAGGACAATAGACCGGACCTATTTCACCCTCTTTTTTTAATTAATTTTAAGAAAGTAGGCGAAAAATTAAGGACCCAGTATTGTATCTTTTTAAATTTGAGCACTGGAAAGCCGTGAAAAATTGGTTTGAAGTCCCGAAAATGAGGTGTCCTACGACGTCATAGGACACCAATCCCCATTTAAATACGTGTATTATTACTGATTTGAATAAAGCGGAGTTTCTCAGCAACCGCTTTTCCAAATTAAAACAAAAACATCTCTGGCATCAGCTCACTGAGCACTTTCATTTTTCGAACAAATTCATTCAATTCCAGACCTATGAGATAGGTCCATTTGCCCAATGCTTTACATCCAAAGTTATTCGGTCCAAAATTTTATTGACCTTTTTATATTTTTTCCAAAAACTTTTAAAACGTCCAAACAAAATAATGTACAAAAGCGAGTATAAGTCCAAAGTAAAAAATTGACCTTCATATTTTTTTTATCCAAAACGTAATTTCCATAGCTTTGAGTGAAATGCAGTAACCCTAGTTGGAATTGTACATTCTACCTTACACAGTTTTTTAAGAAAAAATATATTTTTTGGACGGAAATTGGCCAGTTGGAAGACTTTGTAAAAGTAATAATACAAGTACTCTCATAACAGCCTTATTTCCTTACAAGTGACACCTCTGAATTTCTTAACCACCATCTGATGTGTCAATTCGAGTAACTTGCTAATTGAACTATAGTAGCTGCCTTTTAATTAAGTTTCATTCTAATATGGCAAGATTTTTTCCCCTCTCAACCTAACTACATACATAGGGTGTCCCAAAAGTACTGCCCCTTTTTTTATTCTGGGCAAACGGTAGCAGCTATCAAAATGCGGCTTGTGTAGGGTTAAAGTGCTAGTAAATACCAATAAAACAAGACCAGTCTGAGCTCCCCAAATAAAAAATTGACCTAGTTACAGTGTTTTGAAAATGACGTGTCGAGCTGACCCCTCCAGGATTTTTAGCAATTTTTTTTTTGGAGAAAAAAAATATGCTTATTGCATTCTTTGATTGTCAAGGGATGGTGTACCAATATTTTGTCTCTCCTAGGGTGACAATCACTAAGGAATACGACTGCTCTGTACTGTTGAAACTACGAGAGCACATTGCCAAGAAGCGGCCAGAGTTGAAGGAGACGTGGCTCCTGCACCAGGACAACGCCCGCCCCCATACAGCCCAGTTCACTAAGGAGTTCATGGATAAACGCGGGATTGTCTGTCTTCCACATCCCCCCTACAGCCCCGATCTCGCACCCTGCGACTTTTGGTTGTTCCCTACGTTGAAGAAGGGCCTTCGAGGCAAGAGGTTCAACTCAGTCGACGAGATCAAAAGAGCTGTTGAAAGTTTTCTCAACAACCTCAAGAAAGAAGCTTTCGAGAAAACAATTTTGCAGAAGTGGGCAGAACAGTTGCAACGCTGTGTCCAAAGCGAAGGGCGATACCTACTTCGAAAAGGAAACAAATGTGGAGTCATCCAGTGAAGAAGGATAAACGGTATCAATCTTGGTGAGATTCTGTGAAATTAATTTATTTCTAATAAAATGACTTGAATTTGAATTTTTTTTTCTCCAAAAAAAAATTGCTAAAAATCCTGGTGGGGTCAGCTCGACACGTCATTTTCAAAACACTGTAACTCGGTCAATTTTTTATTTAGGGAGCTCAGACTGGTCTTGTTTTATTGGTATTTACTAGCACTTTGGCCCTTCACAAGCCGCATTTTGGTATCTGCTACCGTTCGCCCAGAATAAAAAAAGGGGCAGTACTTTTGGGACACCCTTTGTATGTTTTATTTTTTTTTTTTTTTTACAGTTCCATCCAAGAAGTTAGGTGTTTGTCGAGAATTTTACACTTCCTCATCAAATTTAGCGCAGAATTTTTACAGTCGTGATTCGGATCCTAGAATACCTGATCAAGAAGATGCGTATCCCTCCTCACCCAATGCTAGGTTTGTATATGTATTTATTTATATAATCATTCATGTGTCCCTCTTCTTTTCCCATCCTTGTTTTGATAATACATTGGTTGTCTTTCTTCCCTCTTTGTTTTATCCAGTCCAGTCGTTCGATGTTAAATTTCAGCATATCGAACCATCATGTTTGGGCGGCTGGACTTTACTAACTATTACCTCTATTTTTTTTTAGAAATAAACAGGGAATAATCCTTTAAAATAGGTACTTACATGGTTAAAAGAAACATGGATGTGTATTTTGTGTTTTCATATCCCAATTTCTTTTCCTCGTAGCTGCCTTCAATTTTCAGTGTATGCAATTAGCAGTTCATTGATGTGGTGAAATTGCACACTTCAAGAATTGAAGGCGTTTTCTGTTTTCATAAAAATTGTTTATAATAATTCATACGCTCTAATGAATATGAGCCAACCGCAATACAGATTTAGTAAAAAGGAAGCAAACACATCATTTTACTGTTCCTCATGCAATATAGTCCCTCCCCCTTAATTTTATTATAATTTTTAATCACTGTTGCTTGACCCTTTCATACCTGTTGTACTATGACCTTAAACATAAATTCCTCTCATCAAAATCGTCCTTGAATTTTTTTTTTTCAATATTTCCCTTACAGTTTTAGATTTTTTAAGGCATTCATTCAAGTGCCAATTCTAATAAACTCTGAAAGCCCTGAAAACTGCAAAATTCTTTAAAATTGGTCGAGAAATGGAAAAGTGAAAATTTCCACCAAGATACTTTCTTTTGAAAGTCATAGTACATGTGAATGTACATCTGAATAACATAGAATCTTATGGAGAAAATGAGGAAATATGAGGAAATTGTGCCCAGATCAGCTATAGTGGTCAAAAGTCCGTCCCTGAACAAAAAATATCTTCAGGTTTGAAAGGGTTAAGCAATCATGCATTAAATTCTGGTCAAAAGTGTCAGTTTGGAGGTAAGCATTGCCCCCTTTGCTAAATTATCTTTTTCAATGTGTCTACAGTCGGCACGGCTCTCAGTTACATCTTCCTGGTTCGAGAGATAGCAGATGGCAGGAATCGGACAGAGTCTCGCTCTCCAGCAACCAGTCCGGTAGTCATCTCAAGAATCATGATTCCAATAAGATAGATTGTGATGAGCTGAGTTACTCGTGTATCAGTGAAAATCTTTCCTATACCACCAATAGTAAGTTCAACATTCTTGCTAATATTTATTTATTTATTTTTTTATTTTTTTCATTTATTTTTTCCCATTATTTATTTCATTTAGTCTTTTCTTTCTGTAAAGGAGCCTACAAGGGTCATGAAGCAATATGATCTGAGATTGTCAAAAAAATGTCCAAAATTCATTAAGTAAATTTCTCAGAAATTTCTCATTTATAAACTTTTTCAGAGAAGAAATTTGTAAATATAGTACCAAACATGAAAATAGGTTAGAAAACATGCACCCCAGCAACTTGGCAATAAATCTATCAGATAAAAGTAGTGAGACGAGGCGTCTTAAAAGATTTAAGCCCCTCTGGACCTGCCGTTTAGATATAACAACTTGTAAATATTGAACTTGCGCAAAACGAAGTTATAACAATCAAGTAGTACCCCTAATGAAGGATACTCTCATGTGATATAAACTTAGTGAAAACATTTTCTCTTAGCATTATAAATAATAGCTGATTGTAAATAGTAATCATAGTAAAGAAAAAAAACAATAAAAAGAATTATAAACTTTCAAGACCAATTTTAATCACAGAAAGCACTCTGACAAGTACTTTAAATCTAGATATGTGACAGGAAAGTTTTTAATTAATCTTAAAAGGTCGAAAAGAATGATTTTTGATGACTTTTTTCACAGAGTTTTGGCCACTTTTTTCGATCTCGGACCAGTGCAGTGACAATATTCAGGTTTAATACGTGTTTTTTTTTTTTTTTTTTTTTTTTTTTTTTTTTTTTGCAGAAAAACCAGATTTACAAAATTTTTATTTAGCAATATTTAGTATTAAATTGTGTTACATGGCACTTACCTTCACGTTTTGAACTTTTGTCCCTGTAGGTGCTTTAAGCTGTATCGAGCTAACAATTCAATATGATTCAACTGCCAATTCTTTGCACATATCTCTGCATCGAGCTAAGGTTAGTACTCAAGTTTAAGTTGCATCAAATTAAATACCTATGAAGCAAGGTATATGGAGAACAGGTATGGACAACACTCGACTCAGGGGGCGTGGCCACTTTGGAAAAAGCGACTTCGTCGCCACCTTGTATACTCAAATTTATTTACTCAAATTTACTCTGTGTATCTTACATTGTTGTTTGAAGTTAGATTTGAGAGGAAAGTTTATCTGAAGCAATACTTTATTTATTTGAACAATGAAATGTAATTTTTATCTTTAAATTTTAATTTTGTGACTATAGAACGGATGAACATTGTCAATTACGTTGTTCACTTTCCTTTTCAAGATGTGAAATCTAAATTTGAATTGCACGGTCAGAAAAATGGCGGTGGAGTTGCTTTTTTCACAACCAATCAGAGCCAACCTCAGAGTGTTGTCCATACCTGTTCTCCATCTATCTTGCCTATAGAGTATGTATTCAATGTAGGTACACCAGTAGCGGCCCGTACAATTTGGCAGCAACAAATCCTCTTCATTTAAACCTATGTGTAGGAATCGATATTTAGGAGGTGCATTGCACCCAGAGAAATCAATACTTTTGCACTGGTTTAAATGGCAAAACACATGGTTGCCAAATTGCACCAGCCGCCACTGCTGTATACTGACTCACTCTATCATTTGATTTTTTTATTAATTTGTTGATTGATTTATTATTTCAAATAAAATAAAATTAAAAAAAAAAACAAACCGAGACAGACAGAAAAAAAGCAGAACTCTAAAACATTCGTTTCAGAAATGTAAGGGACCCGGACCAATAATCTTTGACATTTTTCCAACACTATTTCTCATTTAAATAAAAATTCAACCAAAACGAGAGTTTTCTGTATTTCATTTTGATATGTATCCAAGTACATATTTATGCTTCCATCTATTGGATTACCTACAATAATTTTGCTGTCCGCAACTTTTTAGTCAAAACTTTATTTACATCAATTTTCTGGTTTTTAGGGTTTGAAGGCGACTGATATAAATGGCCTGGCTGATCCATTTTGTAAATTGAACTTATTACCAGTTGATATTCAGGTATGTTTGTTATTCAATTTCTCCCCCCCCCCCCCCCCCGAATTAAATTTAAAAAAAAATAAAACGATGTACCCTCAAAAAAATTAAATTGTGAAGACCTCACTAATTTTATTAAGGTCAGTATGTTTTCTCCGCAGGCAACAATGTGGCGAACCTGTTTAAGGTGATCCAATTAATATCCAATTAGGATAAAAATGTACCTATGTATCAAGTTTTTTTACGCATAAAAAGTCCATATAAATTATCTGAGCTGTGTTTTGTGTATGTTTAATGACATCTCTTAATTCACCAATGATTACTCTGGTTGACCAAAAAATTGCACTGTGCAGTTCAGTGAAATGCACCAAATTACTAAACTACATAGGTAGGTACCTAATCTAGTCATTGGTGAATTAAAAAATGTCATGAAACATGCACAGAACAGCAGCTCTGAAAATTATATGCTTTTTTCGGTATCCAAGGATGGATGTTTTAAAAAATTTGTACTAAGATTTTATTTTACTTTTATTCATTTATTTATTTTATATATATATTTTTTTTTTTTTTATTAAAATTGTGTTTAATTTTTTTTGTTTCTATGTATTATTATTTTTTTTAAATCTTGTATTTTCTTAAGTTTTAATAACCTCTCGTATACGCAAACTGTGTCAGTGATTTTGACCTTTTTCTTTTCACAGTCCTACCGTTTACGAACAAAAACCGTCCACAAAACCAGAAATCCAGAATTCAACGAAGTTCTCACTTTTTATGGTGTAACCGAGTCAAAACTAGAAAAACAAGCGCTTCACATTTTAGTACTGGATGATGACAAATACGGTCACGATATTCTCGGTGAAGCCAGTCTTCAGTTGAACCGACTACGACCTCACGTTGCGCAGAACCTGTGCCTCCCTCTACATAAACACTTTCCGTCGGAGAGCGACGAAGTGGTCTGGGGAGAAAACCGATGGTCGCAAGGTCGGATCCTCGTCACTTTATGCTACTCAACGAAGAAACATGCCCTAGTTGTCGGTATCGTTCAGTGTACCGATCTGTTACCAATGGATAACAATGGTTTCTCGGATCCTTTTGTCAAACTCTTCTTGAAACCGGATCCGCACAGACGGAAGTTCAAAACCAGTGTCAAATGGAAGAACTTGAATCCGACATTTAACGAGGAATTCAGCTTTGAAACAAAAATGCCAGACCTGTCAAAACAAACTTTGTGTCTCACTGTTTGGGACAAGGATTATGGGAAGCGCAATGATTATTTAGGTGAGAAACAAACTTTGTTTGACATTTTTTTTCCGAGTTCTTTTCAGTGGCGGCTCCTAAATCTCAGCACTTGTGAGGCGAATAATAAATGAGTCACTCAGGAGTCCTGAAGGCATGGGGGAAAAAGAGGTCTGGGGGAGCCTCCTTCAGAAAATTTTGAATAAAACACTGAAAAAAAAACCCCGGTAAATTAATCAAACACGGTTGGTGATCATGTACTTACAGCAACACGGCCCAAGTAATGTATCAAATTTTATTTTCCAATTGATTTTCTTATAGATATATTCATAATTATATCAATGGTATCAAATAGTAATTGGACGACAAAATGGAATTAAGAGGGCCTTGCAGTGATCATATACAGTAACACGGCCCGATTAATGAATTGGGTTTTTTTTTTTTCAGTGAACTAGGTTGGATCGTGAAATTCTTGGATTTTAATAGTATTTACACAATGCTCCGCGCTCATTTCCATCCGTTAAAAATTATAGTTTTTAGACCCATGCATGGGACCCATGGAACTACCCGCCATGAGTAACGGGTGAATGTATAGTTGCATACTTTAATAATTGAAGGCGTTTTTACCAATGGCTTGAAGAAAAGTTTGCAATAGACGCATTCACCCAAAATTGAGATCCATGGAACTGCCCCGTCATGAGTTTCGCGAGTGAATGTCTAATTGCATACTCCAATAATTGAAGGCGTTTTTACTGTCTAAAAAAATAAACTATAGCCGTCTTTTTTTACGTCCACAGTCGTTCGCGGCTCACAAAACGCGGTCATGAAATTATCTGTTCTTATGAAAGAATCTCATTGCATCTAGTCTAATTTGAAATCTTGAAACCTTCCCGCATTATTTACTTTGCGGTCCACGGTCCTTATGGACCGCAGAACTATTTTCATCCACCCGTCCGCAGTGGATGATTGTGGGCATAAAAAAAGACGGCTTAGCTAACTTTTTTCAACCTAAGAAATGTGAAAACGCTCTAAGTCTTTAACCATCATGCATTTATACTTAAGTAAGGTTTTTTTATTTTTTATAGTGTCACTGAAACTGAATTAATGCTTGCAGGTTGCTTGGAGCTCGGATATCAATCAAAAGGCGATAGGTTGAAACAGTGGGTCGATATGATGAAATGTCCTGACCACAAACACGAAGGCTGGCATAATTTATGTGACGATATGATAGCAGAACAATAAATTCCATTATGTTTTCACACTCAAAGTTATTTTAAGTTTAAGGAAACGCACTTAAGGTGCTAACTAATCAAATTGATGATTCATGCTCTCAAACATCCTACATATTTGAGGACCTGAGGTGCATATTATCAGATGGTTTGTGATTCATGATCAAATATGATAAATAAAATTAGCAGGCTAGTAAGCAACGTCAAGGGGTAATAATGTTTAGCGATTTTTTTTTTTTCCTGCTATCAAAACGTATAAGAAAAGATGTTCCGAGCTTATCCAACGACAGAGCTTACTAAATCATGATGGTGTCAAATAATTTCATGAACTTAATGAATGTTTAATTAATTTAATTTAACCAACTTCAACAGCTTTTTAGAGATTTCAAAATACTTCAGAGGCTTCTTGATTAGATTTTACTTAGAGAATTTCGACAATTTTTAACAGTTTTAATCGTAACTTTGAACAGCACTTTTTGCCTGTATTGTCATTCCTGTTGTTTACAAGTACCTTAATCCTTTCAAAGTTGATTAAAATTTATCAATGAATTCCGGAACCTAGGTACTTCACCCACTGATTATTTTTCCAAGAGGCAAGGTCACAAGGTGACAACATTGTTTTTTTTCCAGGGGTTTTTCACTTGCGGTCGATTTTACGTTAATAAGGTATAAGCGGTATTGTCAGGGAAATTTTCTTCTGAAAATGCTGAACAACATTACCAAGAGAGTGAGCAGTCGAAGCAATTTTTTTTGTCTAATTAATTAGTTTCTTCATAGTTGACAATGTAAAATAAATTGAATATATACCTAATTTTTCAAATTGTATGGCTTCTAAGCATCATAAAATCAGTCCGTTAAGGGTTTTTATGAAATGATTTCCAGAATGACATTTTGACTCTTAGAAGCCACGAAATATGCATGAATTGCATTGTTCATTGTAAAGTCGGAGAATTAAAAAGAGACAGTCAAATCCTTAGATTTTGGTTCAGGTATGCAACCTGCAATACTTATCACGATGAATTTAAGCATTGTGGGTTGCCTACTTGATCAAATCTAAGGGGTCAACTGGCATTATTTAATTCGCCAACCATACTTTCAATGCTTGTTCAATTAAGAAGAAATTCATGAATTTAACAAGGAAAACTATGATTTTACTCCTAGTTTCAATGCAGAGAAAAAAATTATTTTTAAATGTGGACTAAAAAGGTAACATTCAAATAATTCATTCATTTAATTACCTATTCCATCAGATAGTGGTTGCTTTGTCAGAAATCTCCGAAAATAAAAAAAAAAAAAACAACTGTTTTCTTACTAGCTTGATCGATTCATCGAATCAATTTTTAAAAGCTTTTTTTTGTGTAAATATAATTGATTAAGTCAAGAGTTATATTTCAATCGTTTTTTGCATTTTCAATACTTCGCTGTTTTGGCTTTCCCTATTGTTATTGCAAGCAAATACATTTTTATTTTTAATTAACGAGGTTTTCATTCATTCCTCAAACAAACTCATATCTTACTTTTCATATATGTTTAGTTTTCCTTGTCAGATGGTCGAATTTGGAGATTGGGAAAGTGTAGACAGCTACCTAAGGCAGCAAATTGAGAACAACCAATGGGGCAGTTGCAAGGGTCTGAAATGTTACGTTTTTTATAAAGAAAATGAAAGTACTTGATGAGCTGACAAGGGGAACGTCTCAAGTGTCCGCCTCCGATTTTGATGAAATATAGCTCAAAATCTTCATTAAGTGACGCTGATTAACACCCTGTATTTACTTTTTGCCAATGCGCCTTTAAAGTTGGTGAAAAAAAAGTTCAAAGTTCGCAGCTGAACTGCGTGAAATCGTCGGAGCGTGCTAAGGGTGGCGAAATCGTACGTGTACCCTATTGTCAGCCTGTGGCATAGTGGCTCAGGCGCTCGACTCGCATGCGCGCGGTCCCTAGTTCGATCCCCAGAGAAGGACATAAGTTTTTGCACATACTTTTCCTCCCGTTCTGGAGTGTTCCTCGCCATACTATCCTTTGAAAACCTTCTCAAAATTATTTTTACATTATTTTTACATCATTCCTGTGGATAGAAGGTTCGTTGTAAGTACGTCGAAATCAACAATTCGACCGCACTCGTGTGGGTGTTCGCGATAAATGTTACACAAGGAAAAAATAACACACGAATAATTTTGGAAAGGTCTCTCACGAATCACCTCTGACACTTACATGGACACTGAAATACCCTCCAAAAATAATTTATAAAAATGGAGGCATGAATAAAAAACCATAGTTATAAGAGAAAAAAATTATTCGTATGTTATTCTTTCCTTATGTAACATTTATTGCAAACACCCACACAAGTGCGGTCGAATTGTTGATTTCGACGTACTTACAACGAACCTTCTATCCACAGGAATGATGTAAAAATAATGCAAAAATAATTTTGAGAAGGTTTTCAAAGGATAGTTTGGCGAGGAACACTCCAGAACGGGAGGAAAAGTATGTGCAAAAACTTATAATCTCCTCTGGGGATCGAACTAGGGACCGCGCGCAGGCGAGTCGAGCGCCTGAGCCACTACTCCACGGGCTGAGAGTAGATTAGGGTTACGATTTCGCCACCCTTACCACGCTCCGACGATTTCACGCAGTTCAGCTGCAAACTTTGAACTTTTTTTTCACCAACTTTAAAGGCGCATTGGCAAAAAGTAAATACAGGGTGTTAATCAGCGTCACTCAATGAAGATTTTGAGCTATATTTCATCAAAATCGGAGGCGGACACTTGAGACGTTCCCCTTATGAGAACAAAAATACCTTTGGTCTCTAATTAAGTCTCTTAGTTCTGGAGATGAGATTTTGGCCGAAAATACATTGTTTTAAATTGGAATTCCACATTGTGACGTCACTAAGCACACAATTTTTTGCAACTTAACACCTGTGTATCTCCAAAACCAGGACACTTAGGAACAACCTAAGGCACCATTGTTCTCAGCTCATCAAGTACCTACCTACTATCATTTTCTTTATAAAAAAACAGAAAATTGCAGACCCTTGCAACTGCCCCATTGTTTGCTTAGGTATCCAATTTTTGTGTCCATGAAAGGAGCTGTGTCCATAAGGTATATTAATTTAGCCCCGCAAAGGGTCAAAAGCATGTAAAATTAGGTACCCATCTGTCACAAATCACTGAAAAATCACCAGAAATCGGAAGTAAATCTTCAATTTGTCACGTTTTTTTCGTACTGCAATAAATCATGACAAAGTCATTATTTTTTCGGATCTTTGCTGCGTTGTTCTCCGAGATAAATTTCAGAAGAGCTTCAGGTATATTGGTTCCACACCGTGCGCTTCCGCACTCTCCATTATTGCTCTTGTATAGAACGAATCGAAGGCTGTTTGAAGTCAACAAATCAGTGGCGGTTTGTGCGATTTGGCAACCATGCAATCTATCCATTTAAACCTATGTACAATAATTGAATCTTGAGGAGGCTGAGAGCCTCCTGGAGTATCGATTGTTTTACATTTGTTTAAATGTAAGAAAGGCAATGTTGCCAAATTGCAGGAGCCACCACTGCAACAAATATCAAGCAAAGAGGGAAATTGTATTTTCTGGCTCTTTGAATGAGTTCCTGAAGCCCAAAAATGTAGTCGGTTGATTGGTGAGAAGCTTCCCTGAATTTTTTTTTTGAGACTTTGTCAAAAGAGGTGACCATTCTGACTTAGACACTACTTGTGAATCGATTGAGAGTGTTTCCGGCTGAAATGGAGCAGCAGTACTCGATAAATGGCACTTTGAACAATGTGTACTGATTTCGGCATCAACCCGAAATAAAGGTGCTCCAAGCAACCTGAAAATCGGAATATCATCAATAAGATCAAGATCAAAAGTCACGTCAATAGGCATCGATTCCTACGCAATTGGACCTGCAGAATCGATTGCAAAAATCTGCAAATCGATCTGAAGCTTCGTTCTCGTGTAATCGGCAATGGAACCAGAAGAACCGGCTATGTTCAAATCCCCAGGAATCTAATTCGGAAAAACCACTGATTCTTCGAGAAGGAGTTCTCGGATCGATCCGGCCACCATCGGAATCGATTTCTCAGACCGTTTTACATCCAAGTAGTCACGTTAAAATGAGCATCGTAAAATTTGATCATCGTGAGATAGCTACTTTTCGTAATTTCTTTGTTCTCGATTTAAAATGCAAAAAAAGCTGCTTTCCCTAAAAGTGACTACATAGTGGCGCTATCCGTTGGATTGAAATTTGAAAGAGTTTATCCTACAGTCACCTTAAGATGCTTTTTCGGAGTGATCCCACCCGTTCAAAATGACTAGCATTTACCAGCCTGCCAGTGACTCAAAGCAGGTCACTTAATTCTACTACTTTCACTAGCAAAGCTAGAAAAGAAAGAGGCTTGAGGAAAGCTTTGTAAAACGAACATTGAAATTGGTCTTCCTTTTTTTGAAGGGGGACATTATTTTACTGAGTTTTTGATTTCCGAATCTGCTATCGGATCAAGGATGACTAAAAAATCCTTTCATCCTTGGTTGATCACATGGGCGGATACAGGGAACTGTCTTTCTCTCTCTCCCTCCATTTGAACTTATGAGTTAGAAAAGGATAGCAAAGGAGGCCATCACGTGACTTTGGCCCCCTCCTCTGTCCTTTTCTAACGCACGTTTTCAAATGGGAGGAGAGAGAGAAAGACAATTCCCTGTATCCGCCCATGGTTGATCATTCAAGATATGTCAAGAAGTACAGGAAAATAAATACATAGATTCTTTAGGGTACCTTTTATTATAAATAGATAATATAAATTTAAGATTATGATACACAAAATAAAATACTCAAAGATAAAAGTGTTAATTCACGTAAGTGATGAATGCATGTACACAATGCAAGTACATGAAGAACCAATACCTTACATATAAATATATACTTTACTTATTTTATTACGTATCGTACATCAACAATATTTTTACTGTTTTATACATCAACAAACAACAAACGTCTCTTATAAAAAAAATAATAATTATACTGTGATGATAATAATAGAAAACATGAAAAATAAGGGTAGATACATATAGCATTCATTTAAAAGCTACCTATATACGGAGTGTAATTAGACGATAGTTAAACACTTATTACCTCTTTTTCATTAAAAATAGAAAATTAATTTTCATATTAAATATAAAATGTTTTCATGATGAATAATAATAGAAAATTTTCAAGTGGATATTCTTTAATAAAGAATGGTAAATACTTCTTCCAATAAATCCAAAAGGTAATAATTTTTTTTTGCTGGTGCCATTAACCTATACAGAGTTTAATTAGACCGTAGTTAAATACTTTTACCTCGTTTTCATTGCAAGTAGAAAATTTTTACATTGCCAATAGACATTTTTTAATTATAAATAGAAAATTAAATTTTCATAATAAATGGCTAATGGATATTCTTTGATTATGAATGGTAAATACTTCTTTCAATAAATCCAAAAGGTAATAATTTTTTGTTTATTTTTTTTTTTTTTGGATGCAATATTATTTTTTTTACTATATTAATAATATAATAAACTGCTAACTCTACCTAGTGCTGGGCAGATATTTTATCATTTCAAGAATATTTACAAAAAAACTCAAGAGAGTAGAATAAAAAAAGTATAGTTGAGCAACTTTGTGGGGGGAAAAAATAAAAGAACAGCGGAGACATTCATCGGAAAAATCGAGGGATGACAACTTTCATCAAAATCTTTGATTAACTTTATAGCCGCGTAATCTTAAATAATAGATATTAAGTAGACTGGAGGGTTAGGTCCGGTTTGATATAATTACTACGGGACTGACATCTAGTAAACTGTGTGTTGCGTTCTGGTTGAATAACACTGTTTAACTGGGTCTCCCTAACGTTGAAAGTTGAGTTGTCTCGATAAAAAAGTAAACTCGTCCTTTTTTTTTTTTTACCTCGATCAGAGTCCATCGACAACAGATTAGTACGAAAAGGCTATAATCTCTTTACTCTGATCTATTAATACAGTCGGTAAGCGTCAAATTAGAAAATCAACCCTGATTTGAGCGCAAAGATTTCAGCACAATTTGACCGACCTGTTGTGCACAGAGGACCTCTCCTCTCATCCTGTTCCCTTTAATCCGCCTAGTAGTTTGGTATACAATATACATGACCTCATAAATTAGCTACTTATGAAGGATAAGTAACTTGACAAGATAAATACAGAAAGTATGTAAATGCTTATAAAAATGGACGGACTATAAAAATAAAAACTACTGATAAAACGATAATGTTTCTCTTACAATAACTAGATCAACGGACTTCTAAACAATCATCGAGGGGCCACTCCTTCAAATAAAGTTGACTGCCCTTTTCTTTCTTTTTTTTCAGTGCTGCAGCTTATTAAAACACATAAACCTTCATGAATTTTTCACCCAATGGTGCTCTCTTGCTAACTTTTGCTACAAGCAATTGAATAGTTGATTCTTGAATAAAATCCAGAAAAAACTTAGGAAATTCACTCAAAGATTCACAAAATGAATTCAAGTTTAAGACATAATGGCGAAGCTACCCAGGTAGGTACCATGGGAGATTCCCATCTAATTTGAACCTTCCCTCCGTGTGTTTCTGTGGAGAGAGAGACAAATTAGAAAGAAGTCCCCCGTGACACCTGCTTAGCTCTGCCATGTAAGAGCAAAGATAGCGGAGCTATGCAAGTATCATAGGAGATTCCTATCTAATTTGTTTCTCTCTCCATAGAAACACACAGAGGAAAGTCTCAAATTAGATTAGAATCTCATATGATACCTGCATAGCTCTGCCATTTAAGATGTAAGATGGCGGAGCTAAGCAAGTAACATGGGAGATTCCTATCTAATTTGTATCTCTCCCTATAGAAACACACAGAGGAAAGTCTCAAATTAGATAAGAATCTCAAGAGCTAAGATGGCAGAGCTAGAGCTCGTTTCAGAAGTGTAGGCGGACCAAAACCATAATCTTTGGCGAATTTTCAACTTTTATTCCTTCAAATCAATACCGAATTTGCCCCTGACTTTATTCTTTTGTGTTTAAAGTTTTCTTCATTGAAAAGTGAACACTCAATTTCATTTTTATTCATTTTCATCGAGCATTATCAGAAATAATGTTGACAAATTCCAAAGATTATCGGTCTAGGTCCGCCTACACTTCTGAAACGAGCTCTATGCAGGTATCATAGGAGATTCCTATCTAATTTGTCTCTCTCTTTATAAAGCACACAGAGGGTAGTCTCAAATTAGAAGAATCTCAGAATCTCCCGTGGTACCTGCATAGTTCTGCCACTACGCCTTAAACTTTGAAGTTACTTTGTAAGTCTGTGAGTAAATTTGGTGGTTTTTAAAGTTTGCTCATTGTCATTTTTGCTGGTTTTTACACAAGAGTTAACCAACTACGTGCAGCAAAAGTTAGCAAGCGCCTCATTCATTGCATCTACGCTCCTTCAAGACAAACAATTCTAAGGATTATAAGTGATAATAATTAATTGGGGTTTGAATAATTAAGATGAATACACAGTATGTACTATAGTTACATACTCCACAAAGCTTTCCTTTTAGATGGTTATCTACTCTTTGGAAGCATTAAACCCTTAACGTAAAACAGTAACAAAAATAATAACAACTGTACAAAAGAAGAAAAAATATGAATAAATACGTGATACTCAAAGAAAGGACATTAGTCATCTTTCCCTTCTCTTTGCAGGTGAGGAGTGTACGCAAACACTTTTACAATTCTGGCTTAAGGTGATTTTTCAGCGTTTAGTGCTAATTGCTGCCACCAGAGCACTACCGTTCGATTATAGTGTCAAATCACAGGCCGAAAGAAATTTATATTTAAGAAAACGGAGTGTCAGTAACTAGATAATTATCTGAAGAATGTCTCTGTAAAATATATTGTCAATAACTTCAAAAATAAGGCTGAAAGTATCAAAAAATGGAATATCACAAATCGATTCTTATATCGAAATGCGATATTTCATTATTAAGTAATTTTAGCTTTATTTTTTGAAGTTATTTACGAGCTATTTTGCAGAGACATTCTTCAGATGATTATTTAGTATCTGACTTTCCGTTATCTCAAATATAAATAACTTTCGGCCTTTAATTTGACAATAATGGAACGGTAGCGCTCTGGTGGCAGAAATCGGCAATAAACGCTGAAGAATCACTTTCAGGAGACCAGGGTTCAAAATAATCATTTAATTCCGTCCCTTTTAAATTCCATTCATTACTATTCATATTAAATAAAAATTATCTTTGAATAATGTTGCACGTTATGGCACAAATTGGCTTACAGTTGGACTGAAAGAAACATTTTTCAGAAACACTTGACGTTCTGCCGTTACAGAGCGACACTAAGTCACAACATTCTCACCATACCTGTCAGCGAGATAATTTCTCATGAACAATCCTAGGATTTCCATGGATGCCAAAAATTCTCCATCACACAATCCCACAGTTATAAGCGTATTAGTTCATTAAAGTGATTCAGAAATGAGGTCAATCGAGTCAACTTTCCGATGGATGTTGTCGTTTACTGAACGCTAACTTGGCCTCCATGCCTCAGCTTCAAAGCTTTCAGCTCATACTTTAAGCCTCTAGTATGTCTGTTAAAGGCCAACCATGGAGGAATGAAAAATGCTAACTTTGCCTGATTTCTTACTCGCTGACCATGCAGCATCTTTGATATGACTTTTCTCCAGTACCTATTAAAAATACGCTAAATGTCTAGTGACCTGAAAATTCAGGAAATGCCGAATACATGCTAATATTTGCTAAATTGGCTAATTCTTGCTTGGAAGTACCAAACTAGGTCTTCTTTTTGCAAGAAAAAGCTAATGAGGGCATTTACTAGAAAAATAAAGCTAATTTTAACTGGAACTAGTTGATTAATGATTAGTCAACTAGAATTAGCTATACGTAGCACCTATGTTTTCTTTTTTTGGAGTGATAAATAGCAAAGTTTTTGGAATATTCAAATCAAATTTTCTTGGGCCATGACATGAGTTTGTTTCAGACGTATAAGCACCAGCTCAATGATAATAATCTTTGGTGAATACATACTCTATTTTCATCATTTCTCAATGAAAAGCCAATGCTCTGATTCATTTTCATTCATTTTTACTGTGTAATAATTATGGGAATAAGGTTCAGAAATTCCAAAGATTATCGTTCTAGATGCGCGTAAACTTCTGGAACAACCTCTAGCTGATTTCGATTAGTGTATACCACTGCAGTTGAACCGTTTTTCAATGGACACAATTCTGTTTGTCAGCTAGGTGTGTATGATTTTTGAAACATCTCAGGAAAGGTAAGGTCACAATTATCTTTGGTAATCTGACAAAATTTAATCAGGACATTTACTACTAAGTCAGCAAGAAAAGTAATAGCTGACTCAGAAATTTCTAAAAGGTAAATTTTCAGGTCACCGTAAATTTCACATTTAATGTTATTAACTATCTATATATTTAAAACCAAAAGGTGTATTTGACCCTTCGTCAAATTTCAAATAAATCTTGACTAAAAGTAAAAGTTGAAAAATAAAATTTACCCATCCTAATTGAATAGTTTAGTCCAACTCAGGCAAAAATATTATGAGCAATTCAACAGGTGAAAAATGACAGAGACAAAGAATTGTCGAGAAAAAGGATGCGTCCATTGCAACAGAACTTTTTGCTAACTCCCGGGGGTTTCATGGAAAAAGCATGTTTTGAAACATTGAGTTGACTTTAAAGTTAGGGAAATGATTAATCGTGGACAAATAATATTTATTAAAGTGGACGTAAAAACCATGGATTTTGAAAAAAATGGACATAAGTACGTGGACATGAAGTCTGTGTAAGTACCATTTGTTTGGTAGCTTTCAATGCGTCAACGATTCCACATCTTTGAAATATTCCAGCGTCAGAAAAAAGTTCCGTCACCGTGGAATCACCTAAAAAACAGAAACTTTAGAAATATATCTGAATAAAAAAAATAAATGAAAAAAAAAGGAAAACTCAAGCTAAAGAGTAACAATGCAGATAAAACTTAACTTTCTATTTGTTTGTACAAAACTTATAAATTAAGGCAAACAAAACAATCATCGAACAACAATATGCAATGATCCGGCAGTCTCCTCTCTTTCTCTCTTTTATAGAATCATTGGAGCCGAGCGGTCGTTGGTCTTCGTTTTCCTTAACTTAACCGTCGCAAACATGTTTGGAGTGATTCTGTGAACAAAAACATAAAGATCGTTAAAAACAGTTGGTCCTGTAGTATACAAAAAGATGTACACAAATATGATAGAAACAATTACTTGCATAATTATTTCTTGTAACATTGTTCATTTAGTTCACTAAGTCAGTTTAGTTAAAAAGTAAGGAAAACACACGTGGGGTAGTAAGGGTTAAAAAGAAAACTGAGAGGACCCTAAAAGACGCGCTGTATTGCCTGTTTTTATGGTAGCTTTGTATCACCCATTTTGAGCTATATAGAGGAAAATAATGGAGAGAGTTAAAATGAAGGACTGTCATAAAACAGGTTTTTTTGGGATGGGGCCACAGATACTGTTCATGAACTTAAATGAAATGTAACCAAAGAGATTCACAGGGAAAAGAAAATAGGGGAGTGGAATTAAAAGAAAAAAAATTACCAAATAAACTCAAAAATTAAATACTAAAAAAAAAAAAAAAAAAAAAAAAAAAAAAAAAAAAAGAAACCATATAAATATGAACTAAATAAATTAAAAAAAAAATAAATAAATAAAAACTGAAAGTTAAGACAAATAACAAACTCAAAATCAAAAATACCTAGAAGAGCTGAAAATGAAAATAAATGATACGATAATATTCATTTTCATTTCAAAGTCGGATGATCGTCCCACGAATCATAGATCCATGACGGAGTGTTCTCTTTGTTGTGCGAACGGAAGTATTTCGTATTCGCAATGTGCAACTCGTCATCATCATCATCATCATCAAAATCGTTGTCGTCCATGCGATGACTGTTACGATGATGCCGATTTATCGAATTATTATTAATCGCTTGCGAAGAAGACGTTTTGATCAAGTGCGTCCTCGGCAGCATTCCGTTCCGTTGAACATACTGTTGCTGCTGCTTACGCATGGTAGTGTGATCGTCGACGACAATACAAGACTCCGTATCAGCATTGTTGCTCGTACTTCCGTTGTCCGAGCCAAGAGTGTTGACTGATGAAGAAGTATCCAGGTGCGGATGATGATTCATCGACTTTTCATTTTCATCATCGATATTAATATCAACGCTCGTCAATTTCTTATTCATCATTGGAGTTCCGTGATTACTCCGTGTGATTGTATTTGTATTCGAATCATCCATCAATGAATGGATATCGACAAGCGAACGGTGTTTCCACATTGCCATCCCTTCAAGAACATCTTCGTTCTTACGGAATTTCCAAAGCGACTTTGTCCGTTTGATCTTTTTGTCAGTCATATAGAAATCTTCTTCGTTTTTTGTATTACGTCTTTCAAGAGTTGATAAGTGACCAACACTTGATGAATAGTAACCGTTGTCTTTGTTCTTGTAGTTCAACGTTGACATACTACCATTCATGATTGAGTCCGACTTGTAATCTTTTTTGCTCATCTGCTGATAGTCGTCCGCATTTTTCCAACTTTGAACCGGCTGAATTGGTTTCTTTGTTTTCAATTCGCTGTCGCTCTTGTGCCCGTTCATTGATCGTTGTTTCGTCGAAGTGTTGGACGATCCCATCCCGTTTGACTTTGAGCTCCATTTCTTCTTTTGACTATAAAAAAAAACAAACGCTTAAATTACTTTAGTTTGACTGAGATTTGCGACTGTATTGTAAAAAAATGAAAATCCAAAACCAAAGTGATCCATTCGTTAAACGCGTACTTCTTAAAGAGTTAGCTGTCAGAAGGCCCACCGTCACCAAATAGCATAACACACTTGAGGCTGATTGTTTTTATGTATAACCGCATTAATAAATAAAATACTATGCATTAACAGGCATAAGGGTGATTATACGGTAAGAGACAATTTTATGGCAGCATTACAGAGGTCAACAGTCAGCCGACAGCCCAACAATGCACTTATCAGTTGCAATCAGTTAGGACAAAACTTGAATAGCATTCCAAACTGTCCCTCTCACTCTCACCTGATCTTTTCATTTTCATTCAATTCATTGGCTCAAGTGAAAAGTTCTGTCATGTGAAATCATGCATAGAATCACCCGTAAGAAAAAGAAGTAAAAAGTGCTGGAGGTCTGGTAGTTTTAGTACAAGAGGAAATACATTTGTTAGCCAATAGTATTTTAGCAAAGGAAGAAATGCATTTGTTAGCCAATAGTATTTTAGCAAAGGAAGGAAAACATTTGTTAGCCGATAGTATTTTAGCAAAGGAAGAAATACATTTGTTAGCCAATAGTATTTTAGCAAAGGAAGGAAAACATTTGTTTGCCAATAGTATTTTAGTGAAGGAAGAAATAAATTTGTTAGCCAACCTTACTTTAGCAAAGGATGGAAAACATTTGTTAGCCAATAGCGAAACAAAGAACAAGCAAGTTCAGCGATAAAAAATACAAGCTGTTGAAAAATTGGCAAGTTACAAAATTAGGATGCTTTGAGCTCAGACAGGTGAAGTGTACAACACATTTTTGTTTCTCAACAACTAGTGGAACATACAAAATGCTTGCTTCTTGTTACGCCAGAATTTATCTGTATGGTGTTTCCGGTTTGTTCAGGCAGTTGAAAGAAGCAATTTTTACAAAACTGTTACAGAAACCTTCGCCTAATAAACCATAAACAGTTGTCCAACATTTAGCAACAGATCGTTCATCATGTAAGATTTCTAGAGAAATTAAAACTTTGCATGGTTCATCTCACTGACAAGGAAAATGAACTGGTTACAAACAGAAACTTGGTTGGGGGGGGGGAAAAAAAATAGAGCCAAGAATCTCTCTTCATTTTTGTTGAAACGGAAGACATTGCAATAGAATTGTGAATTTGTGATCATTGTAATTTTTTTTGCATTTTATTCAGGAATCAGGAATCAATAATCAAAAGTGGAATCAGTTGAAAAAGCAAGGATTATAAAATTTAAAAAAAAAAAAAAATGTGTTTGAAGAGAAGAGCGCTATAAATAGGCTGAAAAGTTGTTAAAAGAGAGGTAACAAGACGAAGAATTAAAAATTGGTGAAAACATTGTATGTACTACTAAATACAAATGAATTGAGTATCAAAAGAGTAAACTAAAAATGAATGAAATTGCGATAATTATTGAAAACAGAATGAATGTAGAATGTAGTAGAAAAATTAGTGATAATGGATCAATGGATAACAGTTGTAAGCAGTTACAGTGGAACCTCGATTATCCGGACATCGACCTCCCAGACACCCGATTAAACGGATGGGGTTCAGCAAACGGTTTTCAAAACTCGAACGAGAGAAACCAGGGAACACCTAAGATGATTGGAAAATACATCTTGATCGGTCTTACTTACTTTATCTTGATTATGTTATAGTCATTTTTCTTATTTTCTTACTCTTTCTTGCTTATTTATCTGTGACTCTATACCAACAGCCTTGTGGCTTCTTTGTACATGTGAAATAAATAAATAAATGAATAAATAGATAAATAAATAAATAAATAAATAAATAAATCTTGATCTAGATTTCAGTTTTCGCTCAGCAGTTGCGGAGTTTACTACTGTAAATACAAATGAATAAATGTGTATGGTCTCGTTAATACATCCCTCATTGTGCACATTTCCCTAGTAAAAAACGCATTTTTCCCGTCATCCAATCCCCTGAATTTTTCCATCCAGATATTTCAGTATCCGGATGGTGTCCGGTCCTGACCCATCCGGTTAATCGAGGTTCCACTGTATTTTGATAGGACCAACAATGGGGCAGTTGCAAGGGTCTGAAATTTTGTGTTATTTATAGAGAAAATTATATTACTTGATGAGCTGAGAACAATGGTGCCTTTGATTTTTTCCTACACTGAAAAAACGATGCGGTATTGGACACCGTAAATTACGAACTATATAGGTTTACAGAGAGATTACGGTTGTGACGCCCGTAATTTTCGGCGGTGCAACCAGTAATTACGGACTCCATCACAGAAAGTAGCGGGCTTCAAGACCGGGAATGCCTCAGTAAACCTATATTGACCGTAGTGTTTTTTCTGCGTAAGTGTCCTGGTTTTGGAGATAAACTCGTGTAAATTTTTGAAAAATCGTGTGCATAGTGATGTCACTACGCGGAATTCCCATTTAAAACAATGTATTTTGGGCCAAAATCTTATTTCCGGAACAATGGGACTTGATTAGAAACAAAAGGCATATTTGTTCTCAGCACATCAAGTACTTCCATTTTCTTTATAAAAAACACAATATTTCATACCCCCCCAACTGCCCCAATCCGGAGAGCATAGTAACATTGTAACATAAACAACTAAATTGACAAAGTGAAAATTAAAACTTGGATTTTTAAGGACCTCCAGCTCTGAAGGACTTGTACCTTGAAAAGGAGAATTTATGGCATTTAGCACGGATTTCTGCCACTAGAGCACCACCGTTCAATTAAAGTTAAGTTACAGGTCAAACATAATTTTTATTCAAGAAAACAAAGAATCAGGTTGGTTCTAAATAATTATCTGAAGAATTTTTTTGGATAAATATCTTGTCGATGAGTTTCCAAATAAGGCTAAATTCTGCAGATCAATTCTAGTGCCACAGATCAATATGCAATATTCTAGTAATTCGTTCTTTCAGCCTTATTTTTGAAGTATTGACAAAATGTTTTGCAGAGACCTTGTTCAGATGATTACCTAGTATCTGGAACTCCTTTTATTGGTGTCTACAGAGGACGTAGGGGTGCTTCTTTGTCTTCCTTTCAGCTCAAAGGGTCATTCTAGGTTAAGTATCCCAACCATCATATTTTAAAACTTGAACATTTCAAATTTGCAGAGAGGAAAAGGAAGTTATTTGTCTGACATTTAACCCTTTCCCATTGCTTAAACCTTTCCACTCGGGTGTCGGATATCTCCTACCTGGGAAAAGTTGAGTTCCACTCGCATGTCGGATATATCCAACAAAAAAAAGAGACCTTCTGTGGACTCGATTGTCGGATATATTCGACGCGCTTGACAGATGGTGAGCTCTAGGGGATTTTATGGGAACTAGCACGAACATCAACGCACTACACTAGCGTGCTCTGTACACCGTGATGTGAGTTTTTTACAGATCATATCGTTTGTTTACGTCGTGTGTTGACGATTCGAGCTGGTGGGGCGGTCAGGTAAGAATGCTCATGAGTGGAAAAGGTTCAACATGCAAAAATCAACTATTGAGAATAAAAAAAAGTCATTTTCAAATGTGACGGGTGGGAGGGACAGTTAACTTGGAATGCCCGAAAAAATATAAATGAGTTTTTGTGACATTCATCGTTCTTCCTCGGGGAAGAACTTAATTTGTGATGCTGAGAAAACTTGCAGTAACTTTTTTACAACTAAGAACTTACCGTGTAATTTCATCATCTGAATAATCTACTTCGGGTGCTGGCGGAGGATCATTGCTAAAACCACTATCGTTACTACTATGGAGACTAACGTTGCCGGTGGCGGGTGTGTTGGCTCCTCCGCGTTTGTTCGGTGCTATCCTCGCTGCGGGCGCTCTACGTTCCTTGGGGACTGATGATACGGTTGGAGGGTAAGGTACTACAGGAGCTGGGATTGGAGGTGGCGGCACGTTATTGCCCTTCATACCCGCTCGAGTCTGAAACGAGAAAGAAAAAAATCTATAGTAAAACGGATAGAAAACAAAAAATGTCTTTACTCCCTAGTCTTAGGATAATGAGGCTCTTGCTAAACTTTGCTACAACCAAATGACTACATAGTAGGGTGGGTCGAAAATCCAGGATTTGCGATATCGCAAACCTAATAGCAAAAAAAACATGTAGTATGCACGTGTGATCACGGGAAAAAAAAAAAAAAATTGAAATTTGGGGGGCGTTTGACCCTCGCGCACAGTGGTCAAAGTTTCCGACTTTTTGGAAATTTCGTGTTTTTTGGTTGTTTTTTGCCTTAAAGTGAAAGAAGTTACTGTTTGAAGAAAAAATGAACCTAACAAGCCGAAAGAGCGTAAAATTCTACACCAAATTGATAGGTTAATCTTTACACAACTCATCCACATCGTTCAGAAATGAACGGTTATACATCCAAAGTCGCTAATCCCCGAAAATCGCTGTTTTCAGTGATTTTTGAAGGTATTCGACGTTTTTTTTCAGTTTGGACTGGTACTATGGCGAATTGTTCAAGAGCTCCTTTTGTTTGCACGTGTGATCACGGGGAAAAAAAGAAAATTGAAATTGGGGGTCGTTTGACCCTCGCGCACAGTGGTCAAAGTTTCCGATTTTTTTAAAATTTCATGTTTTTTTGGGTTTTTTTTTGCCTAAAAGTGAAAGAAATTACTGTTTAAAGAAAAAATAAACCAAACCATTCGAAAGAGCGTAAAATTTCAGACCAAATTGATTGTTTAAATTTTACAAACTCATCCACATCGTTCAGAAATGAACGGTTTTACATCCAAAGTCGCTAATCACCGAAAATCGCCGTTTTTAGTGATTTTCGACGGTATTCGACGTTTTTTCTCAGTTTGGACTGGTATTATGGCGAATTGTTCAAGAGCCTGTTTTGAAGAGCGTTTAGAAGTAGTTCATGAAGCTTCTTGTTTACGAAATCTTCTTGAAATGCAAATTTTTCCGACTGTTCGGAGGACTGATCTAAGTTTTCAGATGAATGAAGACGAGCCGCATCTCTTTCTTTTCTTTCGGCTGCTTTTTTTTGTTTTTGAATTTTATTTCTGTCGACATTACCTATCTTTCCTTGCTGCATGTTACGTATAATAAAGAGGAATTTGAGCTCTTTTTTCGGAACTTTTTTTCGCTATTGCAAGTGCATTTCACGCACTTGCACGGATCAATACTTTTAGTACCACATGTGCTCGTAAACGAGATTGGGCACCTACAAACTGAGACTTCAAACAACATAGGCGCTTTTTCTTTAAATTTAGCAATTTTTGCTTGAAATTTTGGATTCTTGAAGTCTCTTTTGTACAATTTTTTAACTTATAGTACTGGTCGTGAAAAGAATGTATCAACTGTAGTATTCTTGTCTTAGAGACAGTTGGAATAGATGCACGCTGGTAAACTCTTATTATTCCGTCTGCAACCGTGTCCGCAACTGGAGAAAAACTGACGGAGGTATAATTTAGTTTCACAGCAAGTTTATATCTCTCTTCAAGACAATACTTTAATACTTCTTTACGAGTAGGAATTTTGTTAGATGGCAGGTCTTGAGGATTACCAAATATCGGACATTTAAAAGCACTGCGTGTAAAAAAACGAGACATGTTTATTGTTTACTGTTAAACTGAAAGAGAAAAACAAGATTCGAGGTAGAGCGTTTGAATCAGTAACATAAAGGCAGATGATCGCAGAATGAATCTGTTCGGGTGCTGCCTTAAATAGTTTCGCCTGTTTAAGAGAAGAAAACTAGCGTTAGTTTTGCCCTTCAGACGAAGTTATACAATGGATTAGGTGTGAACTAAAACTTTAACGCATCACAAGCAATGGCTCATGCAGCAGAGTTCAAAGACACTGTCCTGCTTGATGTTAATCGATCGCAAACCTATGAAATATCAGCAATTTTGCAAAAAAAAAAAATACGATGTAAAATGAATGGTATGTTGGCCACGTTGTCACAGGAAGCACACCATGTATATACTTTGTTTCAACTGTAGAAACGATTATTAATTGCGAATAAAACTGTTTCGAGAAAGATCAGATCTTAAGGAAGCTCTTTGATCATCAATTCGAATTTTGTTTCAAAGGTTTGACAGTAAAACTACGAAGTAACATTGAATTATGTTTTAGCCGTAGATTCTCGACTTCCATGGAAATGATTCAATTGCTACTAAGGTAGCCATCTGATCCAGGGCTTTGGACCCAAGCATTTGAAAAAAGGGTCCGGTTCCGGGTCCAAGAGAAAATGAATCCTCAGGGTCCGGGTTCGGGTCCGGTCCAAAAAGAAGTGAGTTGTCAGGGTCCGGGTCCAGGTCCGGGTCCACTAAATTCTTTGGACCCGGTCCAGGGTCCGGAACCGGTTCTGGACCGGTTCTTGAAGGGTCCAAGTAATTAGTCGATAAACTTGGACTTCGTAGTTGAATTTTTTTATGCAGAAAGGGACACTTTTTTCTGTTTGCGCAAAAATGAACTAATGATGAACAAGAAAGAAACTCATAGCATTTTTGGGTTACCTTCTGCATAAAGTCATCCAAACAATGATCTGGCTAATAGCAATAAAGGACAGAGCTCATGAAATGATAAAATAGCAAGGGGTTTTGTTTCCTTTTCTTTTTTTTTTTTTTTTTTCATTTCTTTTCTCTTTTTCCCTTGCTTTTTTTTTTCCTTTTTTCCTCTTTATCCTTTTTTTTTACCTCTAATTTACCGGTTTTTTCATATACTCACTGGACCTGCTAAGGCCCGGGTTCTGGCGGGTTCTGAATAAACCCCGTCCGAAGGGTCCGGGTCGGTTCAGGGTCCAGAAGTGAAGACATTTCGGTCCGGGTCCAGGTCGGGGTCCAGAAGAGATAAAAAAATTTGGTCCGGATCCGGGTCCAGGTCCAGGAAAAAAAAGGGGCCCGGACCGGTCCGGGTCCAGGACCGGTCCAGGGTCCGATGCCCTGATCTGATCATTCGTCAAAATAGATGAAAAATGAAACGCGTCTCTTAATTTTTGTGCGCAATGTCCCTTTTTCCCCAGGAGTTTTCGTATGAGAAGAGTGAACGGAACCTAAAAGCCTCATCTTTCAATCAAATCGTAACGATATACTGCGTTGTAATCTCAAAGAGCTGTGGTGGTTAGACACAGCCAAACATCATTCGTTCTGTCACTGAAAATGTGAGTTTAATTATCAATCACTTTTACTTTAGTGTACGCAAAATTAGCTGCTTGTTTTATTATCGTGAGTGCATAATCGGCGCTGTGTGTATGATTGAAGTAAAGAATATCTCAAATTCCTAGGTTTTTACTTCAATAATACACACAGCGCCAATCATGCATTCACGATAAATAAAGCGAGCAGCTAATTCTCGATCGAGACAATTTACGGTGCTGCGATGCTTACTGTGTGATTCAAAACTGTTTAAAATGCAAGTTTTGCTTTACCTCGAATTTTTTTTCTCTCTCGTTTAAACGGAAAAAGGGGCATCTTTTTTTTGAATGGCCTCAAATTGCTACTCAACGAGACTTGAACGCAACAAAACATCCGGATCTGGTATTATTTAGCCCCATGGAAAATTTAAAGCTCCTATAAATTACTGTTTGCCGAATATGAATGATGCAAACGCAACGGTGTGTTTGTCTTCAGACGTTTTTCAAGAATGTATAATTCAAGAGTCTTTTTGAACTTTTTGTATTTTTCGTCTTCAGCTCAGTTATGAGCCAGTGTGCTGCGGACACCGGAAATGGCATTATTTCTGAACAAGAAGCTTCATGAACTACTTCTAAACGCTCTTCAAAACGGGCTCTTGAACAATTCGCCGTAATACCAGTCCAAACTGAGAAAAAAAAGTCGAATACCGTCGAAAATCACTGAAAACGGCGATTTTCGGTGATTAGCGACTTTGGATGTATAACGTTTATTTTGAACGATGTGGATGAGTTGTGCAAAAATTAACCTATCAATTTGGGTAGAATTTGCTCTTTGGGTGATTGGTTTTTTTTTCTTTAAACAGTAATTTCTTTCACTTTTAGGCAAAAAAACAACCAAAAAACATAAATTTCCAAAAAGTCGGAAAATTTTCCACTGTGCGCGAGGGTCAAACGACCCCCCAAATTTTAAATTTTTTTTTTTCCCGTGATCACACGTGCATACTACATGTTTTTTTTGCTATTAGGTTTGCGATATCGCAAATCCTGGATTTTCGACCCACCCTACTACATAGTTAATTATTGAGTAAAATCCAACAAAAATTACCATGAGCACACACTGAAAAAAATAAATAGTTAAAAAAGTATAGAACAAAATGATTTGCTAAATTAACCTATAATTTTGTTAAACTAACAACTCAAAGGCTAAATCAGCAATTCATTTTGTTAGCTTAACAACTAATTTGCCCAACCAGAAAATCAAATAGTAAAATTAACAATTTTTATGCTGGAATAACAAATTGGTAAGTAAAATCAGCAATTTATTTTGCTGATATAACAAGCTGAATTGTTAGATCAACTAATTTTGTTAAGTTCTGTCTTTTTTTTACTATTTAAAATTGCTAAATTTGCAATGACTATTTTGTTGAAAGAACACCTAATGGTGAACAACTATGATTGAACAACTATTTTTGTAAACTCAACAAATAAATTGTTAACTTCACAGAAAACCCTGGTTCTGGTTGATTAAACAACTTTCAATTTTTGTTAAATCAGCAAATTTTAAATTGTTGCTTTAACAATTGATTTTTTTCAGTGTAGTTAATTCTTGAGTAAAATCCAACAAAAATTACCATGAGCACACTTACCCTTTTAAACCTGAAAATACTTTTAGTTCAGAAACGGGTTTTCCGCCATCAAAGCTGATCTGGGCACACTTTTCTCATATAAAACGATATGCATATCATATTTTCATTTTCTTTTTAAGATTCTATGTTATTCAGATGTACATTGAAATGTACACCAGGTATGAAAGGGTTAAAAAATCATGAGATTCACTCACAGGCGCACAAAATGACTTTTAAGTGCTTTTTAGTGTGCTAGTGGCAGAGCTATGCAAGTGCCCTGGGAGATTCCTATTTATGATGATTGCATAGCTCTGCCCAGTAGCGCACCGAGAGTTTCTTCATCGCTCTCTTTTCTCCATTAAAAAATGTATGTTAGACAAGGATGGACAACGGGATAAAACCCCCTATTTCTGTCATTTTCCTACTTATACATTCAAATGGGAAATGAGAGAGATGGAAGAGATCCTGGTTGCGCCAGTGGCTCCACCATTTAAGAGCAAAGATGGCCGGATCTATGTAGAGTCCCTATATACTATGAAAGTTGCGCCATGTCGGAATCTATTTCTGATTGGTTCTCAGATTTAGGCTGTCAAGGAGGCCCCATGTGGCAAATGCAAATGGCGGAGGGTTTGTTTATTTTTTGTGTACTCGCTTTTATTACACATTTGCAGTATCAGTGTCCGCGGTAATTATTGTTGATTTTTCCTCTGCTTGAATGTTACTCTGGAGAACATTATCTCTTTATTTCTTTCAATAACAACCGTTATTGTTGAGAATCGGAATCTAACCTATAAGAGATAGCAAAATAGCGGCAACAGTGCAGAGGCAAATGGCCAACTGCCATTTGCAATTTGCCTCTGGGGGGGCTCCATTCATCTGCTTCTTCTTCTTCATTTTGAATGACATGGCGCAACTTAGAGTCCCTATATACTATGAGAGTTGCGGCAAGACTCTCAAAATGAAGAGGAAGAAGCGGATCACTGGAGCCCCCAAGAGGCAAATTGCAAATGGCGGATGGCCATTTGCCTCTGCGCTGTTGCCACTATTTCGCTATCTCTTGTAGGTTAGGTTCAGATTCTCGACAATAATGGTCATTATTGAAAGAGATAATGTTCTCCATAACAACATTCAAGCAGAGGAAAAACTCACAAAAATTACCGCGGTCACTGTCACTTCAAATGTGTAATAAAAGCGAGTTCGCAAAAAGTAAACAAACCCTCCGCCATTTGCATTTGCCTCTTGGAGCTTTCTTGACAGCCTGAATCTGAGAGCCAATCAGAAATGGATTCAGCAATGGCGCAACTCTCATAGTATATAGGGACTCTAGCACAACTCTCATAGTTTATGGGGACTCTAGATCTATGGAGGATTCCTGTCTAATTTGTCCCTCTCTCTATAGAAACACGCAGAGTAAAGTCTCAAATTAGAGAGGAATCTCCCATGGCACATGGGTATACATCTTCACCATTACACATTTAACTTTAAAGTCATTTTGTGAGTCTAAGAGTGAGTTTTGTAATTTTTTAAAGTCCTCGTCGTAATTTTTGCTGGACTTAACTCAATAATTAACTATGCAAATGCTTAAAGCAAAAAATAGAAAGAGTCCTATTTTCAATCAGTTCTGGCTCCTCACTGAGAGTATTCAAGTTCCTTTCGCAGTTAGTACTTTTCTAATCATCTTGTCTAAGTCAACGAGAGAAAACAAAAACAACATAACATCGAGGTTGTCAGGCATCCAGGCTGACAATGCGAGAATCAAGCTTCAAGCGGAAATGAGCAGATTCGACAACATTTGCTGACAATTATGACATTTCAAGGCATTTAACCCCTAAGTACACAGATCATAAAAAAACTCATTACTGTCTTTAGTCTAAGACTTAAATCATTAAATTGAACAACTTTTCATTTCATGATTATGCATGTGAGTTTCTTTTTTTAGAATTTCCATATAACTCCACACTGAAAAAAACGAATTGATTCGCCAGGTTAGTTATTAGTGAAATCTGCGCAGTCAAATTTATTGGTTGTACAATGTCAGTTGATGCCTTAGATTTAGGTTCAGGTAGGCCACATGCAATACTGCAAAAGAATTTTAGCATAGCAGGTTGCCTACCTGCGCCAAAATCTAAGGCGTCTGTTGACATTATTTAATTCGCCACTTGTACTTACCCCAGTAATCAGGGTCTACAACCAATAATTGGTAACTGGCACCAATTATATTGGGTAAATACAGACAATTTATTAGTTTGCGTACCTAAATTCTTGGGTAAGTACAGCTAATAAATTTGATTACACAAAATCAGTAGCGCACCGAGAGTTTCTTCATCTCTCTCTTTTCTCCATTAAAAAACGTATGTTAGACAAGGATGGACAGCGGGATAAGACCCCCTCTTTCTGTCCTTTTCCTACTTATACATTCAAACGGGTAATGAAAGAGATGGAAGAGATCCTGGCTGCGCCGGTGCCCAAAATTAACTAATAATTAGACACACGAACCAATGCTTTTTTTCTGTGCATGTAAAATGACCTCATTTACATGGAACATGATGAGCAACGGGGTTGATGAGCATGAAATGATCAAAAATCATGATTCTAATTAGTAGAAGGTAAAGGTTTTGAGGAAGGAAAGTCATTTCCCTTTGTCGTGTCAGAAAATACAAAGGAAAGATGGACATTTTTGGCAAAATTTTTGGCAAAAGTTTTTTGCCAACATTAATGATGGCCTCAGCTTTGATCTGAGGCTAACTCCTCTGAGGGGAGGGGGGGGATTGAAGGGCAGGATAACAAATAATTTACTTGACAGTGATCTAACAAATTGCCAACGAATCAGGAAGCCATAATTACGGTGAAAATTAAGAGAGATGTGACTAAAACTTACTGGAATGAATAAAATTCTACCATACATAAAACAAGAAAATATGTAATTATAAACAAAAAGTTAGTTCAAAAGTCTAGAAGTATCGGTGTGTTTTCATTTTTTAATGCTGAGTTGGAATTTTCATGGCTCTGAGAGAGCAACCAGCAGGGACCAATTTTCTTTATTTTTTCCATTAGTTGAAAACACTTGTGCGTGACTTCGGTGAGTCGTGTCCAGATTGCAAAACTCAGCAATTGAAGACTCTTCATGTAAAACTTGTTGCAGTTATAGCGACAATATCTATGAAATCGTTAAAAACGTATTTTGGCTCAGTTTTAGTTCTGCAAAAACCTCGAGAAATAATTTGATAAAAAAAAAGTAGTAGAAAATCACAAGTCACAAAAAAAAAAAAAAAAAAAAAAAAAACACAGAAAATACTAAAATTTCACTTTCTAAGAATACAGTGACAGATGGAAAAATTGAGTGAAATACAATCTACAAATCAGCATTAGTTACGAGATCTAGATGAGGAATCAAAAAAAAACTGCCGTCAAATAACAAACTCACTAAAATGTACTTGATTTAAAAACAAGCTACAGAAAGTAGATTTCTAATGATGTGAATAAAGTCCTCTTCAAGATGAATGTCAGATGAAACAAGTTAATTAATCCACAACCTTAAGTAGCCTTGCTTTTTTTAAACCTTTTACAACTAAAAATATTAACGTCAAGTAAATCTACACTTAAATTTGTTTCAAATCATCTGAGGATTCGACTAAACGCTATAATTGTTAGGTAATTCAGAAAACCCAGTTTTCCCCATCAGAGTTTCACGCTATAACAATTTGAAATCAGGACTTTTGAGCACAAGCACACCCACTGTTTCATACCCTCTTTTACCGAGGAGCTCCTTAATTGATACTTCAACATTTTTAAATTTTCAAGAAATTTCATTTCGATCAAGCATTGTTTCCATTAATTGCACAGGCTTTATCCAGCTGTTTAGTTGTGATAATATACGGCGCCAAAAACCTACCTGACCGCCTTCCTATTACCCTCTGTTTGGTGTTTTTATCTAAAGATTCCAGTTCCCGTGAGAGACAATGAGTCTCCAAAAGATGGAACAATAGACTATTTTAGTGCAAAGTTAACGGTTAACGTTTCAAACTATCTCACTCACTCTCCCCTGACCCCCATGTATACCCATATTTTTCTAGTTTTGAAATTTGTATACAGGGCCTTGTTCCAACGACGTATTATCAAAATTGCATTAAAATGCCCCGAGGAATTCATTTCTGCCATAAAATTTCACAAAAGATGAATCTATAAACGATTTTTGAAATTAGAGTGTGATGGCAGTACAATGGGGTTATGTGAGAGCAAGAGAGACAGTTTGGCTTTGTTTGGAACGCTCATCACCTGATGACGCCATCACCAAGTCATCACAAAAACCGTCCATACATTAAAGACGGAAACTCCCATGAGAGCTAATGGAAAAATTTGTTCCGCCTCTTTCAGTGTCTATTCAAAATGGTAGACATATCTCTGTCTCTGTTTTTTGCATTGATTTTTGCATGGAGATACTTTGAATCATCTCAAATGGTGTACCTGAAGATATAATGGTTCAAAATGAATCAAAGTTTCCACTCTGATTGTAGTATTGTTGTTTTTTGCATTGATTTTTGCATGGAGATAATTTGAATCTTCTCAAAATGGTGTACCTGGAGATATAATGGTTCAAAATGAATCAAAGTTTCCATTCTGATTGTAGTATTTCGAGTCTGAAACTTTTGCTCGAAATCACATTACGAGATCGAAATGTGGACTGAGAATCAAGAATCTTTAGAGAGAGAAATTGCTAGGAAAAAAAACAAAAACAATGAGTTACTAGAACATACGTGAAGGTGACTAAAAAGCAGCGTGTAAGGTACCTGATAGGCGGAATATCTTAACGTATCGCCAAATCGTGTTACTGCAGGGGGCTGTGGTGGCAAGGGGGGAGGAGGAGCTGCAGGGTGACTGCGAGAAGGTGCATGATGAGCAGAATTACCGCTTGTTTGCATTGAAGTCGCCGTCGAGTCTTGTCTTCGGTGTTGAACGGGTGACATCGAACCACCGCTAGAAAAAGATAGTTCATTCAATCATCCATTAAAATATTTTCAACTTATTCATAAGAAAAGTCAAAATTAAGATCTTTGCAACAACCCTATCATTTCATTGGAGTAAGAAATATTCATTTCAGCTCTTCTGAGCGAAAGAGAACCCCAGGCTGCAGAATATTCACAATCACGCAATCCTAGATCGCATGTAAATTGTGGAGGCTCCACCAAATCCAAAAAAAAAAAAAAAAAATCATCTTTAGAAAAAACCCACATTTTTGTGCTCCTTTCTATTTTAGTTGGATTTTAGAGGCTCTTTAGCAAAAAGGTCATTGATTTATTGTGGAAGTGCTTTTGCCAAAAGGCTATCAATGTGGAAGCTGGTAAGTTTTGGATTGCGGAAGCAATTATGGTTTGTGTGTAAATTGCGCGGAAGAGAAGAACATTCTGCACCCCTGAGAGAACCAAAAAACAATTATTTACTGTTCTCTTTTTGTTCACATTAATTTTCAACAGTGGCGGCTTGGGCTGTTTGGCAACAATCTTTTTTGCCATTAGAACCTATGCAAAAGTATCGATTTCACAGATTGATTATTCTGCATGGATTTAAATGGAGAGAATACAGTGCTGCCACATTGAACGAGCCGACACTGGTTTTCAGCGATTGAAACTTTTTGTCTTATTTCTTACAATTAGGTCTCGTATTTGGACAAACGTTTTTAGTGAATTGGAGGCAGAGTTTCCGTTGTGATCAGCTTTAACTATTTTTTAAAAAAAAGAAAATTTGGTACTGCAGAGATCTACTTTTTTAACTTACCTCACAAGATTATCGTCTAATAACGTTTCTGTGTAAGCTAACGGAAACCAGCCACTGCTCTGGGTCCTCAGATTTTCTCCAAACTGCCAGCCTTTGTTTCTATCACCTAGAAAATTGAGATTAAAACTAGTTCAGAAATCGTTCAGAGGAGTTCAGAAATCATTCAGAAGAGCTCAGAAGAGTTCAGAAGAGTTCAGAAGAGTTTCGAATAGGAGCTGAAAACTGGCTACTGGAACTGATACTGAATATGTAATTGAGCCGTGAACATTTTGGATGAATATAAAATGCTTATGAGTCACAAAGCAGAAAATAACTTTGGAAGTACCGATTGGAGGCTCATAATTCAAGCAATTTATGTTACAGTTGGAGAATTGGACAATGCTAGACGATTCCTGGAAATTTTTGGTGAGTGGGTTGTCCCCAATATGTACATGAATTCAGAAATTAAAATAAAAACCGGCTACTGGAACTGATACTGAATAAATAAAAAATGAACATTTTGGATGAATAAAGAATGCTGAAGAGTCAAAAGGCAGAAAATAACTTTGGAGGTATTGATTGGAGGCTCATGATTCAAGCAATTTATGGTTACAGTTAGTGAATTTGATAATACTAGATGAATCTTGGATTTTTTTTTTTTGTGAGCAGGTTGCCTCCAATACATTCTCAAACACAGACAAGGGACAAGCAATGGTTAGGGGCTAGATTAATGGTTATTGCTGTGGACTTACAAATTTGATCAAAGATGAATTTTTTTGCCTTCCTTCTTACATTTTTTTATGTTACCTATACATACATACAATGAAAACTTATTTGTGACACATCGCAGGAAAGGGGACCTTATATTCCAAGAGCAAATTTTTTCAGGAGATCCATTCGGATAAGTTAAGTTGAGGTCAAAAAATTTGTGAACCTACGACAGCCTTTGATCCATTGCAACTAGGCAAAAGTAGAACTTCAAAAGAAGCAGGTGTTGCTACCGTCTTGGAAAGGTAGCATAACCTTTCTCTGGAGCACTATGTTCCTCAAGTCACGAATACAAATAAAAATGCAACTCAAATAAAATAATATTTTGAATCAGAAAAAGAATAAAGCAATTGTTACCCATCAAAGCAATAACGTCTCCTTCCAAGAAACTAAGCTGATTTTCTCCGCTAGATAAGTATGCATACAGAGCACGAGCCAGGACGGTACCATTTTCACAACAGTCATTGGAAGATAAAGCCATCGACTTTGGGCGCGGCAAAGTAGGGTTATCGTTTTCCACTGCAATGATAAGAATCCATAAGAAAAAGCAATCAATATAGATAATAAATAAACTAATAATATGACAAAAGTAACTCGATATACAGTGGACACACAATAATTCAAAATTGAAGTGATCAGGAAATAAATTTAAATTAAAGAGGTTTCTGAAAAAGTGAGGTTTAAGATTGCGATGACATTTTTCCATCCACTTGGCTCGAACTGTTGACGGTACTGCTCAAGACTACTTACTTACTTCTAATGATGAAAGTACTTTTGTTGACTTTCCCTTTAGTTTCGTGGATAATGGGGCAGTTGCACGGAACTGAATTTTGGTGTTTTTTAGTAACAAGCAAATGAAAGTACTCTGCGAGCTGAAAACAAGAATGCCTTTGGTTTCTAACGAGGCTTGATAGTTTCGAAGATGCAATTTTGGCCCAAAATACATTGTTTTCAACGAGAATTCCACTTATGTAGTGACGTACAACACACACAATTTTTTTTTTTTAACAAGAGTGTATCTTCAAGACTGAGATATTTGGAAAAAATCAAAGTACCTTTTGTTTTCATCTCACCAAGTACTTTCATTTTCATTACAAAAACATCAAATTTCAGACCCTTGCAACTGCCCTGCCCCATTGGACAGTAGATAGTGCTAGTACACAGTTAAAATAAAGAGTTTGAAAATCAAATCAACTAAGGAAACTTACTAGAGTATCTTTGAGACTACGACACTTGAAAAAAATCAAAGGAACCTTAGTCTGCTCTCATCTCATCAAGCACGTCCATTTTATTTACAAAAAAACATCAAATTTCAGACCCTTGCAACTGCCCTTCCAACCCCATCGGACAGTAGATAGTGCTAGTAGACGATTAAAATAAAGAGTCCGAAAGTCAAATCAACCAAGGAAAGATTATCCTGAAACTTTAAATCTTTAAATGCTCGAGTGGAATAACAACATTCTTTTCTCAGCACTGATGACTTACCTTGGTTGAGAGAATGATTTGAAGCAGAGATATTGAAGTCTGATTTAGCACGAGAGAGTAAGCTGTGGTTCATCGTGGGACTGGCCACTTCGTGCATTCCACGGATGTCAAGACAAGAAGCGTCCATTGATTTGGTTTTCCTCAGCTGTGACGTCACCGACACTCGGTCATCTTCCATTCTTTGAATTCCATCGTCATCTGGCCACATACTGATTTGCTACAAAAATCAGTCAAAAGTAAGTAAATAAGTTAGCGAGAAGAAACTGAAAAAAAATAAATGTTTAATATTGCCGGTGAGATTTATAAGGACATTAATGCGGCTCTTGCAAACTTTTGCTATGAGCAAATGAGTAGTTTGATATGATGAAAAAACCAGCGAAAATAACGAAAATCACACTGAGAAAGTCTAAAATTCAGTAATAAAATCACATTACTGCTGCAACGGCAAGTTTGTAATGGCAGCTCAACGCAGGTATCATGGGAGATTTCTGTCTATTATGTCATTTTCTCTACGAAAACACAGAGATATATCTTTAGATAGGAATCTCCCATGATACCTGCGTCTCTCCGCCATTAAGCTCGATTCTGAGAGTGAATTTCGTGATTGTTTAGTGTACTCATCGTCATTTTTACAGGTTTTTATGCAAGTATCGACTCTTCAATTCCCTATGGCAAAAGTTTACACGAGCCCCATTGGAGCTTAATTAACCATTTAGGACAAACCAAAAATATATTCATGGTGACAAAAGTGCTTTTGTAGGAGCAACCATGAATATATACGTTTCCATCTCATCCCCTATGGTATCCGCTCTGGCTCGTGTAACCATACAGTACGTCTAAACATAGGCAAGTTTGTGCTATATCTGTAAGTGAGAATAAGAACTACAACTTATGCATACGAACGTTAGAATCACCTTAAATAGAAGACAAAGGGACTTCATGGCCACAGTTCAAGAGATATTAAGTCAGAGAAAAATGCTTACTCTTAATTTGGTCGCGAACATAGATTCTACGGAATCAGGTAAGAATTCACGAGTTTTGGCTACATCCTGCCATTCATCCAGGCCTCTCTGGTACATTGTCTGCCCTCCGGAGTGATATGCCAAGTAGTGTTTCGCCAAGGAGCAGTGCCTTTCCAGAACAAACCCGTACCTCCGACGTTCTTGAGTCATGGCCTAGAAACACAAGAAATTCATCACAAAAGTTACACAAAATTACGTCATGAAAATAAAAGGAAAGTCTTCAAGACATTCAGAATAAACAGAAGTACAGCTTAGCAGCCTAAAAAAATCAGTGTGATTTTTAATGGCTCATCAAAATACCTGACAATGAAGGGGCACATTTTATAGCATGGAGGAACTGATTGGTGGGTAGATTTACCTGGTCTACATTAAATTATTTCTTTAATGCTCCTATGCTTCTGTATTTATCTTATCTACTTCTCAAATATGTCTGCTCTTTTCTTGACGTGAGAACCACAGTGCCTGGCAGCTTCAATGCATCGAAAATCAAAATAAAATTAAATAAAAATCTTAAGCTTACAGTCATCTGAAAAAATTATTCTCTAAGATTTCAAAAATATCTATAATAGAGGCTTGCGGCAGACTTGAAACCCATGAAAAATCTTTATGGGTTAACTCGTTACATCCCAAGAGCAAAAAGTAGCCGAAATACAGAGAAATTATGAAAAGTTGGTTGGTTCATAGGGTAATTTTGAATGATTCAGAAAATCCAAGGGCAGGCAGGCAGGAAGGGTCTGCCTTGTTTGCTAGTATCGCAGAGCGCTGATCCAGAATACCTCCCTATTCTGGAAGACTCCTTAGAGCGTTACAAATACTTACGAAGACACACAGTTGCTTCAACTTGAGGCACGCGGTGCAAAGACAACTTGACATTCAGCATTATTATGAAAGATTCTACTTTACTTCACGTTCGGAAAATTAGAGAATGAGTGAAAGTTAAAATAAGCGAGGAGCAGCGAAAGAAAAGAGGGGAAACTTTGCTAAGTACTTATTTAAAGATGAAAAGCAGTAGGTGAGCGAAATTCTTTTGGCGCAACGTAGTGAGACATTGTTGGACTATTAAGTAGAAAAACGCTTCGTATTTTTCACTTCTTTTTGAAGCCCGAGAATCGTGAACGAAATTCACAATGAAATAGATAAGTAAGTGATAAGTATTATTCACTCTTTGATATTCACTGATAATGAGAAACCTAACCTCATTGCTGTGGCGCTGTGAATTTTGTTTACATTAGCCAACGGCCTCTTACGGTGATTTGATATACTAATGTTCAGGTGCGTGCCAAGTTTCAAAATATACGCAAAGTATTTGAAATAACCGCGGCAAAAAAAGGCCGTACGTCACCTGATGTAAATGTGTTTTGTCGAGCGTTGATGGCTATTTACTTGAATGATATATGATGCGTTTTTTTATTCTCCGGAATCCGCACCGGTGCAATAACCCGGAGTTTTCGTAGCTGCTCCGAAGCTGTCTGGTGCAGCACCGGTCACGTGTTGAAGCTCCGGAGCTCCAGCTCCAGTGCATCGGTCTTCAACTCCGATACACTGGAGCTTGCACCGGAGCAGCTCCGGGCGCATCGCACCGCTAATAAAACAACACTTCGGTGCGCACCGGTGCTGGAGTCCCGGAATAAAAAAACACTCCGGAGCACCGGAGCTACACCGGTGCGCGCTCCGGAGAATAAAAAACGCATCATTGGCGAATCGACCTAAAATCCACGAAAGTACGTTTTACACGGTCCACAAGACACGGTCAGACAGGTAGCGTTGTTCCAACCATAATATTTCTATTTTTAGGCGCCCTGAAGATATAATTGTCTATAGAGAGACGAGCAAATAATTAAAGAGGATCCAGCTCCCTTAAGGAATGGGCTATCGTAAAAAAAATTTCATAATTTCAGGGTCGATAGAGCTCGTCGAGACGCGTTCAAAAATGTCCAGTTTTTTAAATTTTAGTCAACTGGGACGGGGAGGAGGGGGGGGGCGCTCAAAGTCAAAATTTTTAAAGTCCCGTAACTTTCGCCCAAATTATTATTTTGACTTGTACTTTACGCCAAAAGATTTCTCTTTAAAAGAGCTTTCGATTGATGTGTATGAAAGTCCAATTAAAAAAACGTTTAGTCGATTTTTTTTTAAATTTTTTGAACAAAAATAATTTGGTTTTTTGAGTCTAAAAAAATACGCGCAACGCACGTAGAAGAATAAAAAACTATGGATTCAAAATTCAAAGTAACGTTCTTTTGAATGGCGCAAACCGCGATCCGGAGAAATGATCTGTTCAAAAGTTATAAGCACTCAAAGTTGCGCACCTCCGAAATTACGGTCCGGTCAGAGCATATTTTCCATGGCGCGTACCGATCTCTCAGTGCGAGGGTGACGCGAGCCATTGAAAATATGCACTGACCGGACCGTAATTTCGGAGGTGCACAACTTTGAGCGCTTATATAATTTGGTAATTTTCGTCAGTGATTTAGAGTAAAATTCAGAATAGTTTGAAATTTTGCTTAGTAAACCTCAATTTTTCAAAAAAATTTCTGGGGGCAGACAACCGGACCTCCACTAACCGGGGGGGGGGGGGGGGGGCAGACTCCCACAGGGGATCTCACATCCCCCCCCGCCATAATGCAAAAATCTAGTGACGCCCCTGTACGTTCGCGCATTTAAAAGCATTGTATTAGTTGATGGGTGTATTTCGTGAGTATTTAGTTCTTTCGATCGTTATTTGTGGCTGTCATCATAAGTTAGCAAACAAAATATAGCCAACAAGACACATGATGCGGTTGCCGTGGTTTTATTCCTGGACAAGGCGGATTGCGTTCATTCATTTTTGAAGGAGCTCAGCAAATTTCAAAACTATCAAGACTGCAGCTAATCCATACTCTACCATTCTAGAGTCTCGGTAATAATAATCTTTGTTTATGTTGACCGCCTTGATACTCTTCCGCGAAAGGAACCGCGAACCAAGAGAGGGATAAATTCAACTCACTGTCAGTCGTGCGCATATATATAAGTATATACCCCCACGCGGAAAATACTTAACTTGGAGCGCGCGAAAAAGCTCACAGGCGCCAAATTCAAATTAAATTTAACAGCTTCCCGTTCTCCAGACTCCACGTCCTTAATTGAGGCGGTTTTCGGAGGAGGGTTCATGAAACATCAGGAGTGCTCTTTTGAAGAATTTAACCTTTGCGTTTCTCATAAAGTTCCCGTCGGAAGAGCACATCCGTTGTTTTAAGGGACCTCCTTCCGGAGATCGCCACAGTTTCTCCTGCGAGGCGGGCTTGGAGGAGGGCAGGAACCGGAAGATAAGACACTCCGCGGTCCTGAAAGGAGAAAGGAAGGGGGGATACCTGAGAAAAAGGGAAACACAGAGGAAAAGCGAAGGGGAGAAGAGACTAGAAGAGATAAATGTTAGTCGAATTTTAAGAATCGAGTTTTCGCAAATTATGCAAAAGCGCTAGTCGGCGCACAGAGCAGCGGAAAAAAGGATATTTGGGATATTACCAGAGCAGCCGTTTTGCGTATAATGGGGCAGTTGCAAGGGTCTGAATCGTTGTGTTTTTCATAGAGAAAATTAAAGTACTCGATAAGCTGAGAAGAAAGATGCCTTTGGTTTCTAATTAAGTCCCACTGTTCCAGAGATGGGATTTTGGCCCAAAATACATTGTTTTAAATGGGAATTCCGCCTAGTGACGTCACTATACACACGATTTTACAATTTTACTCTAGTGTAACTCCAAAAGTGGGACACTTATAGGAAAAAACCAAAGTCACCATTGTTCTCAGCTCATCAAGTACAATCATTTTCTTTGTAACAAACACAACATTTCAGACCCTTGCAACTGCCCCATTCATGATATTTTTCAATTCACCGATGATTCCACCGGTTGAGAGAAGATTACATAGTTCAGCTCAGTGTATGACCTTAATGCACGGAAATACTCGCAAATGTAATCTTTTCTCAACCGCGTAGAGCCGTCGATAACTGTTAAGAAACGTGCGGATATTTTAATAATTTAACGACGATTTCACCGATTGAGAAAATATTACAGACCAGAGTATTTTCGTGCAGTACATACTACATAGGCATACACAGAACTGAACCGTGTAATCTTTTCTCAACCGGTGGAATCATCGGTGAATAGAAAAATATCACTAATTATATGCAAAATGGCAGCCCTGGATATTGCCACTTTTGATGGCTCGTGGATAGATTGTTTTAGTAACAGCGATACATCGTATATACCGATTGTCGTTCGTGGACCTCTTCAATCTTCATATGGGCGGATCCAGTAATTTAGCAGCCACGCATTCTTCTCATTTGAACGTGTGAGGAACAATCGATTCTTGAGGGGGCCATGGCCCTTTTACGAATCGATTGTATTTCATAGATTCAAATGGGAAGAATCCACAGTTGCCAGATTGCTGGATCTGCATTTGGACCTCTTTGGTTCCAAACAAACTCTTGTTCTTTGTTATTTTCCCATTTAAGTGCATTTTATTGGAACGGTTTGGCTATTTAATGAATCAAAGAATTCATGTGCGACCTTTTAGAGATTATGAATTCTGCATCCTCGAAAATGCTTGATTCGGCCCGGTTCCGCTACTAGAAACTGGCAAAAACAACAATATATTACAGTTTATAAACGATGCATTTAGAGGTTATTAGAGTCATCCAAATGTTACTGTTGTTGTAGAATTAAATGGGCGGGAATCTTGACTATTCTAACCAGTGCTGCGCCATTTTTTTTTGGGCGGATACAGGGAATTATCTTTCTCTCTTTCCCTCCATTTGAACTCATGTGTTAGAAAAGGACACCAGAGGGGGCCTTCACGTGACTTTGGCCACCTCTTCTGTCCTTTTCTAACGCACGTTTTCAAATGGGAGGAGAGAGAGATATCCGCCCATGCATTTTTTGGATAGTTATCCGATTTTTCCTCCTGATTTAATGTAAACGTCGGTGATTAATAGGGCTGTTGAGTCGAATTTTTTTAATTCAGATTATGAAAGAAGAGGAAAAATTAAGGACCCCATATTTTTTCTTTTTTTCATTTGGACGCGGGAACACCGAAAAAAATGGGTTCAAAGTGCCGAAAAATTGATAAGATTTAAAACGGCCCGTGGCGGGAAACATCGGCTAGCGAGTCACAGCTACGTCATTTCTTCGGTTTGCTCAGCGGAGGTACCCATCCCTATTCTATCGGCCGGACGGCAGCGTGGCAGGCCAATTGAATCTTACGGCAGCCGCCGGTGGCTCCGATCAAGCCGCCTTCTCACTCCATTTTCTCGAAAACCGTAAGTCTCAGTAACAAACCAATCTAATTAATCGAAAGAGCACAAAATTATCATTTGATATGGATTGGTGGTTTTTTTCTCAAACTTACCTAAGAGACGGATGGACCGAAAATCAGATAACAATTTAAGGTTAGAGAACGAAACTTCCGACAGTCCTTTTCTTTAAATCACTGTCTACCCAATTGACAAAGCAACGCTCAAAAAATCGAATGAAACATATCTATCTGAAATTTTACGCTCTTTAAGTTTGTTATATAGTATTTTTCTCTCAAAATGGACGGTAAACAAGGGAAATTGAAAAGTTCTGCGAAAATGTCGGATTTTCAGCGATATTCCGGAAATCGAAATTTTTGAGTTCGGCTCGTTATCTGACTTATAGAAGAGCCAAAAATAATATAAGTGTAACCAATCTAATGGAAATTTTCTAATCTTTCTCTTTGGTTTTTTATCATTTTTCATGTAAGACCCACCGAAACCACGGAAAATGCAAAAAACAGCAGCAACTTGGACGATCTTGATGGTGAGAATGTCATTTCAACCCAGAACTCGACGCAGTTTTTCACCAATATTTTGGTACCGATGCGTCTTACACGAAAAATTCTGGTAATCAAAGAGGAAGATTAGAAAATTTCCATTCGATTGGTTACACTTATATTATTTTTTGTTCTTCCATGAGTCAGATAACGAGCCAATCTCAAAAATTTCGATTCCCGGAATATCGCTGAAAATCTGACATTTTCGCAGAATTTTTCAATTTTCCTTGTTTACCGTCCATTTTGAGAGAAAAACACAAAAGGACAAATTTATAGAGCGTAAAATTTCCAATGCTTATGTTTCATTCGATTTTTTGAGCTCTGCTATGTCAACTGGGGGACAGAGATTTGCAGAAGGGGATTATCGGAAGTTTCGTTCTATAATCTTAATTTTCATGTGATTTTCTCTTTACTCGTCTCGAATGTAAGTCTGAAAAAAAAAAACAACCAAACCATCCCAATTGATAATTTCACGTTCTTTCGATCAAACAAGTCGGTTCTTTGCTGAGACTTACGGTTTTCGAGAAAATGGCGTGAGAAGACGGCTTGATCGGGGCCACTGGCGGCCTCCCCTCAACTGCCGCATGATCAATGGGTCGCATGCGGTCTCGCTGTGCTGAAAGCAAGACGCTGAGCCCCTCAACTGAGCACCGGAGCATTGACGTCAAAAGACACCCACAATGCACCGCGCAGCCAGTTTCCCGCCAAAAAGCCGTTTTTTGAGGATCCAATTTTCAACTTCAATTTTCTTCGGAACGGCGCAACGTAGAAAAAAACTGAAGCCATCTTCGTTCTTCCCGCGTTTAGGACTATTAGATCACACAGAAAAATCACAAATCCCCGACTCACTCAACAGCCCTATTATAACATAGGAAAAGCGGGCAAAATTAATAATAAACTCCAAATGCATTGTTTGATCAGTACTATCTTGTTGATTTTGGCAGTTTAAGTCCTGGAACCAGCCATAAGTAGGCATTTTTGAGGTCCGAGGACGCCAAATTCATATTCTCAAAGAAGACCCCATTAACCCATAACATCCTGAATTATTTAATTTTTTTTTCTCAACCATTTTCAAAACAACCCTAATAATAAAGCAACCCCCAAACCTTTATTTTTTTTTTTTTTTTTTAATAATTTTTGGAACCAGCCATAAGTAGGCATTTTTGAGGTCCGAGGACGCCAAATTCATATTCTCAAAGAAGACCCCATTAACCCATAACATCCTGAATTATTTAATTTTTTTTTCTCAACCATTTTCAAAACAACCCTAATAATAAAGCAACCCCCAAACCTTTATTTTTTTTTTTTTTTTAATAATTTTAGAATGCCCAAAAAAAGGCTGGTGCCAAATGACATTTAATCTTTAACATCTGATTGCCAATCTATTACCCCCTAATTTAAAAACCCCCAAAAATGAAAACTACCCTCTAGCTGTAGCTATATGGCTACGCTAGGATGTTATGGGTTAATATCTTGATTTAGTCGCCAAAATTTCCGATCAAAAATGCGCTTGTGGGAAAATTAAATTGAGCCAGAGTTTAATTGTTTGGAACCAGAGAGGTCTCCAAACGGTAATCGATAGGATGTACTATCGACGAATTAAAGATTGCCGCGAGATTTTCACGAGATATTAAGTTTCGCCTTCAAGATTCCGGTTCGGCCACTTTTTATACTCATCACACTTTGCAGGCGAGAGGCCAGTGCGGTGAGGCGGCAAAACCGTTGCAGATCAGTCCCACACTCACACTCATAACTGAAAATAAGTGAAAATCTCGCGACAATTTTTAATTCGTCGATAGTACATCTCTTTACTAAAACGGTATATTTTATTATTTGCACTACCGCAAGTACAGCCAGATTTTTTTCCCTCATCATTTAATCTAGATTTTCATTCATTCAAATGAAGTCCGTAAACATCGATAAATCCATCCACTGTGTGTCAAGCCAGAGCGGAGAATCGGCCGCAACTTGCAACACTTAAGAGCAGTAAATACCGTCCTTTAATACAGAAACTCTTACGGTGGATAAGGGGGGTGGTGGTTAAGAGTCAGTGGGGGGGGGGGGGTGTCAGTGGAAAGTTCAAGAACAAAGTGTACAATTCTATTACGCGATTCGGCGAGCTTCAGGAATGTCTGCTTGGTGGAATAATCAAGTGCGCATGCGCAGTGATAGGTACTCATTCCGGAAGTGAGCGCTTCCTTAACTTCCGTTTCTCTGGTGGTCGCATTTTGAAAAAGCGGCGCGCCTTTGTTCGGAGCGAGGAAACCGAAAGAACCGCTTTTATCACGCGCAGTGCGGCAAAATGACCATATTTATTCCGCAACGCTGCGGTTGTTTTAAAAATTAAAATAGGGGGTGTGGATGAGGGGGTGGCTATCCTGCGTTTGGTTACAGGCAGTGGCGTCGCGTGCAATTTGGCAACAATGTATTCTATCCATTTAAACTCATGTAAAAGATCGAATTCAGAGGGTGCACACTGCACAAGGACAATTCGATATATTTAATGAGTTTAAATAGAGCAGTTGCATTGTTGCCAGATGGCACGCGACGCCACTGGCTACAGGTGTTGACTGTTGTTTCACATGTTATTTTGTTGAATCCCCGAAAATTCTGTGTGCCTCAAATCTTCCCTATGTATTTTAACGTAGTGCTCCGTCTCTGTTTGGTTTTCTCAGTGCCGACCGGTGTATTTATCAAAAGTTTGCAACAGGCCCGATAAATCCTCCTATAAGATCGATACTTTACATGTGTTTAAATGGAGCGAGAGTCCAATGTTGCAACATTGCAAGAGTTCCGACTGACACCGACACTGCTCTCCACTTGCTTGGCAACGTTGCCAAAGCGTCGGCCGCGATTTTTTCCGAGAGTGAAAAAAAAAGGAGAAAATTCACAATAAATAATGTCTCAATTAACTTATTATATCCCACTCGTCATTTTAATTTCTGTTTGAGCTTGTTCTCCACTCAGCTTGGAGTTAGAAAGAGAGAGAGAGAGAGAGAGAGAGAGAGAGAGAGAGAGAGAGAGAGAGAGAGAGAGAGAGAGAGAGAGAGAGAGAGAGAGAGAGAGAGAGAGAGAGAGAGAGAGAGAGAGAGAGAGAGAGAGAGAGAGAGAGAGAGAGAGAGAGAGAGAGAGAGAACAAATTGTAAGCTTGTTAAAAATCCGCGGCGCTTTGCTTGTCAGCTCATTTACGGGCCCTGGCTCCCTTCTCCGGCTCCCTCCCCCGCGCCCTTTTGATTTTCCCGCTTCGCTAACTGCAGCCTTGGTCCGGCTGATGCAATGTTGTCATAGATGTACGGAGGCTTACGACCGTTTTTCCCCCTCTAGACTCGAAGTGATTTAGATGGCTTTCATCTTATAAAAGGAGGAAATAGAGAAGAATACGTGGACAAAATTCGAAAGAAGAAGGAAAAATTAGAGGAAAGTTGGAAAAAATAGAGGGGGAAATAGAGGAAAACAGGGAAGTAAAAGGGGTAATAGAGAATAACAGAGAAAATTTCGGCAAAAACAGGCAAAAAGGAAACAGGCAGGGGAAACCGGTGGATAGAAAGGGGGAAGAGGGGGGATAAGGAAAAAATTAGAGAAAAAAGGAAGTAGGAAAAATAGGAAAAAACAGAAATAAAAAGGAAAAAAAATAGGGGAAATAACGGGAAAAGTAGGACAGCATAGAGAATTCTAGGGGAGCGAAGGAAAAAATATGGGAAAGGAGGGATGAATGGAGAAAATAAGGATAAATTAAGAAAAATCAGAGAGAATCAGGGAAAATTCAGGGAAAAATTAGAGAGAAATTGGGGAAAAAGGGAAAAACTGACAAATTTGGATACTTATAGAGAAAATTTAGGAGAAAATAGGCGAAACAAAAAAAAAAAATACGGGCTTAGGGCATTTATTTTCTGAAAGATTTAAGTTTAAATTTACGGCTTTAAACATTACATCTGGCAACGCTGGGCTAAAACAGCTCGAATGGGACGTAATCATTTTTATTTTTAAGGGCTTTTGATTTCGCGCTGAAGCTAAAGTCGATTAATCCCTTCTATTTTAGCCTCTGAATTCCTTTTTACTTTTTGCCTTCCTTTTTTTGCCATTTTTCCCCCTTTAATTTTTATCTCCGGTCTCCCTTTTTAGTTATTAATTTCGGATCGATACTCTACGCCTTTTAATCATCGAACGATGACGGTGTACATTCGCAAACGTCATCATGCAATCTGTAACAATGTTTTTTTGCCCCTAAAACCAATGCGAAAGTATCGATTTCTCGTGAGAGGTAAGATCGATTATTTTACGTAGGTGTAAATGGAGACGCACGTTTTCCCAGCCCTCCCCCCCCCCCCCAATTTAAAATTCTTGATTTGTTTTTTTACAGTCGTTTTGTAGTAGTTTTGTAACGTTTTGTATTACCAAAACAAAGGGTTTTCAACCACAATTTTAGGGGTAAAATGTAGTTTTACGTTGGAAGGGGGCTGGAGAAACGACAGCAGCCCCCCCCAATTTACGATTGATACATTTTGATTTAGCCGTTGTTCTGTCCAGTGGCGGAGCGTGGGGTCAAAAAGTGGGGGGCTTGAGATTTTTTTTTTTTTTTTTTTTTTTTTTTTTTTCTCTTCGAAAATTTGAAGTTGTATGGGGTATTCATTTTTTTTTTTTTTTTTTTTTTGCTTCTCCCAAAAAAGTGGGAGGCTTAAGCCCCAAAAGCCCCATACACGCTACGCCACTGGTTCTGTCGTAGCTTTGTAGGGTTTTGTAACGGCTTTAAAAAGTTGTGTAACTCAAAATTGCTTCCTCTAGGCAATTTTAAAATTGGGGGGGGGCTGTTTTCTCAGAAACACGCATTTTAGTTTAAGAAGAACAAAAGAGAATGAGAGATGGAAGATAATGAGAGGGACCAAAGGGAGGGAGAGAGAAAGATGAATTGGAATGTAATGATTATCTCAAGAGAAAGAGAAATGGAAAATAAATGAGAAGGGTTAAAGAGAGAAAAATGAAAGATAACGAGTAAGAAGAGAAGACGATAGAAAGAGAATTTGTCTTATTATTGTTGGTCGTCTCCCATTTCTCTCACATCAACATTCAACGTCTTCTGTTTTGGTTAGAATTTTTGGGTGAAATTATCTTGAGAAACACTTACGCTCTTTAGACTTAGTTCGCAAAATGAGTCCAATTTAGATTTTTCCTCCTCTAAAATTTGCATGTTCTGAAATAAAACAAACAATAAATGAGTTATGGAAGAGCACAAAACACAAAAAACACAAAAAAAAAAAAAAAAAAAAAAAATATTATCAAAAAATCATTTTCTGTAAAACACAAAATTATTTTTTCCCACCACTGTCCCGACAAGTAAAACCATGGGCGCCACTTGCGTTGGAAGCGTTTTTGCACATTTGTTGTGCATTGGTCCAATGCAAAGATTACAGTGCGTCGTAGAGTTTCTAACGGTGTAATCTTTCGCTGCTTTTTTTGATCGACATTTATTTTCACTTTTAAAGATTCTTTTAGGAATGGGTCTATTGCATAATGGAGCTGTTGCAAACTTTTGCTACAGGCTTATTAATAGTAAAATATGGGGTAATACCCTGTAAAAATAACGATTAGCGCACTAAAAAATCACGAAATCCATTCCTAAACTCACAAAATGCTTTTAAATGCGAGACCGTAATGGCGGCCGAGGCCGCAGTTTTCTTATGGCAATTGTATGCTTCTTCTTCTTCTTGTGTGGTGTTGCGAAAACACCTCGTGTAGATGGCGCTGATTGAAGATAGGGAACCCCAATGAAAACCGCGGCCCCGGCCGCCATTACGGTCCCGCTTTTAAAAGCATTTTGTGAGTTTAGGAGTGGATTTCGTGATTTTTTATTGCGCTAATCGTTATTTTTACAGGATATTACCCCATTATTAACAATTAATATGCCTGTAGCAAAAGTTTGCAATAGCTCCATTTTGCTATAAGCGATTTAATAGTCGATACTGGTGTAAAAACCTCCAAAAATAACGATGGTAGCACTAAACACTTCCGAAATCCACTCCTGAACTCGATAAATGCTTTAATTTGAGCGGGAGCAATGGTGGGTGAGGGTAGTAACAATGGGAGATTCCCATCTAATAATACTGTAACTCCATCAAGAAGTGACCAATAAGAGGCTACTTTTATTTGACACCGGTGTCACCGTGCGGTAGGTGTTGCGGTACAATTCATCGGATGTGGATCATCACTCTGATGACTAATTACTCTGTGAATCATCCTTGTCAGCATAGAAAGAAAGAGTGCGACGAAATTAAGATAGGAATCTCCCATTGTTACTGCCCTCAGCCACCATTACGCCCTCACAAATAAAAGCGTTTATTGAGTTTAAGATTGGATTTCGGAAGTTTTTAGTGCTGCCATTGTTATTTTGTGAGGTTTTTACACCAGAATCGACTGTTAAATCGCTTATAGCAAAAGTGTGCAACAGCCCCATTATAAACACCCTTGAGGTGCATCATGATTAAAATTAATCGATCATCGACAATCGATTCTTGTCCGTAAAATGCCGTTGGACCCCTTAATTTGTAAACAATAAATGTATGTAAACAAATGTGCAAAAACTTACTAAAACTCATGATCAATCAGAGGTTGACTATCCTCTTGTCTTAACTCCTAAGTACTATCGACGAATTAAAGATTGTCGCGAGATTGCCACGAGCTAAGTTTCGCCTTCAAGGTCCCAGTTCGGCCACTCTTCATACTCCTCTCACCTTGCACGTGAGAGGCCCTAGTGGGTGGGACGGGAAAGCCGTTGCAGATCAGTCCCACACTCACACTCATAACTGAAAATGAGTGAAAATCTCACGACAATCTTTAATTCGTCGATAGTACAAGTGCTCTATGCTTTTTCTTATTGTAGCAATAGCCTATAATAAATATATACTACAGGTAATCGTTGACAATTTTCTCAACGGATGAGGCTAGCGGATTAACTCGAGGAAGCGAAAAATAAAAATAAAAAAGTTTCTACACCGATGACGTAACGGAAAGATATCGCTCGGTTGGTCAACACTCAACGGAGAGGCATTTTGTGCACTGTTTGGATAAGAGAAGGGGGATTTAGGGGTCTAATCCGACTCTCCCTGCTTCTGCAAAACTTCTCGCATATGCCTACTCGCCTTTCGTTTTGAATAAAAATAATAAAAACAAAGTTTGAAGCTTTTCAATGAGAAGAAAAGCGAGTCGATCATTTCTCTTTCCTCTTTCACGCTTATCATCCCCCGCAACCCCCGCCCCCGCCCCGCAACTCCCCCTTCCTACCCCATTAAAGTCCGGTATAAATCTCTTGGAGAGCTTTGAAAACGACTTACAATGGTCTGATATCGAAACAAATTGGCCAAAGCTCAGTGAAAAAAAAAAATCATACACAATGGAGCTGTTGCAAACTTTTGCTACAGCTTATTAACAGTTGATAATGGGGTAATACCCTGTAAAACTAACGATTAGCGCACTGAAAAATCACGAAATCCACTCCTAAACTCACAAAATGCTTTTAAATGCGAGACCGTAATGGCGGCCGAGGCCGCGGTTTTCTTATGGCAATTGTATGCTCCTTCTTCTTCTTGTGTGGTGTTGCGAGAACACCTCGTGTAGATGGGGCTGATTGAAAATAGGGAACCCCAATGAAAACCGCGGCCCCGGCCGCCATTACGGTCTTGCGTCTAAAAGCATTTTGTGAGTTTAGGAGTGGATTTCGTGATTTTTTAGTGCGCTAATCGTTATTTTTACAGGGTATTATCCCATTATCAACTATTAATAAGCCTGAAGCAAAAGTTTGCAACAGCTCCATTATTGTTTTCGACCTTTTAACCCTTTCAAACCTGAAAATCTATCTTGTTCAGGGACGAATTTTCAGCCACCATAGCTGATCTGGGCACAATTTTCTCATATAAAACGAATGTGCATATTATATTTTCATTTTCTCCATATGAGATTCTATCAGTGGCGTTGCTTGCAATTTGGCAACGTTGCAGTTCGTCCATTTCAAGACATGAAAAATATCGAACTATACGGTGTTCGGTGAACACCTTCGCATTCGACCTTTTACATTGGTTTAAATTGACACATTGCAACGTTGCCAAAGGACATTACCCAAAATCGGCCTTTTTACCCCTGTGAGCGAATTGTGAAATAATTTCAGGGGTAATAGAGGATTAAATCAGCGTTCCGAATCTGGCATATTTTTTGATTTTGGACGAAGGGAAAGAGAGGGAGGGGGGTCCAAAGTTAGACACTTCAAACGCGCATAACTTTTGAACGAATAAAGATATGATAATGTACGTTGTGCGAAAAGATAGATCCTTTAAAGACCTTTCGATTGTTGTGTATGATATTTGCCCAATTTGAATTTTTAATCGATTTATCGAAGTTTTTTTGATTTTTTTGAAATCGGGTTTTCAGTTTTTTTAATCGTGGAAGTTTGGCAACGCACGAATTATCACAAATTGTTTTCAGGATAAAAGTAGACCAAATTTGCTAAAAAAATGGTTTAAACTGCATGCTGGGGAAATGCTTTGAAGCGGAGTTATGAGGGTTCAAAGTTGGCGCTATCGCGAAAAAGGCCGCCCCGAGGGGCGTACTACAGGTGGTAGAAGTTGACATTAAGTGTTCTTCCCGTCTAAATGACTTGAAATTTGGTATCCGGGGGTATTTTTTAACGCTAAATTCAAATTTTGCATCAGTTTTTCAAAATTTAAAAATCCAAGATGGCTGCCGAGCAATTTGTTCGGCAAATTGGGCAAATATCATACACAACAATCGAAAGGTCTTTAAAGGATCTATCTTTTAGCACAACGTACCTTATCATATCTTTATTCGTTCAAAAGTTATGCGCGTTTGAAGTGTCTAACTTTGGACCCCCCTCCCTCTCTTTCCCTTCGTCCAAAATCAAAAAATAGGCCAGATTCGGAACGCTGATTTAATCCTCTATCACCCCTGAAATTATTTCACAATTCGCTCTCAGGGGTAAAAAGGCCGATTTTGGGTAATGTCCTTTCACGCTACGCCACTGGATTCTATGTTATTCAGATGTACATTGAAATGCACACCAGGTACATAGGGATAAGCTTTTGAAACTTCCCAGTGACATTTCTAGGTTAGAATTAGTTTCTAAAAGTGTTCTGCGAGAGTTTATAAATTCTACATTGTTCGCCAAGAAAATTGTATTTTATCAAATTCGAGAAATTCTTAATGGAACCTTTTTTTTTAGTCACCCTGTATATGAAACCGATCTGCGTTGACGCATTTCATTCAAGTATCAAGTATGCATACCGAAAAGTTTTTCCCGCTCAAATATTTTGATACCGCAGTTTTCCGCGAGGAGGGTTTAATGGTGAAAAGACTTCGTCTACTTTTTCTCCCGCACTGGATTCTGAGGGGGGGGGGCGGTGCGGATGATCATAGAAGAGAAGAAGAGGGGGAATGTGTTGAACGAGGGATTTCAAGCATGAAATGATGGGGGGGGGGGGTTCCGTCCAAAGTTAAGCGACGGCTTCTCTCGCGATAATCCGGTGGCAGATCGATGGGCAAACGTCGAACGGAGAAAGTATATATCAGTATATCTATTGGTTCGCGAAAGTAACAATAGACTGTTTCAACGGTGTGTGTGTGGTTTTTACAGTAGCTGCAAGAGTATTGCGATTTATACAGGGTGCCATATAGCCGTAGCCAGGATATTGTCTTTCTCTTTCTGAGCCCATTTAAACGCATGTGTTAGAAAAGGACAGAAAGAGGGGCTGAAGTCACGTGACAGCCCCTATCTCCATCCTTTTCTAACACATGTGTTTAAATGAGCTAAGAGAGAGAAAGACAATATCCTGGCTACGGCTATGATATAGGGTGACGGTAAGTAAAAAAGAACCCCATGCTGCACCCAAGATGTACACTGAGAGAAATCACTTATTTAAAAAAAATAAGGAAACACGGTTACTGATGACAGTTTTCCTTGCGCAAAGTAAGTTCTGATTCCACACGGAAAAAATATCTGGTAGAATTTACCATCTGCATAGCTGCTTTTGGTGTCAGCTACCAAGTATGGTAAATGCCTCTAGATGATGGTAAAATGTACCAACAAATTAATTTAATTTACCATCACCATAATGTAAGTTGCAATTCATCTACTTGATAGCTGACTCCAAAATCAGCGCATGGGGGCGGTAGATTCTATCAGTCTCTTTTTTCGTGCGTGAAGGAGAATCTGCACTATTACAACAAAACCAGCTTGTGACCCCTATATCGATTCAGCTTGGCAAATGGAGTCGATCGCCCTCAAGGGTTTTGATATCTTTTGAAACTGAGGTCGCTTCACTGGCAACTCATGGCTATGCAACATGAACAAAAAGGCGATGTCGCGAAAACCCAGCTTGTGACCCCTCTATTGATTTAGCTAGGCAAACGGAGTCGATCGCCCTCAAGGGTTTTGATATCTTTTGAAACTGGAGAGTGGGGCCGTTGCAAAGATCTGAAATGTTGTGTTGTTTATAAATAAAATGATAGTACTTGATGAGCTGAGAACAATGGTGCCTTTGGTTTTTTCCTAAGTGTCCCATTTTGGAGATAAATACGTGTAAAGTTGTAAAAAAAATCGTGTGCATAGTGACGTCACTACGCGGAATCCCCATTTAAAATGATGTATTTTGGGCCAAAATCTCATCTCCGGAACAGTGGGATTTAATTAGAAACCAAAAGCATCTCTGTTCTCAGCTCACCAAGTACTTTCATTTTCTTTATACAAAACACAACATTTCAGACCTTTGCAACTGTCCCGTTATGTCCTAATCGTATGGGTACAAATGTGTAGGTATTGTTTGGCATGGAGGCGACAAATCGATACTCCTTTTGGCCGCCGGGTTACTGTAGTTTTGAAGATAAACCTTGGTGACTTTTCTATCGCGAGACCAACCTTTTACTTGTCCATCCTTTCCATAAACATCGGTTCATGAAATAATTCGTTCCTGGATTATCGTATACCCTCTCCATCCTTTCCCCCTTTTCCTCCTTCTCCCTACTTTTCCCCCTTTCCATTTTAAATCAAAGCAAAATATATATATATATATATATATATATATATATATATATATATATATATATATATATATATATATATATATATATATATATATATATATATATATATATATATATATATATACACAGAAAATTTTAAATAGCCCGATACTAGGTATAAACGAGAAGAAAAAATGGGACACAAGGCTACGAAAACTTAAAAATTTAAGGTGAGACGTTTCGGACTAGAACAAGTCCATTTTCAATCAATAAAAACAATAAAAGACGAAAACGCAGTGAGTGCCTACAAGGTGATAGAGCAACTGACAAAAGCAATGATCAAGGAGGAAAAGACAAACACAGACCAAAGAGAACATAGAGTGGACTCACTCCAGTGGCCGTGGTTGGAAAAAATGATGGTATGCAACCCCCAACTTATCAACGTCCGCCCGGTAGTTGCAAACCATGTCTCTTTCCTTAACAATGCAGATCATTTCAATAAGTGATCTTGAAAAATCATTGGTCTCCCTCGCCAAAACCTTTACATTTTCAAAATCAAAATTATGCTGTAACTCATTCTGGTGTTGATGCAGGGCCGTCTTCTCATTCTGGTCATATTTATGACCATTCAACCTTTTACCTAAAATTTGGCGAGTTTGACCAATGTACGCAATTTCACAATCTTTGCATTGGATCTTATACACTACCTCTGAAAGTTGCAAGTTATCACGTTTAGCTTTCAGTTTTGAGAACAAAAACTCTAAATTGTTAAAATTACAATTGATGACCGTGTACCCATAATGATCCAAAACAACTGCCAAATTCTCAGAAAGCAAGGGCACGTATGGCAATTTAACAATTTTAGACAAATCTATGTTTTTCTTAACTGACTCAACGTTGATCCTTTCCATTGTTACCTCATGTTGAACTTTCTTAAAAATGCGGCTCACAAAACTGGAAGGATAACAGTTTTCAACCAACATTTTTTTACCATAATTAATTACCTCTCGATGAAATTGAGAGTCAGATAAACCAATGATACGCCGGGCCAAATTATGAACAACATTTCTTTTAAAAGCAAACGGTTGAACTGAGAGGAAATTAAGGTACCTTCCAGACGCAGTTGGTTTTTGGTCCCACTTACATACAATTTTACCCTGATGTCGACCCAATTTCATGTCAAGAAAATTCAAAGACCCGTTTTGCTCTTCCTCTAAAGTAAACTTTAACATGGGGGACTGTCCATTAAAAAATTCTAGGATGTTTTGAACTTCATTTTGATGTACACAAAGGAAGAGATCATCAACAAAACGCTTATAAATGAAAATTAAGGCACTCGTAGTACTATGAACAGTCAATTCCAAGTCTTCCATAACTATATTAGCCAAGACAGCAGAGACACTGCCCCCCATGGCTAAGCCACTAATTTGATGGTAATATTTGTCTTGAAACTGGAACACAGTGGAACTGATACTTACTTTCAGGAGGTAAAGAAACTGGTCTTGTGGAATGGAACATAAAGCTTCAATCTCATTCCACCGTTTTTTTACGCACTCAATCGCAAGGTCTACTGATATGTTTGTATACATAGACACAACATCCAAAGAGATTAATTTAAAATTTTCCGGAATTTCCAACCCATTGACCTCCTTAAAGAAACTAAAGGAATCTTTGACATGCCACTCCGTTTTCCCAACAATTTTGGACAAAATTGAGGAGAAAAACTTGGAAACAAAGTAATACGGCGAACCAATGGTGCTAACAATGGGTCGAATCGGAGTGTTCTCTTTGTGTAATTTAATTAAACCGTAGATCCTTGAAACCATAGCAGATGTAGTTTTGAGGCTCTCCGCGACGGCTTTTGAAATCCAATTTTTATCGTACCAATTCTTGATGATGCAGTTGTTTTTACCCATTTGCGACGGAACCAATGAATTTTTGATGACCTTATACGTGGCAGTGTCATTTAACACGGCACACATTTTATCATTGTAATCCTGCTCATTAATCACAACGGTTTTATTGGACTTATCCGCGCGGATAACCATTATTTGTCGATTACGCTTCAGAAATGCATGAGTTTTAACGATGTCCTCTTTCAGTTTTTTTGTAAAAAAACACTCAGAAAATTTTTTGACGGACGAAACCTGAATCCTTTCAAAAGCACCCACTTTTTTAACCTGTTGGTAATAGTTATTAATAGTCTGAACTACTTTACTCCGAATACTTGATACAATCGGGTAACTTTCAAATCTGATTTTACTTTCAACTTCGACGATGATTTTCTCCAACGGTATAGGCTTTAAACAACTCTGTTCTCCATCCATCTTGAAAAATGGAATAGAAAACAGCGGCCCTAAACACAAAACACGACCAACATAATCAGGTAAATCACAATTTGACAAGTTTTCCAACCAAGCATCTTTTTTAATTATGAAAGGAGCAAACTTCTCTTGGTACTTTTGATTAGCTATCATTAATAAAGAGGAAAGCTTCTTTTGAAGCCGCTGTTCAGTTCTCATTTTTAGTTTATAATTGCTCACAGTAAGGTTCCAAATAAAATCCATCAAAACGAATTCTGGCAATTTCCCGCGAAGTAATTCAAGCACACCGCCTAACCTCCTAAAGTTCACCGATTGTTCCGCATGCGCGTCATCAATACATACATTGAGTAAGGCAAATTTAAAGTTTTCAATCATTTTCATGCATTTCCCTAATTTAGTTTTCATACCACTACGAATGTGTTTGTATCCAAAATTGATGAAATTCGGTATGAGCCGCCATCTGCGGCATTCAATCAAGAACATTTTCCTGCATGCACAATGAATTAATTTACGACTGAGTTGAGTACAATCTTTTAGAGATTGAACTACACCGTGGCCATGTAGTTGTTCCACGAAACGATAAAAACCCATATTAGGCATGATGTCAGTCACAAATAATGATGGATAAATCGTAGAAAACCAATAAATAAAATGCTCACACAAGTATGTATGATTGAATTGGAAAGAAAAGGCATTTACCAGCCTTTGGTGGGGGAAAAAAAAAAAAAAAAAAAAAAAACAAGCAGCCAGCAGATTTTGTATCGCAATCTAGCGATACAAAGATAACATGCAGTCAATCAGTGTAAGCTGCTTTGACTGTGCGTTGTTATTCTTGTAATACCGCTTTTCATTAAGGTGATTCTATGGCAAACTCCCGAAAATTTTAATCCGATAGATGGCGTTACTTGTCGCTTGCTCCGGAAATGGCCGTTTTTTGACGGTTTTCGGCTGTTTTCTCTGAACAGACGAATAATTGACGAAAAATCAGAATGTCAGCACCTGCTTAATTTTTTGCTTGATTTTTTGAGCCATAAACTGGCCAAATTGGTTCTAAAATTAAGGTGAAAGTATGCAAAGAAAAAATCATGTGTAATTTGGAGTTGTATCAGTAAAGATTACAGGTGAAACAGAAACCTGTAATCTTTACTGATGCAACTCCAAATTACGTATGATTTTTTCTTTGCATAGTTACGCCCAGAGACAAATAGAGACCTTGCACTATTCCTGCGCGCGGTGTCCACTTTTCTTGGTTCAATTTTGTTCGGAACTCATCGAAACAACAGCCAACATTCGCATAATGTTGACTGATGAGCACGTATTTTGCATTCGCCGAGCAAACCCTGTTTCCGTTTCCGGGACCGCGGACCAATCACAGCCTTTTGTTGAGCTTCACCATCCAACATTATGCGAAGGTTGATTGTTGAGGCCGATGAGTCCCGACAAAAGTAGTTCACGAAAAGTGGACACTGCGCGCAACCACGGGAAGAATAGGGAGTGCACGGTCTCTATTTGTCTCTGGTTACGCCTTTATTTTAGAACCAATTTGGCCCGTTTATGGCTCCAAAAATCAAGCAAAAAATTAAGCAGGTGCTGACATTCCGATTTTTCGTCTAATATTTGTCTATTCAGAGAAAACAGCCGAAAACCGTCAAAAAACGGCTCTTTTCGGAGCCAGCGACAAGTGACGCCATCTATCGGATTAAAATTTTCGGGAGTTTGCCATAGAATCACCTTAAGTTTCATAGCATATAGGGTGTCAATTAAAAAAGGAGCTAGGCCAAATATCTCGAGAACGGCTCCGGATTTTGAAAAACACTGAAACAAGTGTTCAATTACCTTGAGGGGGACATCTTTATAGGGGGTTTTTGATTTTGGGGCCATCTCGGGGGGGCCCGCAGGGCGGATACCACGTCCCTAAATTCAATACTTCAAACGAGGACCCCCATATTTTATTTATTAATCGAAAAGAGGGTAAAATTATCAGACTTTTGGAGCGAATCGAAGTTCAATATCGTTTTTCGTTTTTGATACATCGAAAGTCAAAGTTCGATTTGGACCAATTTTCAAAAAATCATTACTCCTCTTTGAAGAGTCGGAATTTAAAAATCAAGGACACAAAAATACTCTAAAAAGTAAGCCCTTTTCAGAAAAAAATTCAATTATAACAAACATTTAGTAAAATTTTTGGTTTTGAAGCTTCCAAAACTTTTAGACGTTTTTTCGATAGCTTTGAATACTGTCATTCAGGGTAACTTTGTGCATTGGGGTGTAACTTTGTGCATGCCTAGTTCAAGCTGTATAAAATGTGGAATCTTTCAGAAATTGGCAGCATTGAACACAAAACACTCTTTAAAGTTACTTAGGTGTGTTGAATGAAATATATCAAAAGTTGCAAAAAGTTGTCCTGAATCACAAAACGTCTTGCACAAAGTTAGACTCAAAGTGCACAAAGTTACCCTGAATGACAGTCGCCCTGTGGTGCATATTTGAGGGGGGAGGCTCAATCATATCTATTTCAAGTTTTTTTTTTCAAAAAGCTCTTTTTAAGTTATGAGAAAAGCTCGTGTCCTTGAAGTTGAGGCAATTTCCAACATTTCTGCTCCCATGGACATTTACCAAAAAACCTAAATTTTTTGAGTTACGGCGGATTTTTGGAAAAATTCTAATTGGCTTTTGTGGCCACCCTGTTGAGAATTCTTCAAGTACAAAACAGATTCTGATCAAATGGATGGAACCATTTTGATTGATGTGCCACTAGTTTGGTACTTAAAAGTGAAAAAATTAGGTGTACTTCCTTAAATTAAAATTTTGGGAAGTCTAAGTCTCAGACCATGGAATCAGTCCGATTCTGCCATTGAAGTCCCAAAATTTTGATTTGAAAAAAGACACCTTATTTTGTCTCCTCAAGTGAACACGTTGCACATCGATCGGAAGGTTTCGATACATTTTTTCAGAATCTGTCAAGATTTGTGAGAAATTCTCAACTGGATAAGCACAAGGGTTGATTCAAAAATCTTCCAAGTCCCCATGGCTAAAAAAATCTGGGTGTTTTGGTAAATGTCTATGGGAGCAAAAATGTTGGCAATTGCCTCTGCTATGAGGGTATGAACTTTTTTCGTACTTTTAGAAGATACTTCTTAGAAAAAAACTTGATAAGTGTGTGAGCTTCTCCTAATATGAACGAGGAGCTGTTGAGGGCTTTTGAAAATATCAATCAGTAACAGATGTATCCCCCCCCCTCTCCTGTCTAACTTTTGAACGAGTTGAGATAAAAAGTTGCGGTTTGGACCATTCTTCATAGCTTTAGATGAACTTTATTTTTTTGGGGGTCAACCCCCCCCCCCCCCCCCCCCCCCCCAGGGGGCCCCCAGGGGGCTATTTCAAAATTTTCAAACATAAACCCCCTATATTGTGATACATCGTTTGAAAGGGCATAAAATTCCAAGACTTTTGGCGCAAACTAGAGGTCGATATCGTTTTTAGTTTTTGATATATCGACTTTCAAAGTTCGATTTTCAAAAAATCAGAATTCCCATTTAAAAAGTCGGAATTAGAAAAACTAGGGGTCTAAAATGCTTTAAAAAGCAAGCACTTTTCAGAAAAAAATACGGTTCTGCCATACATTTAGTCCAACTTTGGTTTTAGAGCCCCACAACAATGTTCTAAAATATTGCTCCTCAGGGGGGCTACCTCAAAAATTCCGAGGCACGACCCTTATCGAGTGATACAGCGCTCAAAAGGTCACACTGAATTGAGCATTTTGGCGCAAACCGCAGGTCGATATCGTTTTTAGTTTTCGATATATCGAATGGCAAAGTTGGATTTTCATCTTTTGTCAAATTCCAATATATCGGAACCTAAAAACGATATGGACCTGCGGTTTGCGCAAAAATGCTCAGTTTAGTGTGCCCTTTTGAGCGATGTATCACTCGATAAGGGTCGTGCCTCGGAATTTTTGAGGTAGCCCCCTGAGGGGCAATATTTTAGAACATTGTTTGGGGGCTCAAAAACCCAAAATTTTGGACTAAAAGTATGGCAGAACCGTATTTTTTTCTGAAAAAGACTTGCTTTTTAGAGTATTTTAGACTCCTAGTTTTTCTAATTCCGACTTTTTAAATGGGAATTCTGATTTTTTGAAAATCGAACTTTGAACGTCGATATATAAAAAACGAAAAACGATATCGACCTCTAGTTTGCACCAAAAGTCTTGGAATTTTATGCCCTTTCAAACGATGTATCACAAGATAGGGATTGCCATTTGAAAATTTTGAGCTAGCCCCCCTGGGGGCCCCCTAGGGGGGTGGGGGGTTTTGACCCCCAAAAAAATTAAGTTCATCTAAAGTTATGAAGAATGGTCCAAACCGCAACTTTTTATCTCAACTCGTTCAAAAGTTAGACATGGGGGGGGGATACATCCGTTACAGCCTGTACATCATGTCTAAGTAACTAAATAAATGCGAGAAGCTCAAATCATTTTTAAGCGTTTCTCCCATCGGACTTTAGACATTTTTTTCAAATGGTAAACCTGTATCATAAAATTTGTGCTTTTAATAGTACAATATATCTTGAAACGTATAGTCAGACTTAATTTCTGAATTTCTCAAGTTTATAAATGGATACTTTATGTAAAAATACTTCAGATCACCAAGTTTCAAGTCTATTTGATTTGTAACTGTGGCTATTACTGCAAAATCAAATTTTAGCAACACATGGAGGAATCGCAGTTCAAGAGGGGGGCATTTTTTTACCCACATTCATAGGGAAAACATTTTTTATTTCGGGCTCCAATATACACAGTAGAAGTTTGCGCCCGGACTTTAGTTGCATTTTGCATATTCCTAATATTTTGTAGCTTGCACTTATTTAGTTATGATTCAATTAAATACTTTAATCCTGCGCACTTATAGGTGGTTGTGGCTGATATGATTAGTGGTGTTTGCAATTTATCGCTCCTCACCTACGATTGTAATCCTCGCCTTGTTGAAAGGTGCTGTTGGCATGGTCATAAATAAAATCTTTAGGATGCGAAATTCCATTGACTTTCAAAAATTAGTTGCTAGGTATGTTTGTTCTGAGTTGGGCAAAGGAGGTAGTACTTGAACACTACGAGTACTGTACTTGGCATTCGTAATTTTTTTAAATCGCATTTCAACGGTAATCAGAGTGAATTTTCAAAGAATCAAGAACTGAGTACAGGTAGACTACCCCGTTTCCCCAACTCTGGCCTTGTTGCACATTTCAGCCTCAAACCCATTTAAAAGTTATTCAACAGTACAGCAATAAGAAGTAAGTAAGTACACACATCAAAACAAAGAGACGAGTGAACTTTCGGACTACTGATTGAGGAAGAATATTGAGACAATCTCCATGTAGAGAGCCGTTTTAACATCTGATAAGCACTATACGAGGGATTAAACCTGTGTTGTATGCTAATGGATGAAAATAATGAAACAGGTTGGTTTTAATCTTACCTTAAAGCATCAAAGCTGGATCATTTCGGACAGCAACCAGGGAGGGTGTAAATATGGCGGACAACAAGCTTTTCTAAATTCAAATTATAGGTAGCCGGAATGGCTTTTAAAACATTTGAAGATTTGGAAATTGCTGCTGCCACAGACCAGTTCAAGATTGTCAATTACTTAATAGCTATATGGTACTTCTTGTAGCACCATTTATTTTTTAAAAATGGTCATAAACAAAGTAAAAACCGAGCAAGTTATTCAGAAAAATTGGATGATTCACTTCAAAGACAAGTAAGTAATTCTTGAACCTTCTGATAATCCTGTAGCGTGAGAACAACACTGTAGGTGTAAAATGAATTTCTTGCAGCGTTGAAAGTGTATACTGTGTAGGAAGTAGGTACCTTTTAAGACAGGGAAATGTCCGAAAAACACCAAAATGTGGAGTTTTGATGAATGATTAGCGCAGAGATGAAACGTTTGAAAGTCAATGTTTTTGGAAAAAGTAAAGTCGTATGTTTACTTTTGTTCATAAACAATGAAAACAAACCATGAGCAAACCAAATTCTGCTGTGAATTTTAAATAGAAATGCGTCAAAAATGTCTTTAATACTAGAATTTAGTCCTTCACAGCGTTCAGGTGTAATTATGGACTAATTGTAAGTGTGACCTTCTTAAAAGCCTTGACGCAGTTAGAGCCATTCGTTTACTGCCTTGTCTTACCAGAGTCCCCCCCCATTTCAAAAAGAAGGTACCTTCAAGACATTTCCCCTAGAATCACTGGAAGTATTGCCTCTTGAGCTCCCAAACTGTAAAGTATTATGTTTTTCCAATGTTTGTCCATACAAGAGTTGTTCCAAAATTTAAACTGTCGCAAAAAATTTTCCTTTACCTGCTTCAGTTTGATCCTAGAAAGCTCTCACGATCATCTGTGATGTCACCGCTCTTCCTCTGTCAAAACTTGTAAGTCCTTATTTTTCTCTGACTTGGAAACTGATCACAAACAATCGATTGGACTTGGGTGAATTAAATGGACTCCTTAAAAGGAATCTAAAAGAATTAGGTAGAGTCGAATAAACTTAGCCCTGTCCAATTAATTTCGCATTTTGGGCCATATGCACAATCGTTAATTACTACTTGCGATCAATAATTCTTACTTAAATGCCGCGGAAATCACATAAAGCGCTGATGCATCAAGATTTGTTCAGTTTTAACTGAGACATGGCCATTCGATAAAAACTGCTTCATGACGAATATCCTTGCCAATATTCCAGACCAATTGTACCTATGCTTGCATGACAGTTATGGAGAGCAAAACTATTCAAATGTCAATACTAACACCAAGTTCTGTGATGCACGGTGGGGTACGAATGCCTCCCCTCCACCTTTATACTTCCATCGTGGAAGAAATAATGATGCATCTGCGCTCATTGTGACATTTTCAGAATTTATTTAAGAATTCATGCTCAAAAGTGGAAATTACCAGCAGAGCAACTGACTCAAATGACTGGAATGGACTTAGTCCAATAGCTTCGATTCGTCAAAGTTGACTCGATTGTTCATAATCGGCTGCCAAGAAATTACATCATGCAGAAATAGGTAAAAAGACTTACACTGCACTTACACGTTTGGACAGAAGAAGAGTGCTGATATCAAAGATGGTCATGGAGGGCTTTCTAGAATCAAACTGTAGCTGATAAATGCTGATAGTTGGAGACAGTTAAAATTTTAGAAATGCTCTTTAGCAAATGAACCAGATTTATCTCTGGAATAAACACTGGGAAAACTGAAAGGGGCAACACTTCAGTAAGGATCAGGATCACAGAGGCTTCTTTGAGAGAACAGTCATCAGAGCACTCTTTCACATGGACAGAATGATGACTTGAGTGAAACTGGCAAGTTAAGTCTTAAACAAAAATAAAAAGCTTATTATCACCTTACAAATTAGACATCAACTCAGGATTAATTCAGTAATTTTTGAAATGCTTGGAAAGTCAAAATAGTCAAGCTCTCTTGAAAAAAGAAAGATATGCATTGGCTACGCTGAGTACGCTCTGATGTTTTCTGAACGTCAAATAATAAGGTCTCTGATGAGTGCCGAAAAAACCAAACACCCTTGCTCACAGTAATGTTCGGACATTTCCTTGTCTTAAAAGTATAAAAATCCTGTGTGGGACAGGAAGCAAACGATTTTACAGCTTGATGGCGCTGGAGAGAAATTAAACTGGATGTAGCAGGAAGCTTGCTTTCAAATCGTGAAAACTATTATTCAACATATAATCAGCGTGGAAGGTAGTACCTAAAGGCTCCTGACAGAGTTCCTGATGAAGTTGTCTCGAGACATGGAAACTTGAGAATAGGTAATGGAGCACATGCCTTCAAGACAATTCTTGGTTTAAAGTAAAGTATTTAATCAAACAATACATCCAAGGTGGTTTTTTTTTTTTCCCTTTTGGTAACTTTTCCACTGCACAAACATTTTAGAAGGATCAAGGAGCACGCTCATCGGTTAAAGAATTTATCTACTTCAGATCACTCAACTTAGGAGATGGACATGAGAAAATCTGTCTCAGGAAGATAGAGTTTGCTGAGAGAGGTCAAATTACAAAATTTTTGAATAAACACCACAAACATACCACTTTCACTCGTCAAAATGCCAAGAAAGGCGATGAGTTACGGCATTACGAGGCAATAACACGCACTGTAGAATCTGGCAAATTAAATGAAAGCTATGAAGAACTTGAGTGTTTCAATTAGTAGAAACTAAAATTAAGGCTTTGATTGACAGAAAACACGCACAGTTCATAAAGAAATTCAGATTTTAAAGTCTCTGATAGACTTCGAAAACACGCGAATATACATTGCGGAGGGAACTTCGGTTTGTTTTCACAACATAAATCTCTAACCTTAAAATCTCCGAGGCAAATTACGCATGTTTACCAAAGCCTCCGAACTAGATATAGCTCGTTGGTAGTCACAGACAAAATAATGAAACTACCAAATTTATTCATAACGGAGACAAATCCTTATGAAAAACTTACGTTCAATACTCAGTCAAAAGCTAACTCAATCATTATTCGAACATTTCAAACGGCGCACTATGGATCCAAATCGAGTCCTAAGTGGTCAAAAGTACAAAGACATGAGATATCACTAGAATTGTCGATCCATCAAATGATATTCTCCGATAAGTATGGGACAGGCCAGGAATAAAAAACGGAGCCAAATACACCCCTTAAAATCAACTATAGTATCCATCTAAAATACTAATTTTCCAACTTTGAAAGGATCGAATTTGGACCGCCAAAGATTTGATTTCTGTCCATTGTGCGGCGGACCGAAGAATATCGCGGATTCGATACGGCGCGCGATTCGTTTAGTGACTGCTTAAAGGATAGGGAGACTTTTCGCGTTGCCGCTCCGCAATATATCGAACGAAAGGAATCCACCGAAAAGCAGTACGCGATCATTACGCGCGGAAATCTGACAACGCACGTTTGCGACCAAGCCGAAAATTGTCGATTTTTATGCAGGAAGTTTATGGCCAAAATCGATACAAAACCATAACAAAAACATGCAGTACTTACTGCATGTTAAAAAAAAAAAAAAAAAAAAAAAACCTGAAGCGAAAAACGTGAATGAAACGTCAAGTCCTGTCACGCATCGCTTAATCCGTTACACTCACGAGAAACAACAGACACAACGAGAAGAAAACAAAAACAAAAATAAAACAAGTTGGAACTTGCAACACTGGAACAGTGTTAGCAAAGAGAGCATGAGTGTCGGCCGTAAATCATTGTAAGTGTGGAGTTCTATATTGATAGTACAAAACTGCGACAAAGTCAATCGCAACGCTGCATTTGTGTTTGTATAACAGTGATCGCTGTAAAAATAACTTGATAGGTCAAAGTGGGAATGAAAATTTACTTATAGCGTGTTGAAACAGTTGTTCACGAGGCGAGGTGAATACTGTGGTTTTGAAAATCGATTTCGATAGTGATAGTTCCTTTAAAATCGGATGACGCAATACCAATCCTAGCAAGCCGTAAAGTCTAGTTTAGTTATTTGGGACTTTTTTAGATTTCTCTCGCCTGAACCAAAGTCATCAGGAAGGAAATTCTTAATACCAATCCTAGCAAGCCGGAAAGTCTAGTCTAGTTATTTGGGACTTCTATAGAATTTTCCTCGCTTGAACCAAAGTCATCACGATGGAAATTCTTCGTCTTTATGGTTTCAGCTCTTTTGTCTCAGATTAAAAAATGAATGTTAATATTGATCAAATGTCATCCGACACTCATCAAGGCCCTTAAGGAACGTAATATGAACTTGAAAAAAGCTCATTCGATTTTTAAGGGAGCTTAAACGGTCCATGAGAGACGAAATTCGCGGATACAGAGTATCCACAGCTTATTTCAATGTTCGATCTGACAAGACCGTGCGCCTTTGAAAAATCGATATCTCGATAGTGAATCGATGTATTGCAATTCGGTTTGCACCGGTCGAAAGCGCTTGCTTGTGACTGACAACCTCGAAAATTTCAGATCCATCCGAGTTTATTTAATGACCTTACAGGACCTCTCGCGGCCGCAGTTAGACATTTCTTGTCAGAGTTACGCTGAAACGGGGAGTAGTTCCCCCCTAAGATGATATTTTTTGGCTCGAAACTGCATTGGGCCCTCTCGGGACATCATTGGGACCCGAAAAAAAGCGGAACCGATATAATACGGCACACGACTGGTTCGTGAGAGACGAAATTCGCCTTTTTCCAGCCTCCAGCGCCCCTCTAAGGTCGATCTGACAAGACCGCGCGCCTTTGAAAAATCGATATCTCGAGAACGAATCGATGGATTGCGCACTGCGGTTTGGATTGGGCGGTAGCTTCAGCTTTTAGATAATTCTTGAAAAAAATTCAGATCCATCCAAGTTTTTAAACGGATCTTATGGGACCTCCCGCGGCCGCAGTTAGACATTGTACGTGAGACTTACGCTGGAGTTGGGGCCACGCCCCCGCCCCCCGATATAGACTTTATCGGTCCGACATTTGTCAGGGCCCTTAATGAACTTCATGTGAACTCAAAAAACTCACGTATGACTTCTCACGGCGCATGCTAGGTCCATGAGAGTCGAAATTCGCGGATTTTAGAGAATCTTAGATTTCTGACCATATACCGCGTGCCTTTGAAAAATCGATATCTCGAGAGTAAATCGATGTATCGCAATTCGGTTTGGACCGATCAAAAGAGTAAGCTTACCGGTACTCGCCGTTAAAATTTTGGATCCATCTGATTTCATTTTGAGACCTTACTTGAGTTACTTGGACCCCAGTTGGAATTATTTTTTCGGAGTTACGCTGGCAAGGGGGTCGCTCCCTCTCTTGGAAAACTGTGGAGGGGGCCCTTTGCTGGGGCATACATTCTATTTTTCACTTTTTTTTTTTTTTTTTTTTTTAAATTTTTATTTGTGTCTAATCTAAGTTGGGGGAGGAGGAGGAGAGTACCTGCAAGTCAACCGGCAATTTACTTTTGATAGTGGCTGCGGGTCGAGGGTGCGGATTGCGGACTTTTAACTTGTTGTGGGGTTTACAGGGTGGCCGTGTCTAAACTTATGAGAAAAGAAGGCAACCAAAGACCGGAAGAACGTTCAATTTCTGGTTCAGAGACCATGGACAAAGACATGGGCACCCGCAAAACAATTGCCCGGAGGGGCAACTTTTTGAATGTCAATGGAAGGTCTAGGGGACACCACCTAGAGACGGGCAAGTCTAGAGAACCCCCCCCCCCCACTTCCGCCCAAAATAGAAAATAAATCAATTATCCTTCCAAATGGTAGAAATTGTAAGTGATTGTAGCATGTAAATGTATCAAAAGTAATTCTATTTTTGACGTGTTTGATATTATGAATAAAGTGACAGCATCAGATGATAGAAATAGTAAAAAGCTAAGTACAACTATTCCTTCTTTATTTTCATTGTCCTGATGAATTCTAAGAGTTAACCTATTTAAATTAACAAAACCAAAACTCTTGCCTATACATTCTCTAATCATGTAATTATCGACCAGAGGATTCTGAATTTTCAAGGAAGTTCGCAAAATTCTCGTTGCCAACGGTAGTTGCCAATGTAGACACGTTCATACTAGTAGATTTTAAAACTTCTTTCGGCGAGGGAGATGACGGGTGGGAAGGATGATGTCGTCTGAATCAGGAGGGGGTGGGGTAAAAATCAGGGGGAGGTCTAGATCTGGGGGGGAGAGGAATCCTGAAACTGGGGGGCGAGCTGTATAGTGGCAAGGGGTGGTTGGGCACCACTGCTTAGGGGGGGGGGGCTACTTCCCGCCCTGCCCCCCCTAAATTACGCCCCTAATTAAAATTGTAAAGTAAACTAAGAATAAAGTTTGTTAACTCTTACTCCTTTCGTTATTATTTGATCTTCGAATGTTCCGATTCTTTTTTATTGTAAAGTTTTGATTTTTCTGAATTAGGGGGGGGGGGGGGGCGCCGCGCCGCCCTCGGGGAGCGCCCATTGACAGATAAGGGAGAAAGGTAAGTGTAGGAATTTGCACGGGAATCCGGCGTAGTGTGCCGCAAAAATTACTACCAATGGCGGATCCAGAAAATTCTTTTAGGGGGGGGGGGCTTCACGCCTATGAATTTTCAAATTTGCAGGGAGGAATTTATGGGATTTTTTCTGTTGAAAAAAGGCAAAGGCTACCGTGAGTTAAGGGGGGGGGGCGTGCCTTTCCCGAATCCGCCGCTGATTACCATGTAACACTGGGCCACGATGACCGATGTCGCATAAAACCAGGTAGAAGACCCGTGGCGGGCGTGGCATCCGTGATGGCTGTGAAATTGGGATGAAGTAGATGGACACACATCATTCATGCAATCTGCACAACGCGGCAAGCAACTGTTGTAGGCGTAGGTGCAGTAGTTCGTGGGGAGGGCAAAGGGGACGGGAGGTCGTCGCAAAACCATGGACGAAGATATAACTAAGGACTGCCGGCTGTTGTTAGTCCTGTTTTGCTCTCGACCCCAGCGCTCCAAGCAGCGGCCAGCTGAACTACTCTTTCAAGTGAGCGATCCTGGCGATGTGTCCATGCTCACATGCTATGCTACTGCTAAAACCGTTGTTGGAGTTGGTCTGTTATGGCATGGCTGTCAACTGTTGTCGGCGACCCAAGAGGATCAGATAACTCAGTATCTCAATGGAAGATCGAAAGCAAGGGAAATTCAGAATCAACTTTGGACAAGGTAACAGAAATCATCAGCAAATTAAAAGAGTCGCCTGATCTCTACTAATAAAACAAATGTCTATGTACTCTTTCTTGTTTGATTCCGTTTTGAGGTTAACTGTGATGTATAGTATTTCAGTCCTTGATTAATCATTTTCGACAATTCAGGAATCTTTCAAGAAATACTCCAGACGTTTGCTTTTTAGCGGATTTTGCTTCCTTTTAATTCGCTGATCATTTGTTCCCTTCGTTCAATCGTGATTCAAATTACCTACACGGTATACATTTGCGGGAAGGCATGGGAGAAAGGGAGCCGGAGCGGCCACCGCTGCAGCGGTTCGCTTTTAGTTGACCCTTACTGCTGCTTGGAGCGCTGCGGTCGCGCTCGAAAACCCGCTAACAGGTTTTAACACGGGCGGAGATAGGAAGTCGGCAGTCCTTAGTTATATCTTCGTCCATGGCTCGGAATGGTCTTAAAATTTTCCTTAGGATTTGATCTAGAACGCAACGTTCTTACATTTTCGAAAAGTTAACTCTAGCTCTCGCAATTAACGATTAAAAGCGGAAAAAGCATGGTTTTTGGACCGCGGAACAGTGGCGTTATCTAGCGGATGAGAATCTTACTACAGGTCGCTGAGGATTCACCTTAAAACGCAGCGCCGATCGCGTTCCCCAAACGAACTCTTTTAGCGGACCGAAACATCAACAATAACAGGATTGGAAATTTGAAATCATCTAAATGCATTTTAAATCGCAGAATACACGAAACATGGACACAATCCTCTGATATAAAACCCCAATATCTCATACAGAAAATTTCGTTGAAGTCTGATCCAAATTAGTAACGTAATTACATTCCCAAAATGCTTAACCTCAATCTTGGCCAAAAACTCCCGCCACAAAGAAAAAGCGACAAATTGGGAGGACACCGGATTGGCGGAATCACATGGGTCAATCGGTCCTCGAGGACCCGTTCTCGATACTGAAACCAAGCGATCCCCG
>VMOF01000013.1:20765014-20821243 GCA_011764245.1 Trialeurodes vaporariorum | reverse complement strand
ATTCAATTTCCCTTTTCGCAGTTAGTACTTTTCTAATCATCTTGTCTGAGTCAACCAGAGAAAACAAAAACAACGTAACATCGAGGTTGTCAGGCATCCAGGCTGACAATGCGAGAATCAAGCTTCAAGCGGAAATGAGCAGATTCGACAACATTTGCTGACATTTATGACATTTCAAGGCATTGAACCCCTAAGTCCACAGATCATAAAAAAACTCATTATTGTAGTCTAAGACTTGAATCATTAAATTGAACAACTTTTCATTTCATGATTACGCATGTGAGTTTCTTTTGTTAGAATTTCCATATAACTCCACACTGAAAAAAACGAATTGATTCGCCAGATTAGTTATTAGTGAAATCTGCGCAGTCAAATTTATTGGCTGTACAGTTGGCGAATTAAATGTCAGTTGATGCCTTAGATTTAGGTTCAGGTAGGCCACATGCAATACTGCAAAAGAATTTTAGCATAGCAGGTTGCCTACCTGCGCCAAAATCTAAGGCGTCTGTTGACATTATTTAATTCGCCACTTGTACTTACCCCAGTAATCAGGGTCTACAACCAATAATTGATAAATGGCACCAATTATATTGGGTAAATACAGACAATTTATTAGTTGGCGAACCTAATTTCTTGGGTAAGTACAGCTAATAAATTTGATTACACAAAATCAGTAGCGCACCGAGAGTTTCTTCATCTCTCTCTTTTCTCCATTAAAAAACGTATGTTAAACAAGGATGGACAGTGGGATAAAACCCCCTCTTTCTGTCCTTTTCCTACTTATACATTCAAATGGGTAATGAAAGAGATGAAAGAGATCCTAGTTGCGCCGGTGCACAAAATTAACTAATAATTAGACAGGCGAACCAATGCTTTTTTTCTGTGCATGTAAAATGACCTCATTTACATGGAACATGATGAGCAACGGGGTTAATGAGCATGAAATGATCAAAAATCATGATTTTAATTAGTAGAAGGTAAAGGTTTTGAGGAAGGAAAGTCATTTCCCTTTGTCGTGTCAGAAAATACAAAGGAAAGATGGAAATTTTTGGAAAAATTTTTGGCAAAAGTTTTTTGCCAACATTAATGATGGCTTCAGCTTTGATCTGAGGCTAACTCCTCTGAGGGGAGGGGGGGGGATTGAAGGGCAGGATAACAAATAATTTACTTGACAGTGATCTAACAAATTGCCAACGAATCAGGAAGCCATAACTACGGTGAAAATTAAGAGAGATGTGACTAAAAATTACTGGAATGAATAAAATTCTACCATACATAAAACAAGAAAATATGTAATTATAAACAAAAAGTTAGTTCAAAAGTCTAGAAGTATCGGTGTGTTTTCATTTTTTAATGCTGAGTTGGAATTTTCATAGCTCTGAGAGACAGTGGCGGCTCGTGAAATTTGGCAACCGTGTCCTCCTCCTATTTAACCAATGTAAAACAATCGATTCTCCCGGAGGCTGCCAGCCTCCGCAAGAATCGATTATTTTACCTACGTTTAAATGGAAAACTTCCATGGTTGCCAAATATCACGAGCCGCCACAGCTGAGAGAGCAACCAGCAGGGACCAATTTTCTTTATTTTTTCCATTAGTTGAAAGCACTTGTGCGTGACTTCGGTGAGTCGTGTCCAGATTGCAAAACTCAGCAATTGAAGACTCTTCATGTAAAACTTATTGCAGTTATAGCGGCAATATCTATGAAATCGTTAAAAATGTATTTTGGCTCAGTTTTAGTTCTGCAAAAACCTCGAGAAATAATTTGATAAAAAAAAGTAGTAGAAAATCACAAGTCACAAAAATAAAAAAAAAACACAGAAAATACTAAAATTTCACTTTCTACGAATACAGTGACAGATGGAAAAATTGAGTGAAATACAATCTACAAATCAGCATTAGTTACAAGATCTAGATGAGGAATTATTAAAAAAACTGCCGTCAAATAACAAACTCACTAAAATGTACTTGATTTAAAAACAAGCTACAGAATGTAGATTTCTAATGATGTGAATAAAGTCCTCTTCAAGATGAATGTCAGATGAAACAAGTTAATTAATCCACAACCTTAAGTAGCCTTGCTTTTTTTTAAACCTTTTACAACTTAAAATATTAACGTCAAGTAAATCTACACTTAAATTTGTTTCAAATCATCTGAGGATTCGACTAAACGCTATAATTGTTAGGTAATTCAGAAAACCCAGTTTTCCCCATCAGAGTTTCACGCTATAACAATTTGAAATCAGGACTTTTGAGCACAAGCACACCCACTGTTTCATACCCTCTTTTACCGAGGAGCTCCTTAATTGATACTTCAACATTTTTAAATTTTCAAGAAATTTCATTTCGATCAAGCATTGTTTCCATTAATTGCACAGGCTTTATCCAGCTGTTTAGTTGTGATAATATACGGCGCCCAAAAAACCCACCTGACCGCCTTCCTATTGCCCTCTGTTTGGTGTTTTTATCTAAAGATTCCAGTTCCCGTGAGAGACAATGAGTCTCCAAAAGATGGAACAATAGACTATTTTAGTGCAAAGTTAACGGTTAACGTTTCAAACTATCTCACTCACTCTCCCCTGACCCCCATGTATACCCATATTTTTCTAGTTTTGAAATTTGTATACAGGGCCTTGTTCCAACGACGTATTATCAAAATTGCATTAAAATGCCCCGAGGAATTCATTTCTGCCATAAAATTTCACAAAAGATGAATCTATAAACGATTTTTGAAATTAGAGTGTGATGGCAGTACAATGGGGTTATGTGAGAGCAAGAGAGACAGTTTGGCTTTGTTTGGAACGCTCATCACCTGATGACGCCATCACCAAGTCATCACTAAAACCGTCCATACATTAAAGACGGAAACTCCCATGAGAGCTAATGGAAAAATTTGTTCCGCCTCTTTCAGTGTCTATTCAAAATGGTAGACATATCTCTGTCTCTGTTTTTTGCATTGATTTTTGCATGGAGATACTTTGAATCATCTCAAATGGTGTACCTAAAGATATAATGGTTCAAAATGAATCAAAGTTTCCACTCTGATTGTAGTATTGTTGTTTTTTGCATTGATTTTTGCAAGGAGATAATTTGAATCTTCTCAAAATGGTGTACCTGAAGATATAATGGTTCAAAATGAATCAAAGTTTCCATTCTGATTGTAGTATTTCGAGTCTGAAACTTTAGCTCGAAATCACATTACAAGATCGAAATGTGGACTGAGAATCAAGAATCTTTAGAGAGAGAAATTGCTAGGAAAAAAAACAAAAACAAGAGTTACTAGAACATACGTGAAGGTGACTAAAAAGCAGCGTGAAAGGGTACCTGATAGGCGGAATATCTTAACGTATCGCCAAATCGTGTTACTGCAGGGGGCTGTGGTGGAAAGGGGGGGAGGAGGAGCTGCAGGGTGACTGCGAGAAGGTGCATGATGAGCAGAATTACCGCTTGTTTGCATTGAAGTCGCCGTCGAGTCTTGTCTTCGGTGTTGAACGGGTGACATCGAACCACCGCTAAAAAAAATAGTTCATTCAAATCCATTAAAATATTTTCAACTTATTCATAAGAAAAGTCAAAATTAAGATCTTTGCAACAACCCTATCATTTCATTGGAGTAAAAAAATATTCATTTCAGCTCTTCTGAGCGAAAGAGAACCCCAGGCTGCAGAATATTCAAAATCACGCAATCCTAGATCGCATGTAAATTGTGGAGGCTCCACCAAATCCAAACAAAAAAAAAAAAAATCATCTTTAGAAAAAACCCACATTTTTGTGCTCCTTCCTATTTTAGTTGGATTTTTGAGGCTCTTTAGCAAAAAGGTCATTCATTTATTGTGGAAGTACTTTTGCCAAAAGGTCATCAATGTGGAAGCTGGGGAGTTTTGGATTGCGGAAGTAATTATGGTTTGTGTAAATTGTGTGGAAGATAAGAACATTCTGCACCCCTGGGAGGACCAAGAAACATTTATTTACCGTTCTCTTTTTGTTCAAGTTAATTTTCAACAGTGGCGGCTTGGGCTCTTTGGCAACAATCTTTTTTGCCATTAGAACCTATGCAAAAGTATCGATTTCACAGATTGATTATTCTGCATGGATTTAAATGGAGAGAATATGGTGCTGCCTCCAATGAGCTATAACTTTAGCCTGGCAAATCAAGGAACGTTCCGCTGGTTCATTGTTGTCACCTAGGGCGCCGCCATTTGCCGAAAAAAATCGTTTTTGAGGTTAAGTTTTGTAGGTTGTTTCCGGTCGTTTCGTAAACAAACTGGGCATCGCCGGAAACGGCCTTCAATATTTAAACCCCAAAAACCCTTTGGGAAACTGCCGTCCAAATTCCCGCCAAATTCCAAACGACCTACAAAATTAACCTCAAACCTTTGGGAAACTGCCGCCAAATTCCGCTTTTTCCCGGAATTCCTTCTACCCTGTGTGGCACAAGGTGGACCAGCACGCTGCCACTCTAAAGTTAAAGCTCATTGGCTGCCTCATTGCACAAGCAACTGGGGTTTTTAGCAATTGAAACTTTTTTCTCATTATTAACAATTAGGTCTCGTATTTGGACAAACTTTATTAGTAAATTGGAGGTAGAGTTACCATTGTGATCAGCTTTAAATATTTTTTAAAAAAAAAAAAAAAATTTTGGGACTGCAGAGATCTACTTTTTTTAAATTACCTCACAAAATTATCGTCTAATAAGTTTCTGTGTAAGCTAACGGAAACCAGCCACTGCTCTGGGTCCTCAGATTTTTTCCAAAAATGCCAGCCTTTGTTTCTATCACCTAGAAAATTGAGATTAAAACTAGTTCATAAAATTTCTCAGAAGAGTTCAGAAATCATTCAGAACAGCTCAGAAAAGTTTAGAAGATTTTAGAAGAGTTTCGAATAGGAGCTGAAAACTGGCTACTGGAAATGATACTGAAAATGTAATTGAGCCGTGAACATTTTTGGGTGAATATAAAATGCTTATGAGTCACAAAGCAGAAAATAACTTTGGAAAATACCCATTGGAGGCTCATAATTCAAGAAAAATTTTTGTTACAGTTGGAGAATTGGACAATGCTAGACATTCCTGGAATTTTTTGGTGAGTGGGTTTCCCCAATATGTACATGAATTCAGAAATTTAAAAAAAAAAACCCGGGTACTGGAACTGATACTGAATAAATAAAAAATGAACATTTTGGATGAAAAAGAATGCTGAAGAGTCAAAAGGCAGAAAATAACTTTGGAGGTTTTGATTGGAGGCTCAGATTCAAGCAATTTATGGTTACAGTTAGTAAATTTTGATAATATAGATGAATCTTGGTTTTTTTTTTTTGTTAGCAGGTTGCCTCCAATACATTCTCAAACACAGACAAGGGACAAGCAATGGTTAGGGGCTAGTTTAAATGGTTATTGCTGTGGACTTACAAATTTGATCAAAGATAAATTTTTTTTTAAATTTTGCCTTCCTTCTTACTTTTTTTTTATGTTACCTATACATATTACAATGAAAATTATTTGTGACACATCGCGGGAAAAGGGGGCCCTTATATTCCAAGAGAAATTTTTTTTCGGGAGATCCATTCGGATAAGTTAAGTTGAGGTCGAAAAATTTGTAAACCTACGACAGCCTTTGATCCATTGCAACTAGGCAAAAGTAGAACTTCAAAAGAAGCAGGTGTTGCTACCGTCTTAGAAAGGTAGCAAAACCTTTCTCTGGAGCACTATGTTCCTCAAGTCACGAATACAAATAAAAATGCAACTCAAATAAATAATATTTGAATCAGAAAAAAATAAAGCAATTTTTACCCATCAAAGCAATAACGTTCCTTCCAAGAAACTAAGCTGATTTTCTCCGCTAGATAAGTATGCATACAGAGCACGAGCCAGGACGGTACCATTTTCACAACAGTCTTGGAAGATAAAGCCATCGACTTTGGGGGCGGCAAAGTAGGGTTATCGCTTTCCACTGCAAAGAAAGAAACCATAAGAAAAAGCAAACAATATAGATAATAAATAAAAATAATATGACAAAAGTAACTCGATATACAGTGGACACACAATAATTCAAAATTGAAGTGATCAGGAAATAAATTTAAATTAAAGAGGTTTCTGAAAAAGTGAGGTTTAAGATTGGGATGACATTTTTTCCCTCCACTTGGCTCAACTTTGAGGGTACTGCTCAAGACTACTTACTTACTTCTAATGATGATAGTACTTCTGTTGACTTTTCCCCTTTTGTTTTGTGGATGATGGGGCAGTTTCAAGGATCTGAATTTTTGGGGTTCTTTAGTAACAAGCAAATGAAAGTACTCTGCGAGCTGAAAACAAGAATGCCTTTTGGGTTTTTAACGAGGCTTGATAGTTTCGAAATGCAATTTTTGGGCCCAAATACATTGTTTTCAACGAGAATCCACTTATGTAGAGACGTACAACAACACAATTTTTTTTTTTTTAAAAAGAGTGTATCTTCAAAATGAGAATTTTGGAAAAAAACAAAGTACCTTTTTTTTCATCTCACCAAGTACTTTCTTTTCATTACAAAAACATCAATTCAGACCCCTTTCAACTGCCCTGCCCCCTTGGACAGTAATAGTGCTAGTAGACAGTTAAAAAAAAGAGTTTGAAAATCAAATCAACTAAGGAAACTTACTAGAGTATCTTTGAGACTACGAACTTGGAAAAAATCAAAAGGAAACCTTTGTCTGCTCTCATCTCATCAAGCACTTCCATTTTTTTACAAAAAACATCAAATTTCAGACCCTTGCAACTGCCCTTCCAACTCCATTGGACAGTAGATAGTGCTAGTAGACGATTAAAATAAAGAGTCCGAAAGTCAAATCAACCAAGGAAAGATTATCCTGAAACTTTAAATGCTCGAAGGGAATAACAACATTCTTTTCTCAGCACTGATGACTTACCTTGGTTGAGAGAATGATTTGAAGCAGAGATATTGAAGTCTGATTTAGCACGAGAGAGTAAGCTGTGGTTCATCGTGGGACTGGCCACTTCGTGCATTCCACGGATGTCAAGACAAGAAGCGTCCATTGATTTGGTTTTCCTCAGCTGTGATGTCACTGACACTCGGTCATCTTCCATTCTTTGAATTCCATCGTCATCCGGCCACATACTGATTTGCTACAAAAATCAGTCAAAAGTAAGTAAATAAGTTAGCGAGAAGAAACTGAAAAATAAATGTTTAACATTGCCGGTGAGATTTATAAGGACATTAATGCGGCTCTTGCAAACTTTTGCTATGAGCAAATGAGTAGTCTGATATGATGTAAAAACCAGCGAAAATAACAAAAATCAGGCTGAGAAAGTCTAAAATTCAGTAATAAAATCACATAACTGCCAAAACGGCAAGTTTGTAACGGCAGCTCAACGCAGGTATCATGGAAGATTTCTGTCTATTATGTCACTTTCTCTACGGAAACACAAAGATATATCTCAATTTAGATAGGAATCTTCCATGATACCTGCGTCTCTCCGCCATTAAGCTCCATTCTGAGAGTGAATTTTGTGATTGTTTAGTGTACTTATCGTCACTTTTACAGATTTTAATGCAAGTATCAACTCTTCAATTCCCTATGGCAAAAGTTTGCAAGAGCCCCACTGGAGCTTAATTAACTATTTAGGACAAACCAAAAATATATTCATGGTGACAAAAGAGCTTTTGTAGGACCAACCATGAATATATACGTTTCCATCCCATCACCTATGGTATTCGCTCTTGTAACCATGTACAGTGCGTCTAAACATAGGCAAGTTTGTGCTTTATCTAGGTAAGTGAGAATATGAACTACAACTTATGCATACGGCCCTTAGAATCACCTTAAATAGAAGACAAAGGGACTTCATGGCCACAGTTCAAGAGATATTAAGTCAGAGAAAAATGCTTACTCTTAATTTGGTCGCGAACATAGATTCTACGGAATCAGGTAAGAATTCTCGGGTTTTGGCTACATCCTGCCATTCATCCAGGCCTCTCTGGTACATCGTCTGTCCACCGGAGTGATATGCCAAGTAGTGTTTCGCCAAGGAGCAGTGCCTTTCCAGAACAAACCCGTACCTCCGACGTTCTTGAGTCATGGCCTAGAAACAAGAAATTCATCACAAAAGTTACAAAAAATTACGTCATGAAAATAAAAGGAAAGTCTTCAAGACAGTCAGAATATACAGAAGTACAGGGCCCAATAAATGTGCAGTACACACGGTCCTTGGCCCCAAGTCTGCCCTAAGTACTTCAACAAGCATCGGCCACCAGCCAACGGACCGCATAGGACCGTTTTTAAATGGCGCAACCGCAAAACTAACCTCAAAATAGCACTAAGGGTGAGTTAGAGAGGCTCTAGACCCGTCACAAGTAACGTAAAGTTGGGAGCGCACCCAACATTTCGATGTGCCGTTAATTTAATGGGCCCATTTCAAGCAGCAGCCTAAAAAAATCAGTGCGTTTTTTAATGGCTTATCAAAATACCTGACAATGGAGGGGTATTATAGCATGGAGGAACTGATTGGCAGGTAGAGTTACCTGGTCTACATTATTATTTCTTTAATGCTCCTACACTTCTGTATTTATCTTATCTTCTTCTCAAATATTTCTGCTCTTTTCTTGACGTGAACCACAGTCCCTGATAGCTTCAATGCATCGAAAATCAAAATCAAAATCAAATAAAATAAAATAAAAAGCTTAAGCTTACAGTCATCTGAGAAAATTATTCCCTAAAATTTCAAAAATATCTATAAGAGGCTTGCGGCGGACTTGAAATTAAGGCAGGCAATTCACTGCGAAAAGCATCCACTATCCAGATACTACTAAAAAAAAAAATCTTCATGTTCTAACTCGTTACATCTCAAGTGCAGAAAGTAGTCAAAATACAGAGAAATTATGAAAAGTTGGTTGGTTCATAGGGTAATTTTGAATGATTCAGAAAATCCAAGGGCAGGCAGGCAGGAAGGGTCTGCCTTGTTTGCTAGTATCGCAGAGCGCTGATCCAGAATACCTCCCTATTCTGGAAGACTCCTTAGAGCGTTACAAATACTTACGAAGACACACAGTTGCTTCAACTTGAGGCACGCGGTGCAAAGACAACTTGACATTCAGCATTATTATGAAAGATTCTACTTTACTTCACGTTCGGAAAATTAGAGAATAAGTGAAAGTTAAAATAAGCGAGGAGCAGCGAAAGAAAAGAGGGGAAACTTTGCTAAGTTTTTAAAGATGAAAAGCAGTAGGTGAGCGAAATTCTTTTGGCGTAACGTAGTGAGACATTGTTGGACTATTAAGTAGAAAAACGCTTCACACTTTTCACTTCCTTTTAAGGCCCGAGAATCGTGAACGAAATTCATATTATTCACACTAGACAAGTGATAAGTATTATTCACTCTTTGATATTCACTGATAATATTGAGAAGAGAAACCTAACCTCATTGCTGTGGCGCTGAGAATTTTGTTTACATTAGCCAACGGCCTCTTACGGTGATTTGATATACTAATGTTCAGGTGCGTGCCAAGTTTCAAAATATACGCAAAGTATTTGAAATAACCGCGGCAAAAAAAGGCCGTACGTCACTTGATGTAAATGTGTTTTGTCGAGCGTTGATGGCTATTTACTTGAATGATATATTGGCGAATCGACCTAAAATCCACGAAAGTACGTTTTACACGGTCCACAAGACACGGTCAGACAGGTAGCGTTGTTCCAACCATAATCTTTCTATTTTTAGGCGCCCTGAAGATATAATTGTCTATAGAGAGACGAGCAAATAATTAAAGAGGATCCAGCTCCCATAAGGAATGGGCTATCGTCAAAAAAATTTCATAATTTCAGGGTCGATAGAGCTCGTCGAGACGCGTTCAAAAATGTCCAGTTTTTTAAATTTTAGTCAACTGGGACGGGGAGGAGGGGCGCTCAAAGTCAAAATTATAAAGTCCCGTAACTTTCGCCCAAATTATTATTTTGACTTGTACTTTACGCCAAAAGATTTCTCTTTAAAAGAGCTTTCGATTGATGTGTATGAAAGTCCAATTAAAAAAACGTTTAGTCGATTTTTTTTTAAATTTTTTGAACAAAAATAATTTGGTTTTTTGAGTCTAAAAAATACGCGCAACGCACGTAGAAGAATAAAAAACTATGGATTCAAAATTCAAAGTAACGTTCTTTTGAATGGCGCAAACCGCGATCCGGAGAAATGATTTGTTCAAAAGTTATAAGCACTCAAAGTTGCGCACCTCCGAAATTACGGTCCGGTCAGAGCATATTTTCCATGGCGCGTACCGATCTCTCAGTGCGAGGGTGACGCGTAGTACAGTCAAACTAGCATTTGACCTCAAAAAAAATCGGAACCAAATTCGGACGGCAGGGCGTTATTCTGCATCGTCAGGACAAGAGCTCCTCAAAAGTCCCCATGAATCCGAGTTTTCCAAAGTCCCAAAACCCCCGGGAAAAACCCCGGGAAAAATCCGGGTATTTTTCAAACGCTGATAACTTCGGTTCTAATGAAGATAAAGAGCACCAATTTTTTTCATTTTTGGGAAATTTAATTTTCTATCTTTTCATTGCCTGGGTTTTTCATCCCCCAGCCTTTTGCATTTTTTGGAATTTTCAAAAAACTGAAAGTTCATTTTTTTTTTAAATTTTGAAAGTGAAAAATGAAGATTTTTGAGCTAGAAAACCAAAAAACTACCTTTACCAAAGTTGTAGAAAATTAAAAGAGTTTTAAAATGGTAAAATTTTGGAAGTTTTTTTTTGATGTTTTTTTCACGCGAGTTGGGCCGGAAACATTTTTAAAAAACTGTGAGCGCAAAGCGTGTCGCAGCCCGAACGTAGCGCCCGAGCGCAGCGAAGTCCTGCGCAAGGCCCGTAACCATGTAAAGTGAGCAGCTATTATGTTTTAGTCCAGGCAAATGAGATCTGTAAAGGGAAAAAAATTAAACATGAAAGTTTTTTTTCGGGAAGTTGTTGGAATTACCTTACTAAATAACATGCTAAAAGCCCCAGTGTCACCGACCGCCGCTAACGCCGCCACTTGAAAAAACGGGGGGGGGGGGGCTACCCCTGGCCGGTTTTTCGAAAATTTACGCGGAAACCGCTCATCCTACTTTAAAAAATGAACTGGACTTGATTGAAAGAACACAAAATTTCCTATCGATTGAATGTATTGTGGTTTAGATTTATTGATTAGTTACTTTAGCATAGCGCGATTTATGAAAATTCGATTTTTGAGAATTTCTGAAAAAATGTCAAAATGCGTGGGTTTTTTTCGTAAATAACTTAAAAAATAATTGTTTTACTTTTCAAATTGCACAAAGGTGAATCAAAAGATTGCTAAATTTACTATCGAATCAATGTATTAAATTTCACTTCAGTTCGATTTATCGTGAAAATATTGCGATATATCGAAAACATAGATTTCTTTTTTTTTTTCTCTGGGGAGGGTTTTGCAAATATTCTGCAAATAATATTGACGAACGAAGCTTGTAAGCGATGAAAAGGCATTTTAAACCACGTATAAAACTCGATATTTTTGTCAATTCGACTCTTTATTTCATACTTTTAATCGTTTTCCCCCCTGGAAAGGTGGGGTAAAATGCCGAATTTGCCAGCTTTCTAATGCTCTTGCATTCAAACAGTGGCGGCTCGTGGGGTTTTTGGCAACCTTGCTTTTTGCCATTTAAACCCTATATGCAAAAGCATCAGTTTCTCAGGGATTCAGTGACCTCCCTGAAGATCGGTCATTATTCATAGGTTTAGATGGAGAGAATCCGTTGTTGTCACATTTGACGAGCCGCCACCATACTCAAATGATATATTTCTACTATGTCTCCAGGAACGGATGCTTTGTGGGATAAAAGCGGAAAGTAAGCATGAATCTGTTCTTAAGTTCATCAAATCAGCTCTGTTTAACCTTTGATATACAGGAAGTTGGAACGCACTTGCCTCTTCAGGAGGTTGCTGAAAGTTTTGACTTTGTAACGTTGAATCATCAACAAGCAATCAACACGTGGAATTACAGCGGTTCAGAACACCCAATAGTAAAAGAGATGACGAAGATACGACTAAACTGATTGAATGGTTTCGAAACCATTCGCCGTTTCCTGAAGCTGAGACATTAACAGCTCTCTCTACAGCTATTTCTGCCGATTGTATATACTATCAACTGCGTCAAAATGCCAAAAATTGGTGAAAAATAATTACAAAACTTTAAAGACAAAACTTTCAAGACGTGAAAAAGAGCAGAAAAAAGAAAGTCGAGCCACTATCTACCTTAAGTTTCAGTGTTAAAATTCACGATACTGCACTTCTGCAGTGCCTGTAGATACAAAGCTCTCTCACCAGAGAATTATTAAAACTGTCCACGGAGAACTTGCGAGATGAAAAACTATTTCAAGTACAAATGGGTCTGTTGCATACTTTTGCTACATCAATTTGACAAAATTGTTTCTAACGAAAAATTCGGCGAAAATAACGATGCGCTCATTAAAAACTTTCAAAACCCACTCATTAACTCAGAAAATACCTTCCATTTCAAACAACCCGCGCTACACTAGACACTATATCACCGACATTTAACTACATAGATGGAACCATCTCGTTTGTGTAAACATGAACAGAACTTACAAACATTGGAATGTTTCGTTTAGATGCGTAAATTTCTTATATTATTTTGTAATATTTGATAAACCGAAAAGACCAGACAGCAAATGCAACCAATAGTTCATGTATTTAGAAGGGAATTCCATCATATTGTAGTTGCGATGTTTTTTACTTATGCACGGTGGTTCCGTCTAGTGTAGCGCGGGCTGTTTGAAATCGAAGTGATTTCCTGAGTTAATGAGTGGATTTCGAACTTTTTTTTAATGTGCGCATCGTTATTTTCGCCGAATTTTACATAAGAATCAAGGTTCCATTTTGTTATAGCAAAAGTATGCAACAGACCCATTATCACCGATCCCTTAAAACTCTTTTCGATAAGCGAGATATGGGAAAATGTGTAAAATCTGCTCTCTATATTCAGCTTTTAAACCCCCCTCTCAAGAGTTGGACCAAACCTCTAAAAATTGCAAACTTTTGATCGATGGAGCTTATTCGATACATTATGTAATCTAATCTCGTCAAGGAACCTTCAGTTGATGCGCTATCACAGCAACTCTGCACATACAAACTCAAATAGTTCCCTGCAAGCAATTTATGATGCCGATGCTCTGATCGTGAAGGAGTCTTTAAAAATTGGTAGAAACGATCGTACAGCAATTTATTTGAGAGAATAAAGGTGTCAGTACACTGGAATTACTTAACTTACTTGCACCAGCGGATATGGATGCCTACTTTATAAAGCTCGGAAGGGGAAAAAACCAAAAAAATATTAAGCTCCAGAAATCTTCAAAAAACAGTCGGAGATGTGAAAGACCATCTTTTATTCATCCACGCAGCAAGTGGTGTGATATGATATAGGACGTCTGCCTTCCGCTACAAAAAAAAAACTTCTTTCTCGTAAATTTTTTTAATAAAAAAAAAAAAAAATAGGCCCTATCGAGTTCAAATTTTATGAAACCCCAAACCCCCTGAAGAGGCAAGTGCGTTCCAACTTCCTGTATAAAAAAGGGTTTAAAAAGAGCTGATTTGATGAAAATTAAAAACAGATTCATGCTTACTTTCCGCTTTTATCCCACAAAGCTCCGTTCCTGGAGACATAGTAGAAATATATCATTGAGTATGGGGGCGGCTCGTGCAATGTGACAACAACGGATTCTCCCCCTCTAAACCTATGTATAATGATCGATCTTCAGGGAGGTCACTGAATCCCTGAGAAACTGATGCTTTTGCATATAGGTTCAAATGGCAAAAAGCAAGGTTGCCAAACCGCACGAGCCGCCACTGTTTGAATGCAAGAGCATTAGAAAGCTGGCAAATCTCGGCATTTTACCGCACCTTTCCACGGGAAAACGATAAAAATATGAAATAAAAAGTCGAATTGACAAAAATATCGAGTTTTATACGTGTTAACATGCCTTTTCATCGCTTACAAGCTTCGTTCGTCAATATTATTTGCAGAATATTTGCAAACCGTCCTCAGAGAAAAAAAAATGAAAATCTATGTTTTCGATATATCGCAATATTTTCACGAAAATCGAAATGAAGTGAAATTTAATACATTGATTCGATAGTAATTTTTGCAATCTTTTTTATTCACCTTTGTGCAAATTTTAACGTAAAACAATTATTTTTCAGTTTTTACGAAAAACCGACGCATTTTGACATTTTTTTTAGAAATTCTCAAAAAACGAATTTTCATAAATCGCGCTATGCTAAAGTAAATAATCAATAAATCTAAACCACAATACATTCAATCGATAGGAAATTTTTTTGTTCTTTCAATCAATCCCCGTTCATTTTTAACGTAGGATGGGGGCGGTTTCCGCTTAAATTTTCGAAAAAACCCGGGCCCGGGTAGCCCCCCCCCCCCCGTTTTTTTTAAGATGGCGGCGTTAGCGGCGGTCGGTGACACTGGGACTTTTAGCATGTTTTTTTAGTAAGGTAATTTCCCAAAAACTTCCCGAAAAAAAACTTTCATGTTTAATTTTTTCCTTGACAGATGCTCATTTGCCTGGACTAAAACAAAAAGCTGCTCACTTTAAAATGGTTACGGGCCTTGCGCAGGACTTCGCTGCGCTCGGGCGCTACGTTCGGGGTGCGACACGCTTTGCGCTCACAGTTTTTTAAACTGTTTTTCCCGGCCTAACTCGCGTGAAAATCATCAAAAAAAAATTCCAATTATACCATTTTTAAAACTCTTTTAATTCTCTAAAACTTTTGGGAAGAGGTAGTTTTTTGGTTTTCTAGCTCAAAAAACTTTATTTTTCACTTTCAAAAATTTAAAAAAAAAAAGAACTTTCAGTTTTTTTTAAAATTCCAAGAAATGCAACGGCTGGGGATGAAAACCTAGGCAATGAAAAGATAGAAAATTAAAATTTTCCCACAAAATGAAAAAAATTGGTGCTCTTTATCTTCATTAGAACCGAAGTTATCAGCGTTTGAAAAAAACCCGGATTTTCCGGGTTTTTTTCCCCCTTTTTTGGGACTTTGGAAAACTCGGATTCATGGGGACTTTTGAGGAGCTCTTGTCCTGACAATGCAGAATAACGCCCTGCCGTCCGAATTTGGTTTTCCCATTTTTTTTGAGGTTGGGGGTGTTTTTAAGCTAGTTTGACTGTACTAGCGAGCCATTGAAATATGCACTGACCGGACCGTAATTTCGGAGGTGCACAACTTTGAGCGCTTATATAATTTGGTAATTTTCGTCAGTGATTTAGAGAAAATTCAGAATAGTTTGAAATTTTTCTTAGAAACCTAAATTTTTCAAAAAATTTCTGGGGGCAGACAACCGGACCTCCACTAACCGGGGGGGGGGGGAGACTCCCACAGGGGGTCTCACATCCCCCCCCTGCCATAATGCAAAAAACTAGTGGGCGCCCCTGTACGTTCGCGCATTTAAAAACATTGTATTAGTTTTATGGGTGTATTTCGTGAGTATTTAGTTCTTTCGATCGTTATTTGTGGCTGTCATCATAAGTTAGCAAACAAAATATAGCCAACAAGACACATGATGCGGTTGCCGTGGTTTTATTCCTGGACAAGGCGATTGCGTTCATTCTTTTTTTGAAGGAGCTCAGCAAATTTCAAAACTATCAAGACTGCAGCTAATCCATACTCTACCATTCTAGAGTCTCGGTAATAATAATCTTTGTTTATGTCGACCGCCTTGATACTCTTCCGCGAAAGGAACCGCGAACCAAGAGAGGGATAAATTCAACTCACTGTCAGTCGTGCGCATATATATAAGTATATACCCCCACGGGGAAAAATACTTAACTTGGAGCGCGCGAAAAAGCTCACAGGCGCCAAATTCAAATTAAATTTAACAGCTTCCCGTTCTCCAGACTCCGCGTCCTTAATTGAGGCGGTTTTCGGAGGAGGGTTCATGAAACATCAGGTGTGCTCTTTTGAAGAATTTAACCTTTGCGTTTCTCATAAAGTTCCCGTCGGAAGAGCACATCTGTTGTTTTAAGGGACCTCCTTCCGGAGATCGCCACAGTTTCTCCTGCGAGGCGGGCTTGGAGGAGGGCAGGAACCGGAAGATAAGACACTCCGCGGTCCTGAAAGGAGAAAGGAAGGGGGGGATACCTGAGAAAAAGGGAAACACAGAGGAAAAGCGAAGGGGAGAAGAGACTAGAAGAGATAAATGTTAGTCGAATTTTAAGAATCGAGTTTTCGCAAATTATGCAAAAGCGCTAGTCGGCGCACAGAGCAGCGGAAAAAAGAATATTTGGGATATTACCAGAGTAGAGTCCCTTGATGGAAATATTGTATAGGGAGTACCGACACGACGCTTTATGCATTTTGACAGGAGTCGATTTTGTCGACCGCGTGAACGCATTCGAAGGTTAAGTTCGACAGTGGACCAGTGGTGGACTGGCGGATTTGCCGGCATTCCGGTCCGTTCCCATAAGTTCCTCTGAGAATCGACTCCTTTCGCGTGGAGCCTTCGATGTCGTCGACTCCTGCTCGACTCCGTGAGAGCCTAAAACCAACGACCAATCACAACTCGTTGAGCTCGTGTCGGTACTCCCTAATATTTCCATCAAGGGACTCTATACCAGAGCAGCCGTTTTGCGTATAATGGGGCATTTGCAAGGGTCTGAATCGTTGTGTTTTTCATAGAGAAAATTAAAGGACTCGATAAGCTGAGAAGAAAGATGCCTTTGGTTTCTAATAAAGTCCCACTGTTCCGGAGATGGGATTTTGGCCCAAAATACATTGTTTTAAATGGGAATTCCGCCTAGTGACGTCACTACACCCACGATTTTACAACTTTACTCTAGTGTAACTCCAAAACCGGGACACTTAGGAAAAAACCAAAGGCACCATTGTTCTCAGCTCATCAAGTACAATCGTTTTCTTTGTAACAAACACAAAATTTCAGACCCTTGCAACTGCCCCATTCATGGTATTTTTCAATGGAGCTGTTGCAAACTTTTGCTACAGGCTTATTAATAGTTGATTACGGGGTAATACCCTGTAAAAATAACGATTAACGCACTAAAAAATCACGAAATCCACTCCTAAACTCACAAAATGCTTTTAAACGCGAGACCGTAATGGCGGCCGGGGCCACGGTTTGCAATGGGTTTCCCTATCTTCAATCAGCGCCATCCACAGGGTAGTCTCGCAACACCACACAAGAGAAGAAAAAACACACAATTGCCATAAGAAAAACCCCGGCCTCGGCCGCCATTACGGTCTCGCGTTTAAAAACATTTTGTGAGTTTAGGAGTGGATTTCGTGATTTTTTAGTGCGCTAATCGTTATTTTTACAGGGTATTACCCCATAATCAACTATTAATAAGCCTGTAGCAAAAGTTTGCAACAGCTCCATTCACCGATGATTCCACCGTTTTAGAGAAGATTACATAGTTCAGCTCAGTGTCTGCCTGTAATGAACGAAAATACTCGCAAATGTAATATTTTTTCAACCGGTAGTGCCGTCGATGACTGTTAAAAAACGTGCGGATATTTTAATAATTTAACGGCGATTGCACCGATTGAGAATAGATTACAGATCAGAGTATTTTCGTGCAGTACATAGGCATACCAGAACTGAACCGTGTAATCTTTTCTCAAACCCATGGAATCACCGGTGAATAGAAAAATACCATTAATTATACGCAAAACGGCAGCCCCGGATATTGCCACTTTTAATAGCTCGTGGATAGATTGTTTTAGTAACAGCGAAACATCGTATATGCCGATTGTCGTTCGTGGACCTCTTCATATGGCGGATCCAGCAATTTGGCAACCATGGATTCTCCCCATTTGAACGTGTGAGGAACAATCGATTCTTGAGGGGACCATGGCCCTTTTACTAATCGATTGTATTTCATAGATTCAAATGGGAAGAATCCACAGTTGCCAGATTGCTGGATCTGCATTTGGACCTCTTTGGTTCCAAACAAACTCTTGTTCTTTGTTATTTTCCCATCACAAGTGCATTTTATTGGAACGGTTTGGCTATTTAATGAATCAAAGAAATCATGTGCGACCTTTTAGAGATTATGAATTCTGCATCCTGGAAAATGCTTGATTCGGCCTGGTTCCGCTACTAGAAACTGGCAAAAACAACAATATATTACAGTTTATAAACGATGCATTTAGAGGTTATTAGAGTCATCCAAATGTTACTGGTTGTTGTAGAATTAAATGGGCGGGAATCTTGACTATTCTAACCAGTGATGCGCCATTTTTTTTTTGGGGGGATACAGGGAATTGTCTTTCTCTCTCTCCCTCCCATTTGAACTCATGTGTTAGAAAAGGACACCAGAGGGGGCCATCACGTGACTTTGGCCCCCTCTTCTGTCCTTTTCTAACGCACGTATTCAAATGGGAGGAGAGAGAGATATCCGCCCATGCATGTTTTGGATAGTTATCCGATTTTTCCTCCTGATTTAATGTAAACGTTGGTGATTAATTTACGTAGGAAAAGCGGGCAAAATTAATTTTAACTCCAAATGCATTGTTTGATCAGTACTATCTTGTTGATTTTGGCAGTTTAAGTCCTGGAACCAGCCATAAGTAGGCATTTTTGAGGTCCGAGGACGCCAAATTCATATTCTCAAAGAAGATCCCATTAACCCATAACATCCTGAATTATTTAATTTTTTTTTCTCGGCCATTTTCAAAACAACCCTAATAATAAAGCAACCCCCAAACCTTTATTTATTTTTTTTTTTAATAATTTTAGAATGCCCAAAAAAAGGCTGGTGCCAAATGACATTTAATCTTTAACATCTGATTGCCAATCTATTACCCCCTAATTTAAAAACCCCCAAAAATGAAAACTACCCTCTAGCTGTAGCTATATGGCTACGCTAGGATGTTATGGGTTAATATCTTGATTTAGTCGCCAAAATTTCCGATCAAAAATGCGCTTGTGGGAAAATTAAATTGAGCCAGAGTTTAATTGTTTGGAACCAGAGAGGTCTGCAAACGGTAATCGATAGGATGTACTATCGACGAATTAAAGATTGCCGCGAGATTTTCACGAGATATTAAGTTTCGCCTTCAAGATTCCGGTTCGGCCACTTTTTATACTCCTCACACATTGCAGGCGAGAGGCCAGTGCGGGTGAGGCGGCAAAACCGTTGCAGATCAGTCCCACACTCATACTCATAACTGAAAATAAGTGAAAATCTCGCGACAATCTTTAATTCGTCAATAGTACATCTCTTTACTAAAATGGTCTATTTTATTATTTGCACTACCACAAGTACAGCCAGATTCTTTCCCTAATCATTTAATCTTGATTTTCATTCATTCAAATGAAGTCCGTAAACATCGGTAAATCCATCCACTGTGTGTCGAGCCAGAGCGGAGAATCGGCCGCAACTTGCAACACTTAAGAGCAGTAAATACCGTCCTTTAATACAGAAACTCTTACGGTGGATAAGGGGGGTGGTGGTTAAGAGTCAGTGGGGGGGGGGGGGGTGTCAGTGGAAAGTTCAAGAACAAAGTGTACAATTCTATTACGCGATTCGGCGAGCTTCAGGAATGTCTGCTTGGTGGAATAATCAAGTGCGCATGCGCGGTGATAGGTACTCATTCCGGAAGTGAGCGCTTCCTTAACTTCCGTTTCTCTGGTGGTCGCATTTTGAAAAAGCGGCGCGCCTTTGTTCGGAGCGAGGAAACCAAAAGAACCGCTTTTATCACGCGCAGTGCGGCAAAATGACCATATTTATTCCGCAACGCTGCGGTTGTTTTAAAAATTAAATAGGGGGTGTGGATGAGGGGGTGGCTATCCTGCGTTTGGTTACAGGCAGTGGCGTCGCGTGCAATTTGGCAACAATGTATTCTATCCATTTAAACTCATGTAAAAGATCGAATTCAGAGGGTGCACACTGCACAAGGACAATTCGATATATTTAATGAGTTTAAATAGAGCAGTTGCATTGTTGCCAGATGGCACGCGACGCCACTGGCTACAGGTGTTGACTGTTGTTTCACATGTTATTTTGTTGAATCCCCGAAAATTCTGTGTGCCTCAAATCTTCCCTATGTATTTAACGTAGTGCTCCGTCTCTGTTTGGTTTTCTCAGTGCCGACCGTGTATTTATCAAAAGTTTGCAACAGGCCCGATAAATCCTCCTATAAGATCGATACTTTACTGTGTTTAAATGGAGCGAGAGTCCAATGTTGCAACATTGCAAGAGTTCCGACTGACACCGACACTGCTCTCCACTTGCTTGGCAACGTTGCCAAAGCGTCGGGGCCGCGATTTTTTCCGAGAGTGAAAAAAAAGGAGAAAATTCACAATAAATAATGTCTCAATTAACTTATTATATCCCACTCGTCATTTTAATTTCTTTTTGAGCTTGTTCTCCACTCAGCTTGGAGTTAGAAAGAGAGAAAGAGAGGAGAGAGAGAGAGAGGAGAGAGAGGAGAGAGAGAGAGAGAGAGAGAGAGAGAGAAGGAGAGAGAGAGAGAGAGAGAAAAGAAGAGAGAGAGAGAGAGAGAGAGAGAGAGAGAGAGAGAGAGAGAGAGAGAGAGAGAGAGAGAGAGAACAAATTGTAAGCTTGTTAAAAATCCGCGGCGCTTTGCTTGTCGCTCATTTACGGGCCCTGGCTCCCTTCTCCGGCTCCCTCCCCCGCGCCCTTTTGATTTTCCCTCCCGCTTCGCTAACTGCAGCCTTGGTCCGGCTGATGCAATGTTGTCATAGATGTACGGAGGCTTACGACCGTTTTTCCCCCACTAGACTCGAAGTGATTTAGATGGCTTTCATCTTATAAAAGGAGGAAATAGAGAAGAATACGTGCGAACAAAATTCGAAAGAAGAAAGAAAAATTAGAGGAAAGTTGGAAAAAATAGAAGGGGAAATAGAGGAAAACAGGGAAGTAAAAGGGGTAATAGAGAATAACAGAGAAAATTTCGGCAAAAACAGGCAAAAAGGAAACAGGCAGGGGAAACCGGTGGATAGAAAGGGGGAAGAGGAGGGATAAGGAAAAAATTAGAGAAGAAAGGAAGTAGGAAAAATAGGAAAAACAGAAATAAAAAGGAAAAAAAATTGGGGAAATAACGGGAAAAGTAGGACAGCATAGAGAATTCTAGGGGAGCGAAGGAAAAAATATGGGAAAGGAGGGATGAATGGAGAAAATAGGGATAAATTAAGAAAATCAGAGAGAATCAGGGAAATTCAGGGAAAAATTAGAGAGAAATTGGGGAAAAAGGGAAAAACTGACAATTTGGATACTTATAGAGAAAATTTAGGAGAAAATAGGCGAAAACAAAAAAAAAAAAACGGGCTTAGGGCATTTATTTTCTGAAAGATTTAAGTTTAAATTTACGGCTTTAAACATTACATCTGGCAACGCTGGGCTAAAACAGCTCGAATGGGACGTAATCATTTTTATTTTTAAGGGCTTTTGATTTCGCGCTGAAGCTAAAGTCGATTAATCCCTTCTATTTTAGCCTCTGAATTCCTTTTTACTTTTTGCCTTCCTTTTTTTGCCATTTTTCCCCCTTTAATTTTTATCTCCGGTCTCCCTTTTTTAGTTATTAATTTCGGATCGATACTCTACGCCTTTTAATCATCGAACGATGACGGTGTACATTCGCAAACGTCATCATGCAATCTGCAACCATGCTTTTTTGCCCCTAAAACCAATGCGAAAGTATTGATTTCTCGTGAGAGGTAAGATCGATTATTTTACGTAGGTGTAAATGGAGACGCACATTTTCCCAGCCCCCCCCCCCAATTTAAATTCTTGATTTGTTTTTTACAGTCGTTTTGTAGTAGTTTTGTAACGTTTTGTATTACCAAAACAAAGGGTTTTCACCACAATTTTAGGGGTAAAATGTAGTTTTACGTTGGAAGGGGGCTGGAGAAACGACAGCAGCCCCCCCCCCCAATTTACGATTGATAGATTTTGATTTAGCCGTTGTTCTGTCCAGTGGCGGAGCGTGGGTCAAAAATGGGGGGGGCTCGAGATTTTTTTTTTTTTTTTTTTTTTTTTTTTTTTCCTCTTCGAAATTTGAAGTTGTATGGGGTATTCATTTTTTTTTTTTTTTTTTTTTTTTTTTGCTTCTCCTCCCAAAAAAGTGGGGGCTTAAGCCCCAAAAGCCCCATACACGCTACGCCACTGGTTCTGTCGTAGCTTTGTAGGGTTTGTAACGGCTTTAAAAAGTTGTGTAACTCAAATTGCTTCCTCTAGGCAATTTTAAAATTGGGGGGGGGGCTGTTTTTCAGAAACACGCATTTTAGTTTAAGAAGAACAAAAGAGAATGAGAGATGGAAATAATGAGAGGGACCAAAGGGAGGGAGAGAAAGATGAATTGGAAAGTAATGATTATCTCAAGAGAAAGAGAAATGGAAAATAATGAGAAGGGTTAAGAGAGAAAAATGAAAGATAACGAGTAAGAAGAGAAGACGATAGAAAGAGAATTTGTCTTATTATTGTTGGTCGTCTCCCATTTCTCTCACATCAACATTCAACGTCTTCTGTTTTGGTTAGAATTTTTGGGTGAAATTATCTTGAGAAACACTTACGCTCTTTAGACTTAGTTCGCAAAATGAGTCCAATTTAGATTTTTCCTCCTCTAAAATTTGCATGTTCTGAAATAAAACAAACAATAATTGAGTTATGGAAGAGCACAAAACACAAAAAACACACACAAAAAAAAATTATTATCAAAAAATCATTTTCTGTAAAACACAAAATTATTTTTGCCCACCACTGTCCCGACAAGTAAAACCATGGGCGCCACTTGCGTTGGAAGCGTTTTTGCACATTTGTTGTGCATTGGTCCAATGCAAAGATTACAGTGCGTCGTAGAGTTTCTAACGGTGTAATCTTTCGCTGCTTTTTTTGTGTTCGACATTTATTTTCACTTTTAAAGATTCTTTTAGGAATGGGTCTATTGTAATGGATCTGTTGCAAACTTTTGCTACAGGCTTATTAATAGTAAAATATGGGGTAATACCCTGTAAAAATAACGATTAGCGCACTAAAAAATCACGAAATCCATTCCTAAACTCACAAAATGCTTTTAAATGCGAGACCGTAATGGCGGCCGAGGCCGCAGTTTTCTTATGGCAATTGTATGCTTCTTCTTCTTCTTGTGTGGTGTTGCGAAAACACCTCGTGTAGATGGCGCTGATTGAAGATAGGGACCCCAATGAAAACCGCGGCCCCGGCCGCCATTACGGTCCCGCTTTTAAAAGCATTTTGTGAGTTTAGGAGTGGATTTCGTGATTTTTTATTGCGCTAATCGTTATTTTTACAGGGTATTACCCCATTATTAACAATTAATATGCCTGTAGCAAAAGTTTGCAATAGCTCCATTTTGCTATAAGCGATTTAATAGTCGATACTGGTGTAAAAACCTCCAAAATAACGATGGTAGCACTAAACACTTCCGAAATCCACTCCTGAACTCGATAAATGCTTTAATTTGAGCGGAGCAATGGTGGCTGAGGGTAGTAACAATGGGAGATTCCCATCTAATAATACTGTAACTCCATCAAGAAGTGACCAATAAGAGGCGACTTTTATTTGACACCGGTGTCACCGTGCGGTAGGTGTTGCGGTACCATTCATCGGATGTGGATCATCACTCTGATGAATAATTACTATGTGAATCATCCTTGTCAGCATAGAAAGAAAGAGTGCGACGAAATTAAGATAGGAATCTCCCATTGTTACTGCCCTCAGCCACCATTACGCCCTCACAAATAAAAGCGTTTATTGAGTTTAAGATTGGATTTCGGAAGTTTGTAGTGCTGCCATTGTTATTTTGTGAGGTTTTACACCAGAATCGACTGTTAAATCGCTTATAGCAAAAGTGTGCAACAGCCCCATTATAAACACCCTTGAGGTGCATCATGATTAAATTAATCGATCATCGACAATCGATTCTTGTCCGTAAAATGCCGTTGGACCCCTTAATTTGTAAACAATAAATGTATGTAAACAAATGTGCAAAAACGTACTAAAACTCATGATCAATCAGAGGTTGACTATCCTCTTGTCTTAACTCCTAAGTACTATCGACGAAATTAAAGATTGTCGCGAGATTGCCACGAGCTAAGTTTCGCCTTCAAGGTCCCAGTTCGGCCACTCTTCATACTCCTCTCACCTTGCACGTGAGAGGCCCTAGTGGGTGGGACGGGAAAGCCGTTGCAGATCAGTCCCACACTCACACTCATAACTGAAAATGAGTGAAAATCTCACGACAATCTTTAATTCGTCGATAGTACAAGTGCTCTATGCTTTTTCTTATTGTAGCAATAGCCTATAATAAATATATACTACAGGTAATCGTGACAATTTTCTCAACGGATGAGGCTAGCGGATTAACTCGAGGAAGCGAAAAATAAAAATAAAAAAGTTTCTACACCGATGACGTAACGGAAAGATATCGCTCGGTTGGTCAACACTCAACGGAGAGGCATTTTGTGCACTGTTTGGATAAGAGAAGGGGATTTAGGGGTCTAATCCGACTCTCCCTGCTTCTGCAAACTTCTCGCATATGCCTACTCGCCTTTCGTTTTGAATAAAAATATAAAAACAAAGTTTGAAGCTTTTCAATGAGAAGAAAAGCGAGTCGATCATTTCTCTTTCCTCTTTCACGCTTATCATCCCCCGCAACCCCCCCCCCCGCCCCCGCAACTCCCCCTTCCTACCCCATTAAAGTCCGGTATAAATCTCTTGGAGAGCTTTGAAAACGACTTACAATGGTCTGATATCGAAACAATTGGCCAAAGCTCAGTGAAAAAAAAAATCATACACAATAGAGCTGTTGCAAACTTTTGCTACAGCTTATTAACAGTTGATAATGGGGTAATACCCTGTAAAACTAACGATTAGCGCACTGAAAAATCACGAAATCCACTCCTAAACTCACAAAATGCTTTTAAATGCGAGACCGTAATGGCGGCCGAGGCCGCGGTTTTCTTATGGCAATTGTATGCTCCTTCTTCTTCTTGTGTGGTGTCGCGAGAACACCTCGTGTAGATGGGGCTGATTGAAAATAGGGAACCCCAATGAAAACCGCGGCCCCGGCCGCCATTACGGTCTTGCGTCTAAAAGCATTTTGTGAGTTTAGGAGTGGATTTCGTGATTTTTTAGTGCGCTAATCGTTATTTTTACAGGGTATTATCCCATTATCAACTATTAATAAGCCTGAAGCAAAAGTTTGCAACAGCTCCATTATTGTTTTCGACCTTTTAACCCTTTCAAACCTGAAAATCTATCTTGTTCAGGGACGAATTTTCAGCCCCATAGCTGATCTGGGCACATTTTCTCATATAAAACGAATGTGCGTATTATATTTTCATTTTCTCCATATGAGATTCTATCAGTGGCGTTGCTTGCAATTTGGCAACGTTGCAGTTCGTCCATTTCAAGACATGAAAATATCGAACTATACGGTGTTCGTGAACACCTTTCGCATTCGACCTTTTACATTGGTTTAAATTGACACATTGCAACGTTGCCAAATTTCACGCTACGCCACTGGATTCTATGTTATTCAGATGTACATTGAAATGCACAGCAGGTATAAAGGGATAAGCTAAATTTGAAACTTCCCAGTGACATTTCTAGGTTAGAATTAGTTTCTAAAAGTGTTCTGCGAGAGTTTATAAATTCTACATTGTTCGCCAAGAAAATTGTATTTTATCGAATTCGAGAAATTCTTAATGGAACCTTTTTTTTTTAGTCACCCTGTATATGAAACCGATCTGCGTTGACGCATTTCATTCAAGTATCAAGTATGCATACCGAAAAGTTTTTCCCGCTCAAATATTTTGATACCGCAGTTTTCCGCGAGGAGGGTTTAATGGTGAAAAGACTTCGTCTACTTTTTCTCCCGCACTGGATTCTGAGGGGGGGGGGGCGGGCGCACAGTGTGGGATATGACTGAAATAGCTAGACAAAAGTCTTCCCTCCCTTGTTCACGATTAAAATCATGGTTACGGGGTTTTTTAGGTCGCTGATTTCGAATATGAAGTCGGATTTTTAAAATTCTAACATCTAACGTGGTTTTGATCAAAGTGTTTAAACAATTTTGGTCAGTCACTTCTCTTTGAGATATTATTTTTTTGCAAGAGCTGTTTTTTCCGTCCGGAACCACAAAAATTGCGTAAAAATCTGACTTTCAAATTATTTTCGAGAAGAAAAATAAAAAACTTTCAAACGAAATTTGATAAATTAAAAAAAATGCATTAAAATGTATCGAAATAATTTCATCGGAGGCGAAACGTGCAATGTGGCAACGCTGGCTTTTCTCCATTTGAATATGTGCAAAACAATCGATTTTCCTCGAAACTATTAAATCCTTGAAGAAACGATTATTTTAAATCGATTAAAATGGAGAAATGCCACGGAAAAAGTTTCTTGCGCGGGGATCGAACCCAAGTTCTTTGCCGTGAATGACCAGTACGTATCCATTAGAGTAGCACGTAGGTATGCGAAAGATGCATGTGCGACGAGCATAGTAAGAACACAGCGCCACTTGGACTGTGAGACAGCGTGTGGCCGAGCCGTGAGCATCACAGAGGAGAAAAACATTGTCAAAATCGAGTGGAACGCAGTTACTAAAATGAAGATATCTCCGAAGGTTGCAAAAAGTTGCAACTAAACTTTAGATGGATTTGTTCTCTGAGATACAGGCTTTCATATTATCTAACGCTTTTAATGGGTAAATGCGGGTAACAAAAGTTACGATCTAATAAAAATGAGGTTTCGCGGAAAATTACGTCTAAAAATCATCACTCTTTCAGCTTGAAAAAAAATGTTAATGAGGTCTACAATGAAAATTAATGTGTCAAAACGCATTTACATACCTTCCTATGCGATATTCATTCAATAGTTGATTCGTTTTTTCACTTAATTAGACAGTAAATTGGCAGAAACTATTCAGCGTTAACAATGGCTTCCAACTGTTTACATCAACACCACAATCAAGGGTAGATTTCAAGCTCTGTAACTATTTACCTCATCATAAAATCGTAACATTGATGCACATATTCGTGATCAGCATACTCTCAGCTATCATTTAAGACCAATTTTACCTCATTTTGATCACATTGATTTTTCGACTTTTGTCTAGCTATTTCGGTCATATCCCACACTGTGGGGCGGTGCGGATGATCATAGAAGAGAAGAGGAGGAGGAATGTGTTGAACGAGGGATTTCAAGCATGAAATGAGGGGGGGGGGCGGTTCCGTCCAAAGTTAAGCGACGGCTTCTCTCGCGATAATCCGGTGGCAGATCGATGGGCAAACGTCGAACGGAGAAAGTATATATCTATTGGTTCGCGAAAGCAACAATAGACTGTTTCAACGGTGTGTGTGTGGTTTTTACAGTAGCTGCAAGAGTATTGCGATTTACTTATACAGGGTGCCATAGCCGTAGCCAGGATATTGTCTTCCTCTCTCTTAGCCCATTTAAACGCATGTGTTAGAAAAGGACAGAAAGAGGGGCTGAAGTCACGTGACAGCCCCTATATCCATCCTTTTCTAACACATGCGTTTAAATGAGCTAAGAGAGAGAAAGACAATATCCTGGCTACGGCTATGATATAGGGTGACGGTAAATAAAAAAGAACCCCATGCTGCACCCAAGATGTACACTGAGAGAAATCACTTATTTAAAAAAAATAAGGAAACACGGTTACTGATGACAGTTTTCCTTGCGCAAAGTAAATTCTGATTCCACACGGAAAAAATATCTGGTAGAATTTACCATCTGCATAGCTGCTTTTGGTGTCAGCTATCAAGTATGGTAAATGCCACTATATGATGGTACCAACAAATTAATTTAATTTACCATCACCATAATGTAAGTTGCAATTCATCTACTTGATAGCTGACTCCAAAATCAGCGCATGGGGGCGGTAGATTCTATCAGTCTCTTTTTTCGTGCGTGAAGGAGAATCTGCACTATTACAACAAAACCAGCTTGTGACCCCTATATCGATTCAGCTTGGCAAATGGAGTCGATCGCCCTAAAGGGTTTTGATATCTTTTGAAACTGAGGTCGCTTCACTGGCGACTCATGGCTATGCAACATGAACAAAAAGGCGATGTCCCGAAAACCCAGCTTGTGACCCCTCTATCGATTCAGCTTGGCAAATGGAGTCGATCGCCCTCAAGGGTTTTGATATCTTTTGAAACTGAGGTCGCTTCACTGGCAACTCATGGCTATGCAACATGAACAAAAAGGCGATGTCCCGAAAACCCAGCTTGTGACCCCTCTATCGATTCAGCTTGGCAAATGGAGTCGATCGCCCTCAAGGGTTTTGATATCTTTTGAAACTGGGGAGTGAGGCCGTTGCAAAGATCTGAAATGTTGTGTTGTTTATAAATAAAATGATAGTACTTGATGAGCTGAGAACAATGGTGCCTTTGGTTTTTTCCTAAGTGTCCCATTGTGGAGATAAATACGTGTAAAGTTGTAAAAAAAATCGTGTGCATAGTGACGTCACTACGCGGAATCCCCATTTAAAACGATGTATTTTGGGCCAAAATCTCATCTCCGGAACAATGGGATTTAATTAGAAACCAAAAGCATCTCTGTTCTCAGCTCACCAAGTACTTTCATTTTCTTTATACAAAACACAACATTTCAGACCTTTGCAACTGTCCCGTTATGTCCTAATCGTATGTCCTAATCGTCCCACGAATGTGTAGGTATTGTTTGGCATGGAGGCGACAAATCGATACTCATTTTGGCCGCCAGGTTACTGTAGTTTTGAAGATAAACCTTCGTGACTTTTCTATCGCGAGACCAACCTTTTACTTGTCCATCCTTTCCATAAACATCGGTTCATGAAATTATTCGTTCCTGGATTACCGTACCCTCTCCATCCTTTTCCCCTTTTCCTCCTTCTCCCCACTTTTCCCCCTTTCCATTTTCAATCAAAGCAAAATATATATAAAAAAATTAAAAAAGGTTAAACCTTGATTTTAACGTAGGGTGGTTGATTAATAAAACAAATTCGTTCGGGCAAAGCTTTTTATTATATTCGAGCATTTGAATGTGAAAAAAAGCTAAACCTTTTTGAAACCACTCGTAATGGCTGAGCCGTAATTTGAGGGGGCGGTGCTTGAGTGGTGGAGAGTGAGAGGGCGAAAAGAGAGGGTAGGTGAGGTTGTTGGGGATAGGACTAGCATGGGTTGATACAGGAATTTGTTTCCTCTCCTCTCTCTCTCTCTCTCTCTCTCTCTCTCTCTCGTCTCCTCTCTCTCTCTCTCTTCCTCTCTCTGTCTCTACTCTCTCTCTCTCCTCCTCTCTCCTCTCATTTCTCCCTCTCTCTGTCTGTCTCTCTCTATCCCCCTCTCTCTCTACTCCCCCCCCCCTCACTCCCCTCCTCTCACTCTCTCTCTCTCTCCCTCTCTCTCTCTCTCTCTCTCTCCTCTCTCTCTCTCTCTCCTCTCTCTCTCCTTGCATTTGAATTCGTGTGTTAGAAAATGACAGAGATTGTGGTGAAAGCCACGCGATGGCCTCCTCTGCCATCCTTTTCTAACACTTGTGTTCAACGGGTGCAGAGAGAGATGCAAACCTCCTGTATCACCTATGGGGAGAAGGGAAGTCGAGAGTGAAAGCCCTACTCGAATTATTGCAGGGAGGCATTCGCATCGAATTATTGAATCACACCGATTAACTCGATAGTACACGGAAAAAAAAAAGATTAGTGAAATAACTACGGATACCTGATTTTGGCACCTGCTAGATGTTATGGTAAACTTGACCAGAAGTATGGTACATTTTACCGATACTTTGAGTAAATTCGACATGCAATCAGGTAACATCACCTAGTGCCTAGTCAAACATAGTATACTTCTGGTTAACATTACCATAACATCTAGCAGGTGCCAAAATCAGGTATCCGTATGGTTATTTTCACCGTAGTTTTTTTCCGTGTATACAAACTATAAAGTACGGTGGCGTAGCGTGCAATTTGGCAACGTTCCTGTTCGTCCATTTAAATCCATGAAAAATATTGAGCTATTGGGTGTTCGGTGAACACCCTCGCAATCGACCTTTTATAAGTGTTTAAATGGACTTAATACAATGTTGCCAAATTGCACGCTACGCCACTGATAAAGTACTATAGCGGTTCCAAGCACCCTACGGTGCCCTCCACGGCCAGCATTCTAGGGTCACGGGCTAGTTGGTAGTTGGTAAAAATGAAAGGAGAATTGATGCTAGAATTAAAGAGATTAAAGTGTAAAAATGTGAGCGCAAAGCGCTTGCACTTTCCTGTATTAATTAAATAAATAAATAAAAATATATTGCCGCGCAATGCGTGAAAAGAACCATAAGACGCTGAGGATACCAAAATAAAGCTTTGGAAATCGAAGAGGAATTAAAGAGAAGAGAGTGCTTAATAAGGTTACATATAACGGTGACAATCCACGGCAAAAATAAATGCACAATGCGCTAAGAATTTACCTTATTTGATAGCAAACTCCAAAATCAGCTATGCAGATTGTAAATTTTACCTGTCTTTTTTTCCATCCAACTTCCCTCCTCTTCCTCTTTCTCGTTTTTTTTTATCGTTTTGGGGGGCCATGCCACCATGCCCCCCACGAGTTTACCATAACATGTGGTTGGGACCAAAACCACTAAAAGTATGATAAATTTTATCAATAATTTTTTTTTTTTTTTTTTTTTTTTTTTTTTTTTTTTTTTTACGTGTGGAAGACGAACTCCGAACTTGAGTTTATTTTTTTATTTTATTGAAACTGATACTTTTTTTTTCCACACCCTGTTACACTGATCAGTAGTCGAAAACAAAAGAAACACAATGTACCTTAAGCTCTTTGTCCATGGCCAATGAATTTGGAGCCGACACGTTTTCTTGCGTTGCTTTTTCATGGCGGCCGCTGCTTTGCTATAGCTCTCGGTCCTGATTTTGTGTTGCTGCTGCAAGAATCGCTTTTGCTCTGACTGTAAACAAAAAAAAAAAAGAAACAAATCAGATTATTGAGTAAACGAGTTTTATACGAATGCAAAGTCTCGAGAGCACGAAATAAAAAAGAGCTAATTGATGGAGTTTTGGGGTAGGAAGAAACGCCACGTAATGCGTTTCAAAAGATTTGGCTGCAAGAGCAAATTCAAAGGTTAAGTTCGACAGAGGTCCAGCGGTGGACAGACGAATTTGTCAGCATCGTGCAATTTGGCAATATGGGATTTCGTCCATTTATAAACCCATGTAAAAAAGGTCGAATGCGAAGGTGTTCACCGAATACCCAGTTGTTCGATCTTTTTCATGGGTTTAAATGGACGCGCTGCAACGTTGCCAAATTGCACGCTACGCTACTGAGTCCGTTCCTATTCTCCTCTTTTCCTTCATCCACTCTTTTGAGTGGAGCCTTCAATGTCTTCGACTATTTTTTCGCATCGTGAAAGCCTAGTACCAACGACCATCAGATTTGAAATGAGGAGGTCAATTTTCATCGAAATTATTACAAACTCCGCGGAAAAAGGTATAATCATTAGAAAAACCTAGTTTTATGCTCACTGAGGGCGAACATTTTAAGTGGTAACAGCAAACATACATGTTTAACCATTTAAGGGCCAAGCCTGAGTACACTCGTTTTTCTTCTCTCGTCTACTTCACATTGTTTCAGTCTTCATTCCGGATAAACGCAATTATTGATGAAAACATGTAAGTGCAATACAAGATGTCTTCTGGCGCCTTCAATGTATCGTATAGGCAATTTCAACTCCCCCGAGTACGAACAGTTAACTACATTCCCCTCACAGACGGAAGAGTGGCGTCCTTTTGAATAACCTAGAGGGTTAACAGACGATGAGCCGGTTGCAAACTTCTGCTGCAGCGTTAAAAAATTGTCAATCTGTACTTAAAATCGCTTGATAATTACACAAAAATTTAGCAAAAAGTCTTAAAATGTACCCACTTTTTAAAATATGCGTTCAACAAAACTCAGAGATGGCGGTCGACTGCAATTAGATGCAATGATAGGGTTATAAAATCAAACTCTTCGCGTGTTCGAAAATTTCGATGAATGCAATATGGGCCTGTTGCAAACTTTCCTTCTTTGCAAGCGGACAGCCACCTGTAGCAAAAGTTTGCAATATGCTCATTGCATTCATCGAAATTTTCCTGGCATTTTTCGCTTTACGTACCTATAAGATGCGACCAAGTGGCGGCTCGTGCTACTTGGCAACAATGTATTCACTTCATTTGAATCTATGTCCAACAATCGATTGCTGGTGAAGCGGCTTCACTTTCGAATCGATTGTTTTACATACAATCAAATGGAGTGAAGACATTGTTGCCAAGCAGCACGAGCCACCACTGATGCGACCAACTGGCCGAAATCATTCCACTGTGCATAGCCGTAGCCAGAATTGTCGATCCATCAAATGATATTCTCCGATAAGTATGGGACAGGCCAGGAATAAAAAACGGAGCCAAATACACCCCTTAAAATCAACTATAGTATCCATCTAAAATACTAATTTTCCAACTTTGAAAGGATCGAATTTGGACCGCCAAAGATTTGATTTCTGTCCATTGTGCGGCGGACCGAAGAATATCGCGGATTCGATACGGCGCGCGATTCGTTTAGTGACTGCTTAAAGGATAGGGAGACTTTTCGCGTTGCCGCTCCGCAATATATCGAACGAAAGGAATCCACCGAAAAGCAGTACGCGATCATTACGCGCGGAAATCTGACAACGCACGTTTGCGACCAAGCCGAAAATTGTCGATTTTTATGCAGGAAGTTTATGGCCAAAATCGATACAAAACCATAACAAAAACATGCAGTACTTACTGCATTTTAAAAAAAAAAAAAAAAAAAAAACCTGAAGCGAAAAACGTGAATGAAACGTCAAGTCCTGTCACGCATCGCTTAATCCGTTACACTCACGAGAAACAACAGACACAACGAGAAGAAAAACAAAAACAAAAATAAAACAAGTTGGAACTTGCAACACTGGAACAGTGTTAGCAAAGAGAGCATGAGTGTCGGCCGTAAATCATTGTAAGTGTGGAGTTCTATATTGATAGTACAAAACTGCGACAAAGTCAATCGCAACGCTGCATTTGTGTTTGTATAACAGTGATCGCTGTAAAAATAACTTGATAGGTCAAAGTGGGAATGAAAATTTACTTATAGCGTGTTGAAACAGTTGTTCACGAGGCGAGGTGAATACTGTGGTTTTGAAAATCGATTTCGATAGTGATAGTTCCTTTAAAATCGGATGACGCAATACCAATCCTAGCAAGCCGTAAAGTCTAGTTTAGTTATTTGGGACTTTTTTAGATTTCTCTCGCCTGAACCAAAGTCATCAGGAAGGAAATTCTTAATACCAATCCTAGCAAGCCGGAAAGTCTAGTCTAGTTATTTGGGACTTCTATAGAATTTTCCTCGCTTGAACCAAAGTCATCACGATGGAAATTCTTCGTCTTTATGGTTTCAGCTCTTTTTGTCTCAGATTAAAAAATGAATGTTAATATTGATCAAATGTCATCCGACACTCATCAAGGCCCTTAAGGAACGTAATATGAACTTGAAAAAAGCTCATTCGATTTTTAAGGGAGCTTAAACGGTCCATGAGAGACGAAATTCGCGGATACAGAGTATCCACAGCTTATTTCAATGTTCGATCTGACAAGACCGTGCGCCTTTGAAAAATCGATATCTCGATAGTGAATCGATGTATTGCAATTCGGTTTGCACCGGTCGAAAGCGCTTGCTTGTGACTGACAACCTCGAAAATTTCAGATCCATCCGAGTTTATTTAATGACCTTACAGGACCTCTCGCGGCCGCAGTTAGACATTTCTTGTCAGAGTTACGCTGAAACGGGGAGTAGTTCCCCCCCTAAGATGATATTTTTTGGCTCGAAACTGCATTGGGCCCTCTCGGGACATCATTGGGACCCGAAAAAAAGCGGAACCGATATAATACGGCACACGACTGGTTCGTGAGAGACGAAATTCGCCTTTTTCCAGCCTCCAGCGCCCCTCTAAGGTCGATCTGACAAGACCGCGCGCCTTTGAAAAATCGATATCTCGAGAACGAATCGATGGATTGCGCACTGCGGTTTGGATTGGGCGGTAGCTTCAGCTTTTAGATAATTCTTGAAAAAATTCAGATCCATCCAAGTTTTTAAACGGATCTTATGGGACCTCCCGCGGCCGCAGTTAGACATTGTACGTGAGACTTACGCTGGAGTTGGGGCCACGCCCCCGCCCCCCGATATAGACTTTATCGGTCCGACATTTGTCAGGGCCCTTAATGAACTTCATGTGAACTCAAAAAACTCACGTATGACTTCTCACGGCGCATGCTAGGTCCATGAGAGTCGAAATTCGCGGATTTTAGAGAATCTTAGATTTCTGACCATATACCGCGTGCCTTTGAAAAATCGATATCTCGAGAGTAAATCGATGTATCGCAATTCGGTTTGGACCGATCAAAAGAGTAAGCTTACCGGTACTCGCCGTTAAAATTTTGGATCCATCTGATTTCATTTTGAGACCTTACTTGAGTTACTTGGACCCCAGTTGGAATTATTTTTTCGGAGTTACGCTGGCAAGGGGGTCGCTCCCTCTCTTGGAAAACTGTGGAGGGGGCCCTTTGCTGGGGCATACATTCTATTTTTCACTTTTTTTTTTTTTTTTTTTTTAATTTTATATTTGTGTCTAATCTAAGTTGGGGGAGGAGGAGGAGAGTACCTGCAAGTCAACCGGCAATTTACTTTTGATAGTGGCTGCGGGTCGAGGGTGCGGATTGCGGACTTTTAACTTGTTGTGGGGTTTACAGGGTGGCCGTGTCTAAACTTATGAGAAAAGAAGGCAACCAAAGACCGGAAGAACGTTCAATTTCTGGTTCAGAGACCATGGACAAAGACATGGGCACCCGCAAAACAATTGCCCGGAGGGGCAACTTTTTGAATGTCAATGGAAGGTCTAGGGGACACCACCTAGAGACGGGCAAGTCTAGAGAACCCCCCCCCCCCCCACTTCCGCCCAAAATAGAAAATAAATCAATTATCCTTCCAAATGGTAGAAATTGTAAGTGATTGTAGCATGTAAATGTATCAAAAGTAATTCTATTTTTGACGTGTTTGATATTATGAATAAAGTGACAGCATCAGATGATAGAAATAGTAAAAAGCTAAGTACAACTATTCCTTCTTTATTTTCATTGTCCTGATGAATTCTAAGAGTTAACCTATTTAAATTAACAAAACCAAAACTCTTGCCTATACATTCTCTAATCATGTAATTATCGACCAGAGGATTCTGAATTTTCAAGGAAGTTCGCAAAATTCTCGTTGCCAACGGTAGTTGCCAATGTAGACACGTTCATACTAGTAGATTTTAAAACTTCTTTCGGCGAGGGAGATGACGGGTGGGAAGGATGATGTCGTCTGAATCAGGAGGGGGTGGGGTAAAAATCAGGGGGAGGTCTAGATCTGGGGGGGAGAGGAATCCTGAAACTGGGGGGCGAGCTGTATAGTGGCAAGGGGTGGTTGGGCACCACTGCTTAGGGGGGGGGGGCTACTTCCCGCCCTGCCCCCCCTAAATTACGCCCCTAATTAAAATTGTAAAGTAAACTAAGAATAAAGTTTGTTAACTCTTACTCCTTTCGTTATTATTTGATCTTCGAATGTTCCGATTCTTTTTATTGTAAAGTTTTGATTTTTCTGAATTAGGGGGGGGGGGGGGGCGCCGCGCCGCCCTCGGGGAGCGCCCATTGACAGATAAGGGAGAAAGGTAAGTGTAGGAATTTGCACGGGAATCCGGCGTAGTGTGCCGCAAAAATTACTACCAATGGCGGATCCAGAAAATTCTTTTAGGGGGGGGGGGCTTCACGCCTATGAATTTTCAAATTTGCAGGGAGGAATTTATGGGATTTTTTCTGTTGAAAAAAGGCAAAGGCTACCGTGAGTTAAGGGGGGGGGGCGTGCCTTTCCCGAATCCGCCGCTGATTACCATGTAACACTGGGCCACGATGACCGATGTCGCATAAAACCAGGTAGAAGACCCGTGGCGGGCGTGGCATCCGTGATGGCTGTGAAATTGGGATGAAGTAGATGGACACACATCATTCATGCAATCTGCACAACGCGGCAAGCAACTGTTGTAGGCGTAGGTGCAGTAGTTCGTGGGGAGGGCAAAGGGGACGGGAGGTCGTCGCAAAACCATGGACGAAGATATAACTAAGGACTGCCGGCTGTTGTTAGTCCTGTTTTGCTCTCGACCCCAGCGCTCCAAGCAGCGGCCAGCTGAACTACTCTTTCAAGTGAGCGATCCTGGCGATGTGTCCATGCTCACATGCTATGCTACTGCTAAAACCGTTGTTGGAGTTGGTCTGTTATGGCATGGCTGTCAACTGTTGTCGGCGACCCAAGAGGATCAGATAACTCAGTATCTCAATGGAAGATCGAAAGCAAGGGAAATTCAGAATCAACTTTGGACAAGGTAACAGAAATCATCAGCAAATTAAAAGAGTCGCCTGATCTCTACTAATAAAACAAATGTCTATGTACTCTTTCTTGTTTGATTCCGTTTTGAGGTTAACTGTGATGTATAGTATTTCAGTCCTTGATTAATCATTTTCGACAATTCAGGAATCTTTCAAGAAATACTCCAGACGTTTGCTTTTTAGCGGATTTTGCTTCCTTTTAATTCGCTGATCATTTGTTCCCTTCGTTCAATCGTGATTCAAATTACCTACACGGTATACATTTGCGGGAAGGCATGGGAGAAAGGGAGCCGGAGCGGCCACCGCTGCAGCGGTTCGCTTTTAGTTGACCCTTACTGCTGCTTGGAGCGCTGCGGTCGCGCTCGAAAACCCGCTAACAGGTTTTAACACGGGCGGAGATAGGAAGTCGGCAGTCCTTAGTTATATCTTCGTCCATGGCTCGGAATGGTCTTAAAATTTTCCTTAGGATTTGATCTAGAACGCAACGTTCTTACATTTTCGAAAAGTTAACTCTAGCTCTCGCAATTAACGATTAAAGCGGAAAAAGCATGGTTTCTGGACCGCGGAACAGTGGCGTTATCTAGCGGATGAGAATCTTACTACAGGTCGCTGAGGATTCACCTTAAAACGCAGCGCCGATCGCGTTCCCCAAACGAACTCTTTTAGCGGACCGAAACATCAACAATAACAGGATTGGAAATTTGAAATCATCTAAATGCATTTTAAATCGCAGAATACACGAAACATGGACACAATCCTCTGATATAAAACCCCAATATCTCATACAGAAAATTTCGTTGAAGTCTGATCCAAATTAGTAACGTAATTACATTCCCAAAATGCTTAACCTCAATCTTGGCCAAAAACTCCCGCCACAAAGAAAAAGCGACAAATTGGGAGGACACCGGATTGGCGGAATCACATGGGTCAATCGGTCCTCGAGGACCCGTTCTCGATACTGAAACCAAGCGATCCCCCGAGCGGACCCCCGAACCATGCCGTTCCTATAAGAAAAGCATTATTGACCTTGTAGAAACGATTTCAATAGAGCATGACACTCATGCTCTAATACAAATACAAATAAATAATTCCAATCAATAGGAGACGTGGCAAGAGCGCATGAACCTACCAAACGCAGATAATAAGAAAATAGATAACGCAGCGCGCGGCGAACAAATAGTAACAATGGAAAGTGAATTCACAAAAAAATAATACGATAAATAAAAACTGCTTACAAGCAAGTACATATTTAAAAAAGGTGTAAAACTTGTGAAAGTAAATGCAAAAAAATCATCGATAAACATTTAAAACCGCTCGTGTAGTTTGAGACCTCAGTAGATATTATATATTTGCCACATCTGATAAACAGATGAACAAAGAAACGAGGGGGTTTTGTATTCACACATAGACTAAAGTCAATTAATAAAAACAAAGAATTAATTGAACATTTACACATCAAAATAGAAAGCAAACCTGAAATAAGCTAAAATTCAAAGATTGGAAATCGCGACTTTCATTCAAGCCCCAAACTGTAGATGAAACACTGACAAAGACACAATAATAAAAACGCTGAAAAACAACAATGCCCAAAGATAAATACACAGAAAATTTTAAATAGCCCGATACTAGGTATAAACGAGAAGAAAAAATGGGACACAAGGCTACGAAAACTTAAAATTTAAGGTGAGACGTTTCGGACTAGAACAAGTCCATTTTCAATCAATAAAAAAAATAAAAGACGAAAACGCAGTGAGTGCCTACAAGGTGATAGAGCAAATGACAAAAGCAAAGATCAAGGAGGAAAAGACAAACACGACCAAAGAGAACATAGAGTGGACTCACTCCAGTGGCCGTGGTTGGAAAAAATGATGTTCTAGTCCGAAACGTCTCACCTTAAATTTTTTAAATTTTCGTAGCCTTGTGTCCCATTTTTTCTTCTCGTTTTTTTTTTTTTTTTTTTATATATATATATATATATTTTATATATATATATATATATATTTTATATATATATATATATATATATATATATATATATATATAAAAATAAAAATTAAAAAAGGTAAAACCTTGATTTTAACGTAGGGTGGTTGATTAATAAAACAAATTCGTTCGAGCAAAGCCTTTTATTATCTTCGAGCATTGGAATGTGAAAAAAAGCTAAACCTTTTTGAAACCACTCGTAATGGCTGAGCCGTAATTTGAGGGGGCGGTGCTTGAGTGGTGGAGAGTGAGAGGGTGAAAAGAGAGGGTAGGTGGGGTTGTTGGGGATAGGACTAGCATGGGTTGATACAGGAATTTGTTTCCTCTCGCTCTCTCACTCTCACTCCCTCTCTCTCTCTCACTCACTCACTCTCTCCCTCTCTCTCTGTCTGTCTGACTGTCTGTCTGTCTGTCTCTCTTTCTCTCTATCCCCCTCTCTCCCTCTCTCCCCCCTCCCTCTTCCCTTCTTTTCCCTCTCTCTCTCTTCTCTCTCTTCTCTCTCTCTTCTCCCTCTCTCTCTCTCTCTCTCTCTCTCTCTCTCTCTCTCTCTCTCTCTCTCTCTCTCCTCTCTCTCTCTCTCCTCCTTGCATTTGAATTCGTGTGTTAGAAAATGATAGAGATTGTGGTGAAAGCCACGCGATGGCCCCCTCTGCCATCCTTTTCTAACACATGTGTTCAAACGGGTGCAGAGAGAGATGCAAACTCCTGTATCCACCTATGGGGAGAAGGGAAGTCGAGAGTGAAAGCCCTACTCGAATTATTGCAGGGGAGGCATTCGCATCGAATTATTGAATCACACTCGATTAACTCGATAGGTATACAAACTATAAAGTACGGTGGCGTGGCGTGCAATTTGGTAGCGTTCCTGTTCGTCCATTTAAATCCATGAAAAATATCGAGCTATTGGGTGTTCGGTGAACACCCTCGCAATCGACCTTTTATAAGTGTTTAAATGGACTTAATACAATGTTGCCAAATTGCACGCTACGCCACTGATAAAGTACTATAGCGGTTCCAAGCACCCTACGGGCGCCCTCCACGGCCAGCATTCTAGGGTCACGGGCTAGTTGGTAGTTGGTAAAAAATGGAACGGAGAATTGATGCTGAGAATTAAAGAGATTAAAGTGTAAAAATGTGAGCGCAAAGCGCTTGCACTTTCCTGTATTAATTAAATAAATAGATAAAAATATATTACCGCGCAATGCGTGAAAAGAACCAATAAGACGCTGAGGATACCAAAATAAAAGCTTTGGAAATCGAAGAGGAATTAAAAGAGAAGAGAGTGCTTAATAAGGTTACATATAACGGTGACAATCCACGGTAAAAATAAATGCACAATGCGCTAAGAATTTACCGTACTTGATAGCAAACTCCAAAATCAGCTATGCTGATTGTAAATTCTACCAGTCTTTTTTTCCATCAAACTTCCCCCCTCTTCCTTTTTCTCGTTTTTTTTTATCGTTTTGGGGGGCCATGCCGCCATGCCCCCCACGAGTTTACCATAACATGTGGTTGGGACCAAAACCAACTAAAAGTATGGTAAATTTTATCAATATTTTTTTTTTTTTTTTTTTTTTTTTTTTTTTTTTTTTTTTTTTTTTTTTTTTTTACGTGTGGAGGACGAACTCCGAACTTGAGTTTATTTTTTTATTTTATTGAAACTGATACTTTTTTTTTCCACACCCTGTACACTGATCAGTAGTCGAAAACAAAAGAAACACACTGTACCTTAAGCTCTTTGTCCATGGCCAATGAAGATTTGGAGCCGACACGTTTCTTGCGTTGCTTTTTCATGGCGGCCGCTGCTTTGCTATAGCTCTCGGTCCTGATTTTGTGTTGCTGCAAGAATCGCTTTTGCTCTGACTGTAAACAAAAAAAAAAAGAAGAAAACAAATCAGATTATTGAGTAACGAGTTTTATACGAATGCAAAGTCTCGAGAGCACGAAATAAAAAAGAGCTGATTGATGGAAGTTTTGGGTAGGAAGAAACGCCACGTAATGCGTTTCAAAAGATTTGGCTGCAAGAGCAAATTCAAAGGTTAAGTTCGACAGAGGTCCAGCGGTGGACAGACGAATTTGCCAGCATCGTGCAATTTGGCAGTATGGGATTTCGTCCATTTATAAACCCATGTAAAAAAGGTCGAATGCGAAGGTGTTCACCGAATACCCAGTTGTTCGATCTTTTTCATGGGTTTAAATGGACGCGCTGCAACGTTGCCAAATTGCACGCTACGCTACTGAGTCCGTTCCTATTCTCCTCTTTTCCTTCATCCACTCTTTTGAGTGGAGCCTTCAATGTCTTCGACTATTTTTTCGCATCGTGAAAGCCTAGTACCAACGACCAATCAGATTTGAAATGAGGAGGTCAATTTTCATCGAAATTATTACAAACTCCGCGGAAAAAGGTATAATCATTAGAAAAACCTAGTTTTATGCTCACTGAGGGCGAATATTTTAAGTGGTAACAGCAAACATACATGTTTAACCCTTTAAAGGCCAAGCCTGAGTACACTCGTTTTTCTTCTCTCGTCTACTTCACATTGTTTCAGTCTTCATTCCGGATAAACGCAATTATTGATGAAAACATGTAAGTGCAATATAAGATGTCTTCTGGCGCCTTCAATGTATCGTATAGGCAATTTCAACTCCCCCGAGTACGAACAGTTAACTACATTCCCTTCACAGACGGAAGAGTGGCGTCCTTTTGAATAACCTAGAGGGTTAACAGACGACGAGCCGGTTGCAAACTTCTGCTGCAGCGCTAAAAAATTGTCAATCTGTACGTAAAATCGCTTAAAAATTACACAAAAATTTAGCAAAAAGTCTTAAAATCTACCCACTATTTAAAAAATGCGTTCAACAAAACTCAGAGATGGCGGTCGACTGCATTTAGATGCAATGATAGGGTTATGAAATCAAACTCTTCGCGTGTTCGAAAATTTCGATGAATGCATTATGGGCCTGTTGCAAACTTTCCTTCTTTGCAAGCGGACAGCCACCTGTAGCAAAAGTTTGCAATATGCTCATTACATTCATCGAAATTTTCCTGGCATTTTTCGCTTTACGTACCTATAAGATGCGACCCAGTGGCGGCTCGTGCTACTTGGCAAGAATGTATTCACTTCATTTGAATCTATGTCCAACAATCGATTGCTGGTGAAGCGCTGCTTCACTTTCGAATCGATTGTTTTACATGCAATCAAATGGAGTGAAGACATTGTTGCCAAGTAGCACGAGCCACCACTAGGATGCGACCAACTGGCCGAAACTCATTCCACTGTGCATAGCCGTAGCCAGGTTATTGTCTTTCTCTCTCTTAGCCCATTTAAACGTATGCGTTAGAAAAGGATGGATATAGGGGCTGTCACGTGACTTCAGCCCCTCTTTCTGTCCTTTTCTAACACATGCCTCCAAATGGGCGAAGAGTGAGAAAGACAATATCCTGGCTACGGCTATGCCACTGTGTCCTACATACCCATTCCCCCTCCTACAAGCGAGTCCCGATCCCCCTCTGTATACTGAGATAAACTTATTAGAACGTCGCGAAAATATTTTAAAGAGCCCTTTTCCCTTCCCACCTTTTTCCACCCCACCCCATCCCCCTCTCTCAGCAAGGCGCAAAAGGCTCCAAAAGCTCCGTTCTGCAAACGCGGCGTTTTTGACTTTTCACGCGCGAGAACAATTTCCGCTCTCACGGAAATAACTCGCAGCGGAAAGGATGTGAAGGGAGGGGGTGAAGGGGTGGCTGGAGAGGGAGGGGAGGAGAGATCAGAGGTTGGCAGTAAAGCGAGAGATGTGAGACGGTAGTAAGCGCGCAGTTTTAAACGGAGATGAAAGGTCTAGCTATCTTATGGTAAACCTGCCACCTCCTCCTCCCCATAAGATTCTCCTCCTTCTAACCCCCCCCCCCCCCCCGTGCCTACACCTAAATCCATTCCTCTCCGTCACTCCGAACTATGATATAGACAAGTGCTTCGAAAAATTTAATTTCCTTCAATTTGAGGAAAGTAATTTTTTTTCTCGCAGATTTTTGCTCAGAGTGAAATTCTGTTGAGATTGCCACCCAAAAACATGCGAAACATACTTGGTGAGCTGAGAACAATGTAGTGCCTATGGGTTTTTCTTAAGAGCCCCGGTTTTGGAGATACAAACGTGTAAAGTCGCAAAAAATCGTGTGCTTAGCGACGTCCCTACGCGGAATTTCCGATTTAAAACAATGTATTTTGGGCTTAAATATCATCTCCGAAACAATGGGACTTAATTAGAAACCAAAGTCATCTTAGTTCTGAGCTCATCTAGTACTTTCATTCTCTTTATAAAATAAACACAACATTTCAGACCCTTGTAACTGTCCTATTTTATTTTTGGAACCAGAGGCCCTCGGACGGCAATCGATACAAAAATCGCTCTACTAAAACAGTCCATTAATTGAGAGGGCCAAGGCCCTTTTACTGATCGATTGTTTCTCATAGGTACAATGTACATTCTAAATGGGGAGAATCTGCAGCTGCTAAATCGATCCCCGCTTTTGTTTGCTCCAGTTCCGATGGAAACACGTAAGATCAATAAGTCGATTGATTTCACGAGCCGAACCAAAGAGCCGCGCCGTACATGCATTTTGCGTGAGTAACTTTTAGGAAGAAAATCTAAAAGAGAGAAACAAACACCAGCCGATTTATCTTTTAAGGCTCGCACTCCCTCGCATCGTAAACATAAAAAATTTAAGTAGGTGTATCACCATAAAACGCACTTCCCTGAATACAATCATCGTCGGAATCTTCGCCTCTCGTGTGTGAAACAGATAAACACTTCGAAAGTTGCGTCTAGAATGAGCTATTGTAAGACATTTCTGAATGAATAACGCACAAAATCTCATATGTAAAATGGGTCTGTTGCAAACTTTTGCAGTTTTGCTGCAGCGTCTTGAAAGATCGATTCCTGGTGTAACATCGAGTGAAAATGCACTGAAATCATCGATAAGTCTCAAAACCTGTCTCACCGAAATATTCCGAAAGCGTCATATAAGAACATAGTACCTATACTGATAAATTAGAGCGGTTATTCATAAGTATCAAATAGGTATTTTGCAAACTTTTGCTTCAACATTATGTAGTACTTGAGTTTGATAGTCAATTTTGGAACTCTTTCGATGCTCCACAGCGGAGACATTTTACACCAGAAGGAGAAGGAGAAGGAGAAGGAGAAGGAGAAGGAGAAGGAGAAAGAGAAGGGTATAGATAATCAGTAGTAGAAGGAGAAAGAGAAGGAGAAGGAGAAAGAGAAGGGTTTTTTTCCTTTTATATTTCTGGAACAACATTTTGCAACAGATCCATTCCATTGCGATTCTCCTTGATTTAGAATTGACCGAGATAAAGCCTCCTTCGTTTGAGAATGTCTCGGTTTCGAGTCGTATATCTTGAACCGATTAGTATGCATCCATACTATAGCAGTCTGGTTTCTCCCTTCTCCTTATATTTGTCTTTTTCTTTCCCCTTCTCCTTCTTCTTAGTCCTTCTCCTTCTATTCTGTCTTTCTCCTTCTCTTTTTCTTTCTCCTAGTTATACTTCTCCTTATCTTCAGTCCTTCTCATTCTCTTTCTCCGTCCCCTTCTCTTTAGCCCTTCTCCTTCTCTTTGTCCTTCTTCTACTGATTCTCCTTCTCCTCCTCTTTAGTAATTTTCCTTCTGCGTTTAGTCTTTCTTTTTCTTTTTCTTTTTCTCCTCCTCTTCAATCCTTCTCCTTCTCTTTCCCTTTGGTCATTCTTCTTCTCTTTCTCTTTAGTTCTTCTCCATCTCTTCCTCCTTCTCCTATACTGATTCTCCATATCCTTCTCTTTTCTCCTTCTCCTTCTCTTTAGTCCTTCTCCTTCTCCTCCTCCTTCTCCTCCTCCTCCTCCTTCTCCCTCCTCTTCACCTTTTCTTTCTCCTTTTCTTTAGTCCTTCTCATTCTCTTTCTCCTTCTCTTCGTCCTTCTCTTACTGATTCTCCTTCTCCTCTCTTCTCTTTAGTCCTGCGTTCCTACTGTTTAGTCCTTCTCCTTCTTTTTCTCCTTCTCTTCAGTCCCTCTCCTTCTCCTTCCCTGTCCCTTTTAATCATTCTCCTTCTCTTTCTCTTTAGTCCTTCTCCTTCTCCTTCTCCTTATCCTTCTCCTTCACCTTCTCCTTCTCCTTCTCCTTCTCCTTCTCCTTCTCCTTCTCCTTCTCCTTCTCCTTCTCCTTCTCCTTCTCCTTCTCCTTCTCCTTCTCCTTCTCCCTCTCCTTCTCCTTCTCCTTCTCCTTCTCCTTCTCCTTCTCCTTCTCCTTCTCCTTCTCCTTCTCCTTCTCCTTCTCCTTCTCTCTTCTCCTTCTCCTTCTCTCCTTCTCCTTCTCCTTCTCCTTCTCCTTCTCCTTCTCCTTCTCCTCTTCTCCTTCTCCTTCTCCTTCTCCTTCTCCTCTCCTTCTCCTTCTCCTTCTCCTTCTCCTTCTCCTCCTCCTTCTCCTTCTCCTCTCCTCCTCCTCCTCCTCCTCTCCTCCTCCTCCTCTCCTCCTCCTCCTCCTCCTCCTCCTCCTCCTCCTCCTCCTCCTCCTCCTCCTCCTCCTCCTCCGCCTCCTCCTCCTCCTCCTCCCTCCTCTCCTCCTCCTCCTCCTCCTCCTCCTCCTCCTCCTCCTCTCTCCTCCTCTCTCCTCCTCCTCCTCCTCCCTCCTTCTCCTTCTCCTTCTCCTTCTCCTTCTCCTTCTCCTTCTCCTTCTTCTCTTCTCCTTCTTTCTTCCTCTCTCCTTCTCCTTCTCCTTCTCCTTCCTTGTCCCTTTAGTTCATTCTCCTTCTGTTTCTCTTTAGTCCTTCTCCTTCTCTTTCTCTTTAGTCCTTCTCCTTCTCCTTCTCTTTCTCTTTAGTCCTTCTTTTTCTCCTTCTCCTTCTCCTTCTCCTTCTCCTTCTCCTTCTCCTTCTCTTCAGTCCCTCTCCTTCTCCTTCCTTGTCCCTTTAGTCATTCTCCTTCTGTTTCTCTTTAGTCCTTCTCCTTCTCTTTCTCTTTAGTCCTTCTCCTTCTCCTTCTCCTTCCTTCTCCTTCTCCTTCTCCTTCTCCTTCTCCTTCTCCTTCTCCTTCTCCTTCTCCTCCTCCTCCTCCTCCTCCTCCTCCTCCTTCTCCTTACGCTCCTTACTCTCCTTACTCTCCATATTTTCTTTTTATTCTTATTCATTTGATTCTTCTTAATTCTCGGCAGCGCTGCACCACCTTGAAAGACTCGCAAGATATCAGTCAGTCACGGAAATCACCTTTTGCATCCGATCTCGACTCGCCTTCGAAAAGCGAGCATGCATCCCGCCGTTCAAAAATTTAAAGAGGCAAGATGCCGAAGGGAGGATGTGTATAGATATAGAGCGGGAAAAACGTTTCGGATCCTCCACCCTCCCTCCTCCCGCCCCCTTCACGCTATTCTACCCCTTTCCTCATCACCATCACTACATCTCCACGCACACCGTTCTAAATTTTCCGGCACACTGATAGATAAACACGGTGGAGGAAAGCAGGGTGGGGGATGACACCGTGCACTTGAACGGGAGAAACATACGTGGAGTGGAGGGTCGGAAGGGGGTGAGAAAGGAGGAGGGTTAGGAGAGTGGAAGGGGGTACAAAGACGTCGACATCAAGGATGAGATGAGAGGAGATTTAGCGCTCGACAGGCTCGACTCTTGTAAACACTAAACACGCTACTAACATACAGGGTTGTCAAATCGTCCGCAAAAAAATAATTTAATTACAATTTCAGCTCTTACATAGAACTCGCTTAAATGTTCGCACGGTCCGGCGACCCAGCGCGATACATATTGAAAGATCCATTATCATCTTCGCAGTCGAGGATGCTGCGATGGGTGTTGGGTGTCGCGTAGAGATTAAACGTTCACGTATTTAAACGCGAATCTTTTCAAAGACGTCGCTCCTTGGATTGAAACAGGGATTTTTCCGGATATGACAATTTGTTGTAAGGTAGATGTCCCAATTACCGCCACCCTATTCATTTAATCTTTAAAGAAAGCCTAAATTAGCAGGTTTCAAGAGAATTTGGGATAAGTCTTTTCCATAGGTTGGCTGAGCTTGTGAAAAAGTTTAAAGTTGATATTTAGCTGCACTGTGTCGTCTGTGTCCTTAAAAAATCACAGAAATGGACACCTGCCCAGCACCACCTGTTTGTGCCGATTTCTTAGTAGCTTCGTTAAGGTATAAGGTTAAATTACTATAGTTTCATTATTTTCTGACCAAAAACATGATTGTTTTAATGAAAAGCCGGTGAATATATGAACGGCGATAATTAGGACAACTGATAGGTCAAGAATAATTGGGACAAACAATTTGGCATGGCGATAATTGGGACATGGGCAATTTTTTCGAGTTTTATTAAAAAGTCATTTGCTTTCCGGCTTTATGTCACGTAGGTCGACTTTCTGATTTTTGATGGCCAAGTCAGTTGTACTCAACGAGCTATACATTTATCTAGAGTGGCGGTTTAATAGGTAACCTGCGTAACCACCATGAGGGATTTTTAGGTTAGGTTTAAGCGAGTAATTTGTCCATTTGATTCCGTGTATTTTGATGCAGCGACACGCACAGTGGATCAAAGCATGATCCGCTTTACTGTGCGTGGCGCTGCACCAAAATACACAGAATCAAATGGACAAATTACTCGCTTAAACCTAACCTAAAAAACCCCCATGGTGGTTACGCAGGTTACCTATTAAACCGCCACACTAGATAAATGTATAGCTCGTTGGTTGTACTATACCACGCATTGTTCGATGAACGTTGGATCGAAACATGGGAGCTCCTGGATATAATTTTACAAATAAAAATCAAGATTATGAACAATGAATTGCAAGGTGTAACTTAAAGCAACGAGCTATACATTTATCTAGAGTGGCGGTTTAATAGGTAACCTGCGTGACCAGTATGGGGGATTTTGAGGTTAGGTTTAAGCGAGTAATTGGTCCATTTGATTCCGTGTATTTTGGTGCTACGCGGCGCACAGTGGACCGGAACATGCTTTGACGCACTGTGCGGTGGCGCCACATCAAAATACACGAAAACAAATGGACAAATTACTCGCTTAAACCTAACCTCAAAATCCCCCATACTGGTTACGTAGGTACCTATTAAACCTCCACTCTAGATAATTGTATAGCTCGTTGACTTAAAGATGTGGCAATTTTATAGAAAAAAAATTGAGGTAGATATCCCAATTACCGCCACCCCTAAGAAAAAATTTCTGTGAAATACCTGTAATAACGTTAATTTTGATCAAATCTAAGATCTGTTTGCACTAGGACCTGTCAAGTACATTCTAGTTTTATTAATAAAAAGAAAGTTGGAGTAATCAACCATGAAAAAAAAGTATTAGAACCCTACTTAGTTGAGTTTTTACCACCGTGAAAGTTGTAAAAATACGCAGTTTTAGAAGACTCAGGGATACCGATGTGTGCATCGTCAATAATTATGTGCGTTTTCTCATCTAACTCATTATAAAATTTGTGCGAATTTTCTCAAACTGTGGCAACACTGGTTTGACCTGTGCCCTCTGTTATAAGCCCTCAAGAGGGCTCATGGAATATTCAAGTATATTTTTGAAAAGAAAATTCAATTCATCTCCAATTTATAGCAGTTTTAGGGGAGGGTAAAAAAAAGACTTGTCCAAACGTAAGAATGATAAAATGGGAGGCCAAAAGTCGCTTACAAGAGGTCGTTTCAGAAGTGTACTCGCACCTAAACGGATAATTTTTGGAATCTTCCAACATTGTTTCTCATACTACATAGTAAAATGAATGAAAATGAGTTTGAGCGTTGGATTTTCATTGAGGAACGCTTTGAAATCAAAAGTTTAAAGTCAAGGGCAAGTTTTGTTTTGATTTGAATTATTGAAAATTAAAAATTCGCTAAAGATTACGGTATGGGCGCTCCGACACTTCTGAAAAGAGCTCTATCAAAAATTGAAGAAAACTCGCTTCAGATGTCATCTTGAGGCCTCGTCTAGAAAATAAGTTATTTCGACGTAAAGTTTACAAAGTAGCAAGAGAGAATGCGAAATTCTAGACACGTACGTACTCTTCTCCACTCTGTTCTACTGCCATTCGATGGTAGGGATGATGATACAAGACCTTGGGTTCATGCGCTGCGCCGTAAAATCAATTAATGGGTAAAATCAATACAAGCCGCGACTCGATAACTCGATCTTGAAAAAAATTACGTCGGAAAATATCGTAATCCGCCCCGCGTACTTCATAAATTATTCGTAGGATCACTCAATCTGAAGTATTCCTCCATGTATCAGGTCACAAAAAGGGAAAATTTGAGTCAAATTTGTTTAGAAACTTTGGGGCTCAAAAAGAGGCAACATTTCTCAAGGTTCTCTGCTTTGCAAAACAAATTATTAGCAAAATTATTCAAAGCAAATTGTCCTTCAAAAGTTGGTCTCCTGGTCTGCAATTGATTGTTTTTTTTAGTCAACACGAGGATTGTCACTGTCAGCAGCGCAACGAATGAATCTCTATATCTCTCTTTTTCCTCCATTGAAACACTCCATATGTTAGACAAGATGAAGCAGGGGATAATTCTCCTCTCTATCTATCCTTTTTCCACTTATACGTTCATCGATGAAATAAGAAAAATGAAAAAAAGATAATTGTAGCGCCATTGGTAAATCATATGGAGGGGGGGGGTGAAAAATGTCTGAAAACTAAAGACTACTTCCTTCAGAGAAATTATTGGTGAGTGGTGCTTGGCTATAAAATATAAAAAGATATTTACAATACTCGACACAGTTTTCCATGAATGAGCTCTTCTATCGTAAAAGTAATGATTAATTGATGATCGCTGAACAGCTTTGTTATTTGATCGACCGAGTGATGGGAACAGTTTATTTGGTTGGGGCAAAGAATACTGCGAAATTAAAATCACAAAAAAATCAGAGTAAAAGTTTTTAGTACTGACTGTTAGGTACAGTTTTGGACAAAGAGAGTGTTAGATGTACTTTAGTTTTCGGCTTGGATAAGCCTTCTCAATGATTGAATTCTTTGAGATAAGTATAGCAGGTAGAATACCTCCAGAGGTCTCCTGACATTCTTTTCCTCTCTGACTATACGTGCACTAATAAAGGTTGACTTGCAAAAAAATTATTTAGTGCATCTTTTTTTTCTGTAAGTCTTTTTTAGGGCACGATAGATAATCTATTCACATGTGTTTTAAGATAACATTCGAAATTCAATTTCTTTGTCTGGTCCTGGATAGAGCAGAGGAGGAAAGAAGCATATGAAAACTGCTAAAAAGAAGAAGAGCTAGACTTAGAAGGATATGTCCTAAGACACTCAGGAATAGTTAGCTTTGGAATGGTTAGCTCAGTAAAAGGAGGGCATGTAGATTGTAGAAGGCCAAAATTGCATGGGCAGACAGAGATCAGAGTAGATAGGGCAAATAATTTGGGATGGAGGTTGAGAGAGCCATGTAAAAATGAAACAACCAGCTCAGGATTGGAAGCGGCGAAGAAATGTGACAAACCAGTCGAGTGACACTGATTGCTAAAAGCCTAAAAAAAGAAAAAATAGGGCATAGAAGGCTGGGTTAGGTAAGCTCAGAGGTGGCGTCTTTAGTGTACCCACCTCAATACCAGAACTAAGCTGGTATCTCTAATTTTTGATTCTAGTCGACAAATACAATTTGAACGTCTCAATCTTGTCAAAGAAGTCTTTCACGATCATTTTTAGTGACTTTAACAAGATAATGTTTGGCCCCTAAATCGACAGCTCATGCCTAATGTGGGTTGTTAAATACACACATAATTGACGGTGAGTTGTCTGGTAATACACCTTGGGGTCCAAATGCGAGGCTTGTTGGATCAAACTCGTGAGCACAAATATGGAGACGGACTTGCACCCTCTGAGCCAAGCCAAGTGAAATATTCCTTCTAATTCTCATACTCGCTCATTATTGTCTATTTCGTCCCCCTCAGAATGTTTTCACTTTTTATGCGCTTTTTATCTAGACTCCTTAAGTTGAGGAAAAAATCAACGGATATCGACCGCAATAATTTTACCCACATTTTATTCCGACGGATGGATACATAATTTGATGAAATCGTTATAAACCTACTTTAACCTCGTCAAAAAGATGTCCGTTTATCGAAATGTAACACAATGCGTGCTCTTATTTACTTATTTATTCGTTCAGTGTATAAATAGTTGTCCCAATGTAAAAGCTTTCCCTGCGAATGAAGACATCAAGTTCATCGTTAAAGTCTGTCGTGAAACTTTAAAAGTGTCTGATACATCTTTTTTTCATATCTTCGATGTAGGGCGTAACTTTTTGATGACTCCAATAGTTTCACTATTGCATAAAAACTATATCCCGACAATTCAGGCTAATCATCTGGATGACATTGAACAAATTGTGGCTCCAAATCGTGTGGTGAACATTTTATTCATCTTGAACGACTGTCGAGAAATCTTGAATCTCGTTTTGAACTTTGTCGAGCAAAAAAAATTGAAAAATACCGATTTTTCATCTACAAATGACAGTGATGATACCAGCAATCGTATACTACCACCTCTATCCCGTTATTGCGTTCAATATAAATCCAACTCGTCTGCAAGTGATCGTGGTATCCTTTGCGATTTTCATTTGTTTATGGCTGGTAGCGAGCTGAAACCAGGCTCTGAACTGTCGGATGAAGTTTTTAATCGGACCAATCTTTTGTACTCAAATCGAATTTTTAACAGTGAGAACAACCTGATATTCTTTATTGAGAAAGACGCTGCGGCGGAACCTTCGACACAATTAGGAAGCCGCAAGAAGGCTATCACGTTTGGAAGTCGGAACTTTCCAACTACATCTTCGAATTGTGATTTTAATCTGATTTTTAAATTCTTCTGGCGAATTTTTCAAGGTTTAAAGGTCGTTGTCTGTCTCGAAGGTACGACTTGTCACAGGTATGATCCTACCAATGAAAACATTGTGACGTACACGTTGAAGAATGAAAGGTATTTTGATTTTTCGTTGTCTTCGATGGGCAGGAAACCATTATCCGTGTTTCTAGTCAAAGACGACGTCGATGTTTATCCATTGGAGTGGCGTTTCGGGGGCCAAATAATTCGTCAGCTCGTCGAAGTGTTTGGCGAAACCTTGAATAGCACCCTCACAATTGACACTAAAGAGGAAAAAGAAGTGAGCGGAAGAAGATTCATCTCGTATAAGAATTATTCAACAGGGTTGCAATTAGGATTTGATCTCGTTATTTTTGAAGGCGGTGCCAGGCTAGAAAATCCCTTGGACTACGAGCTATCTTGGCCCCTTGATACAGGAGTGCTGTCTTTCATCATACCGCGTGAAGGATTCATGCCTCAATACCTGGTACCTTTCAAAAGTTACTCCATGTTTGTTTGGGTTATGATTATTTTCACATACTTTGTCTGTCTATTCCTACATCGGATTATGAGAAACTTGGCTTTAACTGTACTCTCTGGTATGTTCTCTGAGAGTGACCGGAAAAAGTTGTATAACTCGTGCGATCAGTGCAATATCTTTCGTTACTTTTTAGGTATTTGTCAGCAGAGAATATGTTTTGTTCAACTGCATAGTGGAAAACTCCTATTCATCACCATCTCGTTCACAACGATGGTTCTTGCTGTTGCTTTCCAAAGTGAGATGGTGACGTTGATGAGTCGAGGAGTGCGATATCCCGATATTAATACTGTCGAAGAGTTGGACAAGTCAGAGCTTCGGATACAAACAGAAAGTTTCACGACTCATCAAACAATATTCAATTCTTCCTCGAATTTTCGTCCAATGAAAGGAAGGTTGGATGATGGCTATTGGAAAGCACAACTCGCCATAGCGAGAATACTAAACGATGCTACGTTTCTATATGGTTCTAATGAGAATGTAACTGATTCGAAAGCAATGAAAGTTATCTATAAAAATGATGATGATCAAAGACTCTTCGAAAACTGTACAAAGATCATATCAGTGTACAGAAGTACTTATGCATTTATAGCTTTCTTACCTTATTTCGTGATGAGCAAATTTCAAAACGTCCAGATGCCTCTCTATACTTTTGATGAAGTCCAGGAACTTCACCGTGGACAGGAATTCCTGATGACGTACCCGTTCTCGTATGCTTTTTTAAAATATTCGTTCTATACGAATAAACTGAACACTTTTATTCTCAGGCTCGCTGAAACAGGGCATCTGAGCAAGTTGATTCAAGAAAATCTCGGATTTGCTGCGAGACCGGAAGAAGGGATCCCAGACACCTCCGAGAAAGCTCGGCGAGCCTTCTCTCTGGTTGATTTGGGTTTAGGATTCCTTTGTTTGTCAGTTGGTCTACTTTTAAGCGTTGCGGTTTTTACTTCAGAACTGTTAGTTTTCATGTTTAAATACAGTTATTAATAATAATAAGTCACAAAATCCGAATCAGCAGGCTGACCATCTACTGTGCCGTTGACCTTGTCGTTAAGACTATCAATAGGTTATGTTACTGCACTGAGAGAGAGAGAGAGAGAGAGAGAGAGAGAGAGAGAGAGAGAGAGAGAGAGAGAGAGAGAGAGAGAGAGAGAGAGAGAGAGAGAGAGAGAGAGAGATTGATTGATTGATTGATTTTATTTAGCCTGGCTCAGAGAGAGAGAGAGAGAAAGAGAGAGAGAGAGAATGAAGATGAATCGATTTTTTATTTTGTCCAAGATAAACATTGATTTACATACGCACAAAAAGAAACAAAGAGAGAAACAATTTAGAAACAAAATTAGACCTTAAGAGAAAAAAAAATAAATAAATAAATAAAGAGTTCACAAAGCACTAGGCAAGCGCGATATTTTGAGATAGCTATTATTCTTTGAGATATAGTTTTGAGGTCCGTTTAAAGATAACCAGAGTTTGAGCTTAGTTTCGATTTATATCGATTATTACAAGCAGAGTTTTTAGTTCCGTTATTTAGAGCACGAGCTACTTTTCGTTCTTATAAAGTTAAGATTCCCTTTGAGAGTTTCGATTAGATTCATTTTTAGTTTATCAATAATTAAGTTAAGAATCGATGATTCGATTCCTTTGTTTTGTAAGTCATTCAAAGAGCTGACCACACTCTTCTTATCACATCATATAGAATTAAGGTCATAGAGTAATATTAACGTTTTATTTGGTAAGAGGAGCATTGCACTCATAAAGTAATTTAGTAAAATTCATTATTCAACTGACAAACCCCCGTCTTTTCTAGTCCATTATTTTAAGTTTGGTTATTATAGTTCCCCAATGATGACGACTCATTAATTACGATTTATATCATCCGAGTCACACCTCTTTAGAGGCTTTACTGAGAGGAACTCTTTATCAAACATTTTGTTCTCTATTTTCTAAGCATAAAAACCCCCTTTTACTGAGTTTGCCTGTTTAAGGCTGGTCCTCCCTACAAACGCAATGAAATAACGGCGATAGAGTGCGTTGATAAAACAGGATGATACACTGTTGCCTATTTTGTGGAGAAACATGATGGTCAAAGGTGGAACCAAGAATACGTCTTTCTTCCTCCTTAGAATCTTCTCCTTAAAATCGATAAAAATTCTGTTCATAGGACAAGCTGCCCATTTCAATTTCGGTTCCGCATGTTGGTAGTTTTTTTATCCTATTTTTTAAGGCTTCGATTTTTGTTTTGGCTTTATCAAGTTTAATTCATGAGCAGGGGAAATTTTTGAGAAATATGGAGAAAGTAGAAAAATGGAGCTTGAAAACTAAGCGTGTAGATATAAAAGTAAATGTAAGTGTGTAACATAAATGGATCTGTTGCACACCTCGGCTAGAGCGTTTAAAGTATCGTTTCATGCGTAAAAAGCCGTAAAAATGACAATGGTAGCATCAGAAAACACCAAAATTTATTAATAAACTCACAAATTGCGAAAAACACTAGACACTATCCACCCTTGTATCCCACAGGAGTTCCAAGGATGCATGATTGAAGTTGGAATCGTACTTGGAACTCCTGTGTGTTATTGTTTCATTTTGATAAGTTTGCGACACAAATATCGGTTTCCGTACCTTTCACAATCTTTTGTGAGGAATTGAGGATGTTGAGACGTAAGAATGCGAACAGACGCCGTTTATGTTACTGCCGTTACTGTTTAATTTGTTTATGAAGTCAGCTGTGATGACAGTCGCCCGTGTTTATTTGAATGTGCCGGGCTGATTTCGCGAAATATCGTGCACGTGGTGGAAAGATACAGGGTTGGATAGTGTCAAGTGTTTTTCGCAATTTGTGAGTTTATTAATGAATTTTGGTGTTCTCTGATGCTACCATTGTCATTTTTACGGCTTTTTACACATAAAACGATACTTTAAAACGTTGTAGCCGAAGTGTGCAACAGACCCATTAAATACATCCCGTTAAAATTTTTCTGGACCATTTTCATCATAAATCATCAATCGTTACAAATGTATGGCTATATTCTAGAAGCTATGACGATTCTAAAAGAATGAAGTCCATAATTGTACTTTTATTTTTTAACATTTGGTTTGTTCTGTTACTATTTTACATTAATATATGAAGAATTGAACCACCGAGATTCGTACAAGACATAATTTTTCCTAAAAACCATTTACTGGACTGGTTTCTATCCAGAACCTAAAAGTTTAATAAGCATCTAAAATATGATAAAAGCACAAGAATTCCATTGAATTTCACAATTAACGTCCAAAACACTTGAAAATTGGCTCGCAAGTCGGCTTTATCAGTAAATTAAATGTCTAGAAGTCCGAAAATGTAATTGAGAAAAATGAGCGTTTGACGCAAAAAATTGGTCCTGATGATTCGTTTCAAACCCCCTTTAGAGCTCACAAGGGTTAACCCTTTAGATACTCAGCCCAAACGTATTCCTATAATCCTATATACACTAATATTATGGGATGTATGCGCTTTCATATAATTTTCTGTGTGGTTTCAAATACTCATATTGAACATTAAAGAACGTTCAACGGTACTCATTCCAATTTTATAATTAATGATGCTTCGTTGAACGCCTTCAATTGATGATGCAAGCAAAAATATCTACATCGGAGTAGGAATATTTACCTACTAGCTCGATTTGAAGGAACGCGTGGTGAGTTGACCGATTAAACTTGGTCCTGAAAGCTGCGAAGCTATTTTTCTCTGGTTCAAAATGGCAACGGTAATGTGAAACGTTTCCTTGGGAGTCAAGTCATTTTTAATTATGAAAACAAAGGTTTCCATTTTAAACCACTCGTGCAGTCGCACAGTGGAGCGAGTTAAGGTGAGTGATTCTATAGCAAACTCCCGGAGATTTAAATCCAATAGATGGCGTAACTTGTCGCTGGCTCCGAAAACAGCCGTTTTTTGACGGTTTTCGGCTATTTTCTCTGAACAGACGAATAAGAGATGAAAAATCAGATTGTCAGCACCTGAGGTTATTTTTTGCTTGATTTTTTGAGCCATAAACGGGCCAAAGTGGTTCAGAAATAAAGACGTATTTATGGGAGGAAAAAATCATATGTAATTCGGAGTTGAATCAGTAAAGATTACCTACAGGTGAAACCGAAACCTGTAATCTTTACTGAAACCATTTTCTTTTAATATATAACCTTTATCACTTTTATCATGTCAGTTCTTAAAAAGAGACCAACTCTTATTATTAATCAATAATAAAAGGGCTATTATTTATCCCAAAGAGGTAATTTCTTTGTTCATTCATTTGTCACATAAAGTCGTAACGTATGATTTTT
>VMOF01000013.1:20734067-20764514 GCA_011764245.1 Trialeurodes vaporariorum | reverse complement strand
AATGGGAAAATTGAGTTGTTTACCATCCACCACAGGGGGCGCCACCGTGCGCCTAATGCAAATCAAATGGAAGATGTTAGTGTTAACCATCCACCACCAGGGAGCATTTGCCGTTTTTCTAACATCGAGTTTCGGCACTGTGTAAGATAAGTATACTGTGATATTTACAATCAGAGTTGACGCACAACCAATCACAACCCGGCCCCGAGTACTCATTTCCAACCAGTGGCGTAGCGTGCAATGTGGCAACGTTGTACTGTGTCCATTTAAACCCTTGTAAAAGGTCAATGCGAAGGTGTTCACCGAAACCCCAACAGTTCGATCTTTTTAATGGGTTTAAATGGACGAACTGCGACGTTGCCAAAGAGCACGCTACGCCACTGCTTCCAACATGGTGGCCCGAAGTAAAGAATGTTTCAAAATGAATTTGAGTCCGTTCTGATAATGGGGGCATTTGTATTGGGAACATATCATAATTCGAGCATGGAGACTCCTGACCAAAGACATTATAGAAGAAGACTGGCCCCTAGCGGCGAGATTTGAAGCCGTGTTACTGTCATGGGCAAGGGCTTCCCCGCTCGGGGGTATGAACCAAATAACATTGCGTCTTATGGAGCCGATACATAAAACTGTTTCAAAAGAATGTTAATTACGGTTAGTTTTCAAAAGTACGCAGATATGATATGCAGCATATGCCAAAGTTGAGATTGACGAACTTAAACGAATGTTCCGATCAATTTATCCGCTAGATATTTACGATTGAAAGTACGGCAGAGAGGTTATGGGTGCTAACCCTGCTAGAAATTTTCCTTGCTTTTTGGCAAGGAAATGTTACATTTCCTTGCTTTTGGCAAGGAATATTTTCCATTTCCTTGCTTTCGGCAAGGAAATATTTCCATTTCCTTGCTTTCGGCAAGGAAATATTTCCATTTCCTTGCTTTTGGCAAGGAAAAAATTCCATGCTCATGGAAAACTTCAAGGAAGTGGAAATGTTTCCTTGCTTCGTTCAAGGAAATTTTTCCATGACTATGGAAACTTTCAAGGAATTTTTTCCATTTCCTTGCTCTTGGCAAGGAAATATTTCCATGCTCATGGAAAACTTCAAGGAAATGGAAATGTTTCCTTGCTTCGTTCAAGGAATTTTTTCCATGACCATGGAAACTTCCAAGGAAATATTTCCATTTCCTTGCCTTGTTCAAGGAAGTTTTTCTATGACCATGGAAACCTCCAAGGGAATGTTTATAATTCATTTTGAGAGCAATAAGGAAAAGGAAATACTTCCTTGTATTCAGCCAGGAAATAATTCCATGTCCATTGAGCCTTCCGAGGAAATACTTGAATGAGCAGTCGATACAGACAGTGGAATGTTCCACTCATCTGTACTAACATTTTGGACTTAGAAAATTTTTCGCCGCCTTTCTTCGACTTATTTTTGAAAAAAAAATCTAGAAATTTCACACAAACTCGATTCACGCAAAATTTTTCACATTAAGACTTCGTAAATTTTTTCGAGTTTGACTTGGATTTTTTTTTTCAAAATTAGGACTTGCAAAAATGTTCACATATATCTCTCTCCCAAGTCTCTATAGGGACTTGAAAGAAAATTTCAAATGGGGAATTGCAAATTAAGTTTACTCTCCTGAAAATTTTTAGAGTGGGACTAGGAAACTGAGATTATCACCTTTGGAATACCAATTTTTTTCTGGTTTTAGACTTGTTTTTTAACATTTAACCGATGCATATCGACACTGAACCGACAAACCGATTTTATATCGACCCATATCGACAATAAACCGACATCATATCGACATACCACGGACATCATATCGACAAAACACCAACATCATACTGGCACCGATATAACTTTTAACCGATCTTATACTTGCCATGAAGGTCGGTATGCAAGTAAGCATGCTTTTGTCGTTGTAATGTCGGTAAGTCAGTCAGTTTCATACCTGAATAAGGTCGATAAGTCGGTATGATCCTACAACGACATCGATATATTTTCAAATCGATCTCATATTAGCCATGCTATTATGCAAATTAAAGCAAGTAAATCTGTCGGTATGATGTTAGATGAACATTTCTCGAGTCAATTTTAAGCTGTTTAGGAATACTATAACATTTTAAAGGTTTTATAGCAAAAAAAATTGTCTGTCACTGAAATAAGAATGTTGTTAAGCTTTATTTCATTTTCTATCTTTTTTCTCGTATTATGCTTTAATTCTTCATCTGTAGGTATCCAAGGATTATTTTTTTACTTCCATCGGTAATTAATTTCCTGGTAAAAGTGACGATCATTAACAACTAAATTAGTCGCACGACAGTCGTTAATGGTCGTATGGAGTTGTATAAAGATTGCCATCAAGTTACACAGCGTCTCTGCAACTTTGACGCCTCTTAAAGCAGGGTCCCACAGCAACTTTACGACTTTGATGACCGTAAGTTGTATGGCAACTCTGCAACTTTGACGACTTTGAACCATAAGTCATACAGCGATTTTCTTGAAATATTGAACATGAGTCGTATTGTAACTTAACAACTTTGACGACTCTTGGTCAAGGAGTCAAATAGCACCTATATGACTTCGACAACTCTTGATGAATAACTGGAGATGGCGTCTTAACTACTTTTGAGGATTTTACTTTTGGAGTTGTAAAGTTGCAGAAAATAGTAAAACTACAACCATTTTGAAAGCTGAATTCACAAACTAATCTCTCATGACCAGAAAAATCATACATCATAGCAAAATTGCTGCAACTTTAATCCCCTTGACTGGAAAAAATAGTCATGCACTCACCTTACAGTTTAGAGGTATATGCCGTAAAGAGAAGAGAAATTAACAACTTTGATGAAAGAGTTTAAAAGTAAGCTCGCATGCATAAAAGAAAAAAATGTAAGACTGTAAAAAGCACTCACCACGTTTGAAGGTTATCCAATCAATTGAAAGTTTTTAAGCCGAACAGCACCGATTCACAAATCAAACGAACTGTGACCTCATTGCCATTTTCATAAGACAATATACGTCACTTACAATAAGAGAAACTTTCAAGTATTTAAAATCAATTCACCACAGTGGCTGCTCATGCAATTTAGTAACATTGCTTTCATCTTATTTAAACTTAGATAAAACAATAATCGATTCTTGAGGAAGCAGTCAGCCTCCTCACGAATCAATTGTTTTACCTAATTTCAAATGGAAAAATTGCATGATTGCCAAATCGTACAGGCCGCCTCTGATTCACCAACCGAAATGCATTGAAAATTGAGAAACAAAAATTTAACTCAAGCTCTGTTTTTAATTGTAGATCAATGCAAAGCCCGGATTTTATAAGATTTCTGGTTATTCTTCAGAGATAGGTAAGTATGCCGCACAAATTTTCAAGAGTTGAAAACGAACGAATCACAATTATTAAGTACACTGAGCAAGTTGTCGAATCACCCAAAAGGAATTCTAATCAATCCTGGTTTTGATTTGGTAGAAATCTTTCGAACTAACGCACCTGGCATTTCTTTCATGACTCCTGTGCCTTTGAACAAACTATCCGATGTGAGATGATTCAATGTTTCTACGACTGTCCCTACAGCACTAAACTGTACTTCCATCAGCTTAATATGTTTCAGGGACGTAGCAGAGAACGATACTAAACAGGGCAAGGTACCACAGTCTTGACAGAAACCGGAGTTCCTGTAAATGTAAATCAAGATCGAGTCAGAGTTGTAAGAAATCATTCTATTTCATAATTATAAGCTACCAAACAACATGGAAAAATTCTCTTTGGAAACATGAAACAAGAGTCAAGAGTCTGGCAGGGAATGCGAAAGCCCGTGGCATCTGTTGAAAAGGATTCTCTTATGAAGGCCCAAATAAGGGCTCATTTGTCAGATATTATTCCTTTCTTTGGGAATTAGTTTTTTTTTTTCATAGATAATAAGCTCTGGATGATCCCACCATCTTTGAATATACCTATCAGTGGTGTAACAAACAGGACAGCAAGGTAAGCGCAGTGCTTGTTGGCCCAAGCTCCGAAAAAGTTACCTCTCTGGCCCTCGGGAATAGTTTACTTGCAGGCCTCCACTTCTCTTGTTACGTCACTGATTTGTATCAGTGTGAGTCTCCCTTCACACATACACCACTGTAAAAATTGGCAGACTGACTGCTGATTTTAGAGCTCTCTCTAGACAGTAAGATTAAGTTGTTCTGCTCTGTAATCTGTATCAGTCTTGAAACTAAGGTTAAGTTGAGATTTGCCAACAAGAAGGAGTCTCGGAAGACTGCTTGAGAGTAGGTAGTCCGTTTCACGGACAGAGATTAATAGAATTCAAGCGGGAAATGAGCACAGCACTAATGTTCTTAAAGAGTTCAGAGACATTTTGGAACAAATGCATGATGACAAATTTTTAATGAATGAGATGGTTAAGATACCTGCTGAGCTGTGCAATGTGCATTGTGCATCCTTGGTGGGTCGAAATCATCCCAGAGTAAAACCTGGCTCTTATACAGAATAGCATACGTGTACATGGATTACATTTATTCGATTGAAACTTGAAAAGAACAAAAATTAAAAAAGAATGCTTCCGATGGAAAAGAAATTACGATTTTTTGTGGACATTTTAGCGGTAGTTTGCTAATGTTTGTTTATCACAGATATAGGATGCTCCATGAGTCCGAGACTCCTCTCCTTGCAGGGACTTTGGGATGCGGATCGATCAATTGAATTTTGCAGTTGGTTTGATATCATTTCGATGTAATTTTAATCACAGTTGAAATTTTCGGGGTACGAATACTCTGTGGTCGATCCATCCAAAGAATAATAATAATTTGACACCGTTCAAAAGTCACCGGGGGCCTCAGACTTGTTAAGCACCCTATAGCATCTTCACTCATGAATCGTGATTCGTGAAATCCCAGCCGCCATTACATTCTCAAAAAGGACGCATGATCGACACACTCTGAAAGTCTCCCTCGTAATTCATTTATTCTCGAAGTAAGTTTCATCAAATTATTCTCAAAGTCTCCTGGTTGGATCTCCTCACCTTCAAGATTTGAAACCGGGGTGAGTAATTAATTACTTGTCGCACTTGGTAGATATTCGATTCTGAGCAAATAGAGGTGGCTGTTATTCACAGTCCCATGCTGTTCTTTGTAATTTCTTCACTGTGTTATTCAAGGTGCTCGCAGAAGGATGACTCCACTGTTAGTCTAGCTCTAATGTTTAAAAACAGCGTTTGTTTGAAATCTCATCCACCTAACTCCTTGCTGATAATTCTTGTTCATAATTTAGAATGAGCTGCCCCTGTTAACTTGGGACCTAGATTATTCTTTCTGTGAGGGCCCAGTAACATTCTTACAGGATATTTTGTCTCATTGAAACGCATTGGCGCATGAATCATGCTGCATAACAGACTTTTTCACTGTGGTGAGCCAGCATGGTCTGTGCGTTTTGTCGGAACGGAATAAGCGAACAACTCTAAGTAGTCTCTTCTCTTATATTGGTCAGTTTTGACCAATCGAGAGTAATCAAGAGTTACCCGTCCCATCCTGTTCAATTAATAGTAAAATTGGCCTACCATTTAAGATGAAGACCTAAACATGGCTGTATGTAAGGAGTTTGCACGATCTCTCAGTAAGAAAACAGTAAGGACCTCATACCGGAAAGTGGCAGGTTTGAGGTTAGGGTACAACGTTTCTACAGCTGCTTATGGGAGATGGTGAGTAGTTCTCAGATTTTTAGTTTCTTGAGCCAAATATTTAGTTGCTTTTGGAAAGTCTCCTCTTGATATTCCTGACAATTTTAGCTGCAGTAAATGGTTTTTTTTGTTTCTCGCTTACATTGTCAGTAACATTACCAGAGCCTTTCCTTAGAGCAATTCGCCCAAACAAGGTCTGTAACTGCCAAGAACTCATTATCTCCCTCAAGCGGCTGTAGAAACCTAAGACATTACAGAAGACGACTGGCCACAGCTGTTTCATGAAGTGAAAGAAAAGTGAAGCCAGTCTTGGCACATGCAGATGGGTGGGGCTTGCACTGATCGGTACAGCTCGTCTCAGAAGACGAAGCAGAGCTCGGCTGATTATGTTTAGAATTTTGCTATCATTATTTCTCAGATTGTACGTAAGAATAGAATGAAATTAATTGGATGCTGAAATTAGAGCAGGACCTTTTTGAGTATTAGGTTCTGACAAGTAGCTGTGCATGCTACCAAATTGCATCAAAGTGCAGTGGTGAGTGGTTGACTAGCAATGAGTCAAAACTGCGCAAACCAACCTCTGACCGATGCGTTTTGATGCAGTTCAGTAGCACGCACCACTACTCGTCAGCACTCGATACTCAAAAGAGTCCTGGGGGGTGATCACGGAGGATCGTTATCGTTATCGAGTAGAACAGTGTTGAAGAAGAAGAAATAAGACGATAGCCTCCTACAGCGCGAGTAACTGCTGCACTCGAAAACGATAACGATCCTCTGTAATCACCCCCCTGCTCTAGCAATTTTCAAGTCTCAGGCAAGTTTTGTTTTGACTTGAAGGAATGAAAATTGAAAACCTGCCAATAATCATCATTTGAGCTCCACCCCCACTTCTGAAACAAGCTGTATGTTCAGTGAGCATAGCTCAAAATACTACAATCACAGTTACTGCCAACTTAGGTCAACTTAGGTTCATTTTGAACATTTTTGAAGTATTATTTTCTGATTAGACGTTCCAAACAATCCCTAATTCAAGCAGTGAAAAAGACAGTGAGAAACGTCTGCCATCTTGAGAAGTTACCAAACGATATGGGAGTTTCCAGTCTGATTGTATTATTCTGTGATCATGGGACTGTTCCGAACATACAGGGTGTAATAGCAAATAAATTTAAAAGAAAAAGGAAGAACATGAAGAATTCAAGCTAATTAGTCCTTATCCAAGCCATTACATATGTCTACTTGTCTGTAGATCTTGCAGGTCTTCACTCTCCCTTGTTTCATGTTTCCAAAGAGAATTTTTCCATAAGGTTGGTGGCTAGAGCAGATGCTTTCTGAGTATCCTGATAAGTCAGTTGAGGTACTGAAAATGTATCAAAACTAATCACATGGGCGGAGCCAGCAATTTGGCAACCATGAATTCATCCCATTTGAACTTATGAGAAACAATCGATTCTTGAAGGTGCTACGGCCCTTCTACAAATCGATTGTTTCTCATGCATTCAAATGGGAATAATACACTGTTGCCAGACCGCTGGATCCGCTTCTGACTAATCAGTGAGCAGTTGCAAAGAGTTTATCTGGTTGCTAACCAACTGCTCACCGATGTGTTTTGATGCATTTTGAATGTATGCTATTCTACGAGTCAGCACCTAACTCTCTGCATGTGTCTGCTCTAATAATTATGAAACAGAATGATTTCTTACAACTCTGACTTGCAGTTTTGATTTACATTTTCAGGAACTCTGGTTTCTGTCTTGAATTACGTGACTTCACACTGTTTTGTATCGTTCTCTGCTACATCCCTGAAACATGTTAAGCTGATGGAAGTCCAGTTTTATGCTGTAGGGACAGTGGCAGAAACATTGAATCATCTCACGGAGGAAAGCTTGTCTAAAGGCACAAGAGTCGCATGGAAGGAATGCTTGGTACCTCAGTTTGTATGATCTCTACAAAATGGATTCATCAGAATTCCTGTCGACAACTTGCTCATAGCTGTGAATAATTTTAATTTATTTCTTTTTTTGCTCTTGAAAGTGTATGTGGCATTAATCTTCGGAGAGTCACTGAAAATCTTTATTAAACAGTTTGGCTTTGCGTTGCTTTAAAATTGGAAATATGAGATTTCAGTTTAATTTGTTTTTGGTTAGTGAGTTAATTTCAAGCATTAAAAAGCTCTAGTGATAAATCATCTTGTAAATAAGTCATCAAATAGCTGTGAGGCTATACGGTTGAAATTTTTTTGGTGAATCAGTGCTGTGCGGTTTGAAAACTTTCAAATAAATGGATAACCGTCAAATATGGTGAGTACTTTTTACAGTATTACATTGTCTTCATGCATGCAAGCATACTCTTAAACCCCTTCATTACAGTTTATAATTTCTCTTCTCTTTATTTGTATTTGTTCTGCAAGAGCTATGAGAATGAGGAAAGTAATGTTAGAGCTAGATCTAGTGCTACCAACGTTTGTAGAAAATCTGTAACAACGTTGGCTCCCTTGCATCTACAAACATTATTGCAAATCTGTACCAAAGTTGTTTCAAATTTCATAGTAACATCTGCTTACTAACGTTGGTTCAGAGTAGACCTATCAACGTTGGTACAGAGCAGACCTAACAATGTTGATACAGAGCAGACCTATATAACAACGTCGCTACAACAACCTGTACTAACCTGTACTAACGTTGGGTTCCAATTACGAGTACAAGGTTAGTACAACCTCAAACGTTGATACAACGTTGTACTACCTTCATTTTTACCAGGGATGTACTGTTACAGTTTTTTTTCTTTTACAATATAATTGAATTTAATTTGATTTAGTTTCATGTCTATCTTTTCCTGCCATCAGAAGAGTAGAGCTTGTTCTAAAATAGTTGGTACGCTGTTAGTTTTCAATGTTTACTGTGCAGAAGATGCATTTGGGAATCTGGGTTAACAAGTGTATGGGTAGGTTCAGGAAACATTTCTGAATCAGGCACATGCATCCATGAAACCTTCTGAACCAGATATGGAAAGCATTCCAAGCCAAGCAAGGAAAAGGACATTTTTCCATGCCCAAGCAAGGGCAAGGAATTATTTTCATTCCGCGCGAGGCAAGGAAATTTTTCCATGCCGGGCAAGGAAAAGGAAAAATTTCCTTGCTTGGCAAGGAAAAATTTCCTCGCCCAGCAAGGAAATATTTCCATGACTGGCAAGGAAATATTTCCATGACTGGCAAGGAAATATTTCCATGACTGGCAAGGAAAAATTTCCCGGCCATTTTTCCTTGCCACGAAAGTCATGGAAAAAAGTCAAGGAAATATTTCCTTGCCAGATGTCAAGGAAAATTTCTAGCAGGGAAAGTAAACAATGACCGACCGATCGTTAAATTCGATTATTAAAGAACGGACGCTTTAAATTGATCCAAATTTTCGGTTTAAATGTATGGTATACTATACTGTACAACATATGTAAGACTCGACACGGTTATTTGCAAGAATAATTGATTAAAATAGGTTTGAAGAGTGAGGCTCCATAAGAGCTAATGTTAATTTGGTTCATACCCCCGCGCGGGGAAGTGCCCTGCCCATCAGCCCGTGCCAAGACCGGCTTCACTTTTCCCCCGTGCAAAGAGATAGCAGGGGCCAGTCTTCTTCTATAATGTCTTTGCTCCTGACTCTCCTCGATATACAATGGTGTTAAATTTTTAAATGAAACATTATGTTAGTCTAACATCTTAAGGTAAAGTGGCAGGCTGGCCGGAGACCATCAAAGACAGCTTGGCAAATAATAGACAAAGCTTGAACTGTCCCGTTGAGAGGAATTTATTACCCTACTTTTGGTAAAAAATTGAATGTCTGAAAAAAAAGGGGGGGCAATGTTTATTACGTGAGCTTTGAGGTGTATATGTTACAGGACAAACCCGATTTTAGGCCGAACTGCTTTTTTTTTTTTTTTTTTTTTTAAGAAGATTTAGTTTGGCCTGAAGAATTTTAGGCCAAACTAGTTTGTCCTAGGCCCAACAGGTTTGGCCTAGAGAATTTTAGGCCAAACTAGTTTGTCCTGCACATAATCAGTTTGGCCTGAACATTTTTAGGCCAAACTAGTTTGGCCTGCACATAATCAGTTTGGCCTGAACATTTTTAGGCCGAACTGGTTGGGCCTAGGACAAACTAGTTTGGCCTAAAAAACGTTAGGCTAGACCAATTGGATTATTGGATTAGGCATTAGACAAACTAGTTTGGCCTAAAATCGGGTTTGTCCTGTAACATATACATATATTCTAACAGAAAATATCAATAAAAGGTATATTAATAATTGGTTTGTACACCCGATGTGTGTAGACATTAATATATGGCTACTTTCACGATTTTTTAGAAAGAATTGCTATTATCACTGTACAAAAATGGAAATTTGAGAGTTAGACCAAGAGAGTGGCTGCTTCTTCTTTAAGTGTGTTTTTTACAAGATGCTTGCAAGATGTCTTGATGCTTCTGCATCAAGACAGGTTTTATCTCCCGGAGAGGCTGTCACTTGCTTGTGCTTATATCTAAAATTTAACTTAATAGCCATATAATAGCAGCCTACTTCGCTGTTTTCTCCGGAAAATCGCTTAAATAGCCATATTTAAACGCACGAATCGAGTGGGCAAACCGATTCTAAATATACCCTATGTAAAATTGACATTTTCTGTTCTTTTACAGACCTAAGTACTACTCCAAGCACAAGGGATCCACAGCTTCTTCCCTTTTTTCAGACTTTTGAGTTTTGACCAAAATGGGGACAAACGTTAGAACTAAATGCGGGCTACTTTGCCGTTTTTTCCCCCGAAAATCTCAAAACTTGCTGCATTTACACGCAAATCGGATGTGCAAACCAATTTTAAATATCCCTCTCATTGATATTTTCTGTTGGATTACACCTCCAAGCACACGTACTCCACAGTTTATTCCCTTTTTCAGACTTTTAATTTTGACCTAATTGGGGGGGGGGGCAGACATTGGCCCTAAATGGGACCGATTATGTACCCAGAAAAATGTGGATGCATGGACTTCCTTTTTTTTTCTGAAAATCACAGGATTGAAAGTCACAGTACTCCGGTTTTGTATTTTTCAACTATGAACCAGTCCCTCTTTAACATGCTTACCTTAGGGGCTTCTGTGGTCTTTGCCTCTTCTACTTGTTTTCCTTGGCTCCTTCCCGAGACCAGAGAAAGGCAGTAGGCAAGGAAGGCAATCGCGACGTACAGCTTCATTTTTGCACTGGGTTTTTTGTTTCGAACTGAAAGAGTTGATAAACGTAAGATGATTGTTTGAAGATTCGGGGCCCACGAAGTGGCTTATATACAGACGAGAGTAATGAGACACGGAGGTGATAGATCCAGATATTATCATCTCTCTCTCTATCTCTCTCTCTCTTTCTCTCTCTCTCTCCCCCTCTCTTTCTCTCTTTCACTCTCTCTCTCTCTTTCTCTCTCTCTCTCTCTTCTTCCTCTTTCTCCTTTTTTCTCTCTCTTTCTCTCTCCTCCCGACAATTCATCTCCCACTCCATCTCTCTCTTACTCTGCCTCTCTTCTTCCATCCATCTCTGTTTCCATCTCCCTCGCAGTCTTCCTATATGTCTCTCCTTATCTCTCCCTCTCTTCTTCTTTCTCTCCACTTGGAACTTTTTTATAGGGAGGGGGAATGTCACGTGACCATCATCTGTATTTTTCTAACGCGAGCCTTTAAATGGTGGTAGAGAAAGAGAAAATCGAAGTCTTGGATCCGCCTGAAGATGTGCGTGCACTCTTGGAGTGTAGAGACGCATCGAGGAGTATTATGGAAGCGCAATTAACAATGATTGTACGCGCCTTGATTAGTTTTTTCCTGTTTTTATGTGTGTTCTTTTCAGTAACTATTCCAGTTTAATTACTAATGTAGACGATCCTCTGAGGCCTTCTTATAGATTCCATTTGACAAAAAAGTATGAATGCAAGATGGCACTGCTTTCACGCCTCTCGGCTCTTGTTGTTAGTATCTCAGAATAGGCAGCGGTTTTAGTGTGGCGTTATACCTACGAGGGTGGATTTTAAAGTAAGTTTACCTATTTTTTTCATAGAAACTATCGATGCTAGAAAAAAAAACAAGCCCAGTGTTGAAACGTACGTACTTTCAGGTTTCTAACAAGCTTTAGCTTTTCAAATTAGGTCACTGCGTTGCGGAGATATCGTGGATTTTCCCCAATCGTCTCTCCTCCAAAAGTGCCCACCTTTTCACGCGCTACAGAAGACTGCGAGTTTCTGCAGGCGATGCGCTTATCTCCGGATCAGGGGGGTGATCACGGAGAATCAGATCGTTTTGGTATCGTTATCGTTATCGTTTGCATTAAATCAAATGGGCTTGCTTCTGCGCAACTCAATCGCGCAGGTGATCCCCTCCTCACCTCTTCCTACTTCAAACGATCGAGATTACGACAGCCTCCGACTCATCGCTTCCTTTCGTCCGTTTCAATCGTTACGAGGGGCTCGAAACGATTCGATCAGTTGAGCTACCCATAGTTCCATAAGGTTCTACGTAAACGATAACGATACGAAAACGATACGATCCTCCGTGATCACCCCCCTCCCCCTCAGACATCTCAATAACACCTGATTGTGAGTGCATGTTGTTTACTGAATAGACTACTCTTCTACTGATAAAATGATCCAATTTTTACCGATCTTCAAACTTTCGGTCAGTCCTGAAAGTGCAATCATCATGAATTGAAGATGGATTAACAGCTTGCGTCAAAACCTGGTTCAGGAGTATGAGGAAAGAATTTTACGATGGATGTATACAGAAATTGTTGCACCGATATGAAAATTCAAGAATCTAGCGGATGACTGTCAAAAATGAAGTGAGATGCCTCACAACAATGTTATAACTTGTTTCAATAAAATAATAGCTCTATTTTACTTTTTCAAAGTCGTAAACTCATGTTTTCTGTGAAACTCCGCAGCGCGTAAAAAGGTGGGCACGTTTGAAGGAGAGGCGGGTGTGGAAAATCCACAATCTCTCCGCAACGCGTGAGCCAAATTTGAAAAACTGTAGCTCGTTAAAAAGCTGAGAGTACGTTTGTTCCAACGCTGGGTTTTTTTTTTTTTTTTTTTTTTTTTTTTTTCTAACATTAATAGTTTCTGAGATAAAAAAATAGGTAATCTTAAGGCCCTATTTATTCCACCTGAGACTTTTGTCGCCGGATCCAGCGTCAAGAAGCTGAAAACTCCCTTCCACCGAGGCGACTTGACGCGCGTCACCGATGCAAACGGTGCCTCTCACCACTCATTTGTTTACTGAAATCGTCGGTCATTTTTCACGTATAATAATAATAACAAGAAAATAACAATAACAAAGTAATAATAATAATGACAAGAATCGCGGATGATGGTTGTCTTGGTTGTTTTCAGCCGAATTAAAGATGACACAGGGATATTGATAAAACTCGGAAGCTCAACGTTGCACTAGAAGCCAAAAAAGTAGGATTCGATCCTACTTCTAGCGACTTGACGCTAGATCCCGGATCTTCGCTCCTCCACCTGATCTTCCTGACGCTGACGCTAGATCCGGCGACTAAAGTCTCAGGTGGAATAGGGCCTTTACTTTAAAATCCACCCTCGTATATGGAGATCAACAGTTCGCCATCAATTCTCCTCATCGGTCGCAATCAAACGTGAAAAGACCAGAGGCAATGGAGACCATGCACTATCTATTTTGTCCGCATAATCAAATCGGTTGGCACAGACTTTTTTTGGGGTCTCAATGAAACAACCAGTTTCAACGGACTCAGCTATTCTACCTGGACCGTTGGCTCATGAGCAAAGATTTTGAGATAAGTAGTCGATGAGAGCGAAAAGCATCGAAGTTCTGTCGTCGGTCATCAGTTAACGTCTGGTCCAGGTAGACGTGGCTCCTTGTATGTTATTCTGTTGAGTCCCCGAGAAGAAAGTTAGGCACCGCGTGATCGGCTATAATGACAGTTTAAGGCGTAATGTCGGAGCTACGCAGGCTGTATCATAGAAGATTCCTATCTAATTTTTGGATTTCCTCTGTGTTTTCTATAGAGAGTGGCAAATTAGACAGGAATCCCCATTGACACTTGCGTGGCTCTCCACCATTACGTAATAATCTGTAAGCAATTTTGTAATAAATGATTTTGTGTGTTTTATTACGTATAGTCACTGCGGAGTTGGTGCTTTTTTCCCGTTCGGGAGCCGGCGGCTGTTTGTAGAACGCGTTCGCTTCTCTAGCCGTCCGGTTTTATCTTTTTCTCTGGTCTTGCTTTTTTCATCTGAGAGTTGTTCAGCTTCTATGGTAGATGGCGCGGGAGCATTTGCTTCTCGCGTCATGTCAGCAGTGTCGTTTCGACGACTTGCTGTGTGCGAAAAGCATTGAGTAGAGGCAGCTTCGAGTAAGCCCACCTGATGAGTCGTAACAACGACGAAACCGGTCGTGGCGCTCTCGAAACGCTGTCCTCGCTCATGCATTTCTGTTGCACCTGCCTGAGCTGAACTCTCTCCCCCCTGTGTTTTTTACACGTACTTACATTATTTTTTAATGTTATTTTTTTCTTTTTTGGCTTTGTTGTTTCTCCAAACTTTAGAGTCTGACCAACTCTAAAGGTATTCATCATTTATTTTTTGGCCATTTTTTTGTGTGTTTTATTACGTATAGTCACTGCGGAGATGGTGCTTTTTTCCCGTTCGGGAGCCGGCGGCTGTTTGTAGAACGCGTTCGCTTCTCTAGCCGTCCGGTTTTATCTTTTTCTCTGGTCTTGCTTTTTTCATCTGAGAGTTGTTCAGCTTCTATGGTAGATGGCGCGGGAGCATTTGCTTCTCGCGTCATGTCAGCAGTGTCGTTTCGACGACTTGCTGTGTGCGAAAAGCATTGAGTAGAGGCAGCTTCGAGTAAGCCCACCTGATGAGTCGTAACAACGACGAAACCGGTCGTGGCGCTCTCGAAACGCTGTCCTCGCTCATGCATTTCTGTTGCACCTGCCTGAGCTGAACTCTCTCCCCCCTGTGTTTTTTACACGTACTTACATTATTTTTTAATGTTATTTTTTCTTTTTTGGCTTTGTTGTTTCTCCAAACTTTAGAGTCTGACCAACTCTAAAGGTATTCATCATTTATTTTTTGGCCATTTTTTTGTGTGTTTTATTATATTATATATATATATATATATATATATATATATATATATATATATATATATATATATATATATATATATATATATATATATATATATATATATATATATATATATATATATATATATATATATATATATATATATATATATATATCTCGCAGTCAATATATGCATTCAGGCAATTAGGAAGCTACTTGTAAAATTCTAAGGCAGTTTACAAGCGTCGTTATTTGCCTAGAGGCTGTTTACAAAGCGCTACTAAACTACCTAGGGGTCGGTTCAAATAAGAGTGCATTTTCGAGGCCTCTTTTTTTCGAGAATCTCAAAAACTGAAAGACGTTAAAAAGCTTTGCTGTGATACTTTTTATGATCCTTAAGGGTGTAATAATCAGGTTTAAGCAGTTAGGTCGAAAGATATTTTCCGAATATTTGGTTTTTTAATGATTAAAATTGAGTTCTGACGATTTCCGTCATTACCGTAACCTCGAAATTTTATTGCGAATCTTTGCTTCCTGGATAAGTAAATGAGTCATTAAGTAAGTACATTTTTTGTTTTAGATCAAAAACATGTTGTATAATTATACATCGTATCGAAATATAATCATTTCTAGGTGTAAAAAATAGTAATTTTTTGTGTTCCTTAACTAAACTTGCTGAAAATGTTGCAATTTGCTGTTCATATTTTGTTCTCACAATTAAAAAAAAACTGAGCTGGTCAAATGATATTTTTCTGTGAGGAATACATCGTAAATTAGCCTTTTTACAACATTTTTATGGTTTTGAGATCATTTACAGTCATTCAGCAACAAAAAATCGGCGGGTTAAGGTAATGATGTAAAGGTTACGGTAATGATCATGCACACAGTTTCCAATGTATTACATAGGTATTTTTTGGACTAAACCTATGCAGTTTGTGAATGTACCTTCTTAAAAGTAAAATAATAGTCTAAGAGCCAGGGACCAAAAACTTAATTGGAAAGTACAAGAAATTTCACCTATTTTATATTAAAGCTCTACCCCTAAGGAATCAAGATTGGCCGGTCTGGCAGCCTGAATCTGGGGACTTTCAAAATTATGGGAACTCAAATTTGGAAAAATTTGAGTGAAATTTAATCGGAAAGTACAACACTTGATCTTGGGCTCATTTTGCAGGGGAAGACATCCCGAATCAAGAAAGCTCGGTCTGGCATTCAAATTCTGGGGACAAATGGCCGCCAGACCGATTCAAATTTTGAAAAATTGGCCTAAAATCGTGCAAATTGGGTCGAAATCATTGCCTTACCACGCAAATAGAAGAGTGGGCGGTTTGTAGGACCGCAGATAATGTTTTTTGGGTCGCTGATTCTGAATTTTCTACTTTCAGCGAAAAAAAAAATTGGCAACGTTGCCAAATTACGTTTTTTTTTGTTTTTTTTTTTTTTTTAAATTATTATTATTATTACCATCCTCAATATTATTATTCTTCATGTTAATAGATGGTATAGTTTTTTTTTTTTTGTTCTCTTCCTTGGTACTTCAACAGCGAAACCAATCAGCCACGAGATCGGACGAGTGTTGCCAAATCGTGCAATGCAGCCTGCCGCTGATTAAATGAACCGCGCACGTTTTGGCGCCGCTCGCTCGCGTATTTCCTTTCGCGGTGAAAATATGTGTAAAGGAGCCCGTTGAAAATGTACAGGCCAAGTGCCCGAGCGCATGCATTCGAAAATTTTAGAGTTTACTCCACTTTTTAACACTTGCACTACAGCATTTATTGCATAGATAAATGTAGTCTTTGAAACCAGTGGCGAAGCGCTCAATCTGACAACGTTGCATTTTGTCCTTTCAAAACCAAGAAAAATATCGACAAATTGCTGGGAAGTACCGTAGACTTAAATATTTTGCGTAAGATTGGTAGGACATGGTGTTATGTTGCCAGATTGCCCATTTCGCCATTGTTTGTCATCAAAGCATGCATAAATTCAGGGCAAAAACTTTCACGCGAACTTACTCTACATGTTGTTTTGTTGATTTTTCAGGAAGTCACACCTATAAGTGGTTAATACCCAATACTGAATCGATTTTCATAATACGAGTTTGGGGGAAGCGGAAAGTAAAATTAGTCAAAGGAGAAACGCAATGGGTACTTAACGAACTGAAAATGTGAAAATTTATTCTTTGTCTAAATATTACATTGACAAATGCACGCTACACCAATGCTTTATTTCTGAGCTCATCATAGTGATTTCATGTCTCGCAGGATCTGTGCATTTGATACACTTGAATTTCAGGACATGATAAAGATATTCAAGAAAAACGAGAGAGAAGAATCGCTTTTGCTCACATCGTCATAAACTTTAACCATTTTTACCGAGATGAAAAAAACGCACACACAAAAAAACAGTGGCCTCGAAAGAATCACATGATCGAGATTTTTTCGAGGGAGAGGGATAAAAGTCACACTACAGCCAAAACGTACACTGCTTATTGCACAAAAAACGGAAAAAAAACTTTGCGTGAGACATGAAGAATCACGTACCAAATAGAAGATATTCGCGAAAAACGAGAAGGAAGAGTAACTTCACATTTTCATAAACTTGAACCGTTATTACCGCGGTGAAAAAAGCACATACGTAAAAAAAAGCAGTGGGCTCTGAACATCACATGATAGACATTTTTCCGAAGGAGAGGTATAAAATCCCAAAGGAAAAATCACATTGCAGCCAAAACGTGCACGATTCAGAGCACAAAAAAAAGAAAATCGCGTGAAAACTGCCTCATGTTTCACGCGAAGTTTTTTTCTTTTTTTGTGCAATAAACAGTGTACGTTTTGGCTGTAGTGTGACTTTTATCGCTCTCCCTCGAAAAAATCTCGATCATGTGATTCTTTCGAGGCCTCTGTTTTTTGTGTGTGCGTTTTTTTCATCGCGGTAAAAATGGTTAAAGTTTATGACGATGTGAGCAAAAGTGATTCTTCTCTCTCGTTTTTCTTGAATATCTTTATCATGTCCTGAAATTCAAGTGTATCAAATGCACAGATCCTGCGAGACATGAAATCACTATGATGAGCTCAGAAATAAAGCATTGGTGTAGCGTGCATTTGTCAATGTAATATTTTGCTCATGTAAACCCATATAAAAGTCGAATGCGAAGGTGTTCACTGAACACCCAACACCTCGGTCTTTTTCATCGGTTTAAATGGACGAACTACAACGTTTCCAAATCGCTCTCTACACCACTGAAATATAGGTGAGTTTTATGGCATCATCGCACGTTGCTATGGTTGCTATGTTTCAGATGAGGACTATGCTGACTCCGAATGTTTTTCAGACGAGGACTTTGTGAAGACTAATTTAATGCGCAAACTTCCAATAAAACGTTGTACATAGTATTTTAGAGAGCGACCAAAAATAGAAGACAAAGAATAAATTTTCACATTTTCAGTTCGTTAAGTACCCATTGCGTTTCTCCTTTGACTAATTTTACTTTCCGCTTCCCCCAAACTCGTATTATGAAAATCGATTCAGTATTGGGTATTAACCACTTATAGGTGTGACTTCCTAAAAAATCAACAAAACAACATGTAGAGTAAGTTCGCGTGAAAGTTTTTGCCCTGAATTTATGCATGCTTTGATGACAAACAATGGCGAAATGGGCAATCTGGCAACATAACACCACGTCCTACCAATCTTACGCAAAATATTTAAGTCTACGGTACTTCCCAGCAATTTGTCGATATTTTTCTTGGTTTTGAAAGGACAAAATGCAACGTTGTCAGATTGAGCGCTTCGCCACTGGTTTCAAAGACTACATTTATCTATGCAATAAATGCTGTAGTGCAAGTGTTAAAAAGTGGAGTAAACTCTAAAATTTTCGAATGCATGCGCTCGGGCACTTGGCCTGTACATTTTCAACGGGCTCCTTTACACATATTTTCACCGCGAAAGGAAATACGCGAGCGAGCGGCGCCAAAACGTGCGCGGTTCATTTAATCAGCGGCAGGCTGCATTGCACGATTTGGCAACACTCGTCCGATCTCGTGGCTGATTGGTTTCGCTGTTGAAGTACCAAGGAAGAGAACACAAAAAAAAAAACTATACCATCTATTAACATGAAGAATAATAATATTGAGGATGGTAATAATAATAATAATTTAAAAAAAAAAAAACAAAAAAAAACGTAATTTGGCAACGTTGCCAATTTTTTTTTTCGCTGAAAGTAGAAAATTCAGAATCAGCGACCCAAAAAACATTATCTGCGGTCCTACAAACCGCCCACTCTTCTATTTGCGTGGTAAGGCAATGATTTCGACCCAATTTGCACGATTTTAGGCCAATTTTTCAAAATTTGAATCGGTCTGGCGGCCATTTGTCCCCAGAATTTGAATGCCAGACCGAGCTTTCTTGATTCGGGATGTCTTCCCCTGCAAAATGAGCCCAAGATCAAGTGTTGTACTTTCCGATTAAATTTCACTCAAATTTTTCCAAATTTGAGTTCCCATAATTTTGAAAGTCCCCAGATTCAGGCTGCCAGACCGGCCAATCTTGATTCCTTAGGGGTAGAGCTTTAATATAAAATAGGTGAAATTTCTTGTACTTTCCAATTAAGTTTTTGGTCCCTGGCTCTTAGACTATAAAGTTTGGAAGATATCTGTAAGCAAAATGTATTTTATTGTTGAGCAGATACATGCGAACTGCACATGTTATGTACTGGAACTGGGATAATTCAAAATGCAAACTTTATAAGCATGCTGCTATTAAAATTGTACGAATCTGAGGGTAAATAAAAACAATGAAAACTAATTTTTCAGTGATAAAGTTGTATTGAACCGGAAAACAAAACGCTTATCAAATAATAGTGCCTTTTTTATAATGATATTGCGGTGCCTCAATTTATTTTCTAAAACCTTCTTGGTAACGTTTGAGAACCATTAAAAAAAATAGGTAAATACTTAAATATACATAAACAAATAAAAAGATAAATAAACGAATCAATAAACAAACCAACAAATAAGAGAACAGATAACAAACCTTTGAATAAAGAAATTCAAATTAAACGAAAAAGTCGGAGGACACTTAGGTACTAACATGACTTAAATCTTTAAAAAGAAGGAAAAAGGGTGACTTTTACAGTAATCGGAAAATAGAAAAATTTGCTCGAGATCATTCATCTTAAATACATCATTAATACATACATATACATACCCATACATATACATTTTAATTCATTACCGTACACCACCAGCATTCTTGACGGAGGTTACGGTAATGATGGTTACGGTAATAAGGAACACGCTAGTTTTTGGCGGTAAAACACAGAAATATCAACGGATTGTAACGAAACTTCATATTTGAGGTCAGACACATTCCTTACGTAGGAAAACGAAATCATTTCAAGAAAAAATTGAATGCTTACCCAATTTTTAGTCAGTTACGGTAATGACGGTAATAAGTTACCCTTTAACACAAAGTTCAATAAATTTGACTCTAAATTTGCCAGAAATTTAAAACAAGAACGGAGAAATACTCGCCATGCGTGCTCCTGCCAGAAAATTGTCACTCAAATGTAAACAACCGCCACTGCTGACCTATAGCGACGAAAACAGGCGCGAAATCAAGGGGTTACGGTAATGAGGCGGGATCCAGTAACAAGCATAACTCGCTCACTGAACGCTAAAATTGTTGCACTTTAAACTTTCCCGCCTAAGAAAATTAATCCTTAGGATATACCGGAGTTAAAAAAACGTCTGCAAGCCAAATTAGCACAATTGAATTCAGTTTAATTCAAGCCAAATTTAAGGATTCGGCAAAGTAACAGGTTACGGTAATGATATTTCTGGTATTCAAAGTAAAAAACAAGTGAGAAATGTGAGAATATAAGCAAAAACTTGCCTAGAAAAAGGTTCGGGGGAAAATTTTGAAGGGGGAGGAAAAAAACAAACAAAAAATATCTGTGATTTAAAAGAAGAAAAATGCGAGTAACATGCAAAATGAAATCTTATTTGAACAGACCCCTAGGCAGAATGCTAAATGCCTAGACATTTTATCATCTAACTTTGTTGCCTGAATCGATCTCCGGCAATTTACAAGCCGGGAGAAAATACATTGATTGATGGTTAACTGCCTGAAGCAGAAACCAGGCATTTAACATGGCGCTGGAATATGATTATTTGCCTGAAATAAAGTTAGGGGCTAATAAATGTTTGAGACGGACGCGTGAGCTCTGGGTCGTACCTAAAAATGGCGATTCTAACCTCGCATTTCTTAACTGAATTTACATGAATATACCACTAATTTTTGCCTATTCTTTGACAATCCCAGACCATAAGGCAACGCATTTGACGCGATAAAAAAAAAAAAAAAAAAAAAAAAAAAAAAAATTGTCAATAATCCGTGAAAAACGTCGTCAACAATATCGTTTTTTGACCTTTTAAGCTTGATTTAAAATAGTCCAGTGATATTTCCAGTTTTAAATTACATATTAAAAGCGTTCTCTGTGATTGACATTGCTATTGCAAATTTATAAATTTATATAAATCGATGAATTTAACCATCACTGATTCTTTTCCCATATCTTGACGATCCCAGACCATAAGGCGACGCATTTGACGCAAAAAATTGAAAGAAAAATCTGGGAAAATTGTCAATAATTAGTGAAAAAAGCTGTCAAAAATATTGTTTTCGACCTCTTTCAAGCTTGCTATTTAAAACAGTTAAGTGATATTTCTTGGTTTAAATTACTTTTTTGGTGTGTTCTACGTGATTACAAAATTGCTGCTGAAAGTTTATAAATGATAAAATGATGATAAATTTACTCTTTGATAATATTTGCCACATTTTGAAAATCTGATAGACGAAAGTGCGACGCCACGAGCAAAATGGCAGCTTTCTCTGTGCGGGTTCCGTCGGACGACTCCTTGAAGTAGGCCACCCGCAACGCTTAAATTCATTGAAATGAGTATACTGCAGGTGGCCTACTTCAAGGATACGTCCTGACATTATTTTTGTCCCTGACTGTACAAGAATACGTCTTTCTAACATTCCTTCCATGAAAGTATGTAGGGAGTTAAGATAAGAGGGAAGTCAAATTCTGATTGGTTATGAGTTTTAGGCTCTGCGGGCGCCGCCATTGAATGCATTTTTACACATTTATTTGTTTACATTCATTTGTTTACATACATTTGTTGACAAATAAAGAGGTCTAATGGTATTTTATGGATGAAACAGCTAATTTTCAATGAAACTGTCTTCAAGATAAGCAAAATCGGTTAGTAATTCACCGAGTTATGACACTTTGAAAATAAAAAAAATGTTGACCCCCTGCGGTTTTTAAACGAATACTTTTTCGTAGCGAAAAGTGAAGCATGGGATTTTCCCGAGCATTTTTCATCAGGACATGAGATGGCAACACCTTTTACGTGGTTATCTTATCTAATTCGCGCTGCTGTCATAGCAATCAGACTGATAACGCTCATCAACTGATCGCATCGACAGCAGGATGTTCTAATGGAATTAAGGATGCACATTTCTCGGAAACGGCCGAATTTAAAAGCCTCTTGGATGCTGTATCAAGATAATGCCAGACCACACACTTCGCAGTTTGCACTACCAACTTTATAAACAGAAATGGAATTGAGGCCATCCGTCATCCACCTTAAATTCCAGATCTTGCGCCCTGTGACTTTCGGTTATTTCCGGTTCATAAAAAAGCATTCCGCGGTCGCGTATTCAAATCGAAAGCTGAGATTCAATCCGAGGTTCAAAAATTTTTCACCGCGATTTCAACGGTCGAATTTAAAAAAAATCCATGACAGTGAAGTCGCAGGAACGAATGAGGAAATGTATCCAGTTCAATGGTCGATACTTTGAAAAAAAAGGCATTTGGCAGCAGTCAAATAGGAGGGAAGTGCAGACGACGCTTAAACTTAGCAGTTCCGGTAAGAGTAAATTTCATTAAAAAAACCGTAGGGGGTCAACTTTTTTTTATTTCCAAAGTGCCATAACTCGGTCAATTGTTGACCGATTTTGCTCATTTTGGGCTCAATCAAAAGCTAATAAGCTGATCTTTTAAACGCAACCAAGATCAGGTCGATAGCTTGTTTTGTTCAAAAGTTACAGCATCAGTCTCACTACTTTTGGGACACCCCTTGTTTATTGTTGTAGCAAAAGTATGCAACAGACCCATCACTGAATTTAAGACTTTCTTAGCGTGATTTTCGTGATTTTCGCTGGTTTTTACATCAGATTGGACTATTCATTTGCTCACAGCAAAAGTTTGCAAAAGCCCCATTCCCAAAAGAATCTATTATACAGTAAGTAGTTGCCCATCAACAAAAGCATTGTATGATCACACCGCGTTAGAAACTCTGCGGCGCTGTAATCTTTGCAGTGAACCAAAACGCAACAACTGGCCTCAGAATGTAAACAAATGTGGTGCCCATGGTTTCACTTTGTCTCAATTCTCTACATGCAAGGACTCTACTTCTACTGTCCTCTCTCAACGCACATGCTCAAACGGCCGGTCGTAGCACAATGTTATGAGATCGTCAAAAAGTTACCAAAAATCAGGGAGGTTTTTTCATAAATTCACCATTTACAAGCTGTTAACACCAATTTCAATCACAGAGAACTCTTTTTACATACAATTTTAACTACAAAAAAAAAAAAAAAAAAAAAAAAAAAAAAAAAAACTGGAAAGTTATTATAATTCAGCATATTAAATGTCGAAAACCATGTGGTTTTCAACAACGAGCTATGTGCATTTATCTAGAGAGTCGGTTTAAAGGGTAAGCTGCGTAATCACTATGGGGGATTTTGAGGTTAGGTTGAAGCGAGTAATTTGTCCATTTGTTCCCGTGTATTTTGGTGCAAACGCACAGTGGACCGAAACATGGTCAAGCCTCTGTGCGCCGCATTAAAATACATGGGATCAAATAGATAAATCACTCGCTTAAACCTAACCTAAAAATCTCCCATGGTGGTTGAGTAGGTTACCCGTTAAACCTCCATTCTAGATAAATGTATAGCTAGTTGGTTTTCAATTATTGTTTTTCCCTGATTTTTGGCCATTTTTTTCGATCTCAGACGAGATTGCGTAGATGAGAGAGAAAGGGCAGGTACTGATAACGTCGACACCCACAACGCAACGTCGACTCGCAACTTCGACAACCATACCGTCGACAAAACTTCGGTGTCGACGTTGAGAAATCGTGACACCGCTCTCGGAAAACAACATCGACACCCACAACGCCGACACCGAAGTTTTGTCGACGTTGTGGTTGTCGACGTTGCGTGTCGACGTTGTGGGTGTCGATGTTGTTTTTCGAGAGCGGTGTCGCGATTTCTCAACGTCGACACCGACTTTTTGTCGACGTTATGGTTGTCGAATGTCGAAGTTGCGAGTTGACATTGTGGGTGTTGACGTTATCAGTACCCTCCGAGAGAAAGCATGCTCCTAGATGGTCATTCTGACTGAAAGAAAGCATGCTCCTAGATGGTCATTCTGACTGAAAGAAAATGATATGGGTTTCAAGTTGCGGACAAAGTAAACATTGTAAAAAAAAAGGTTTCATTTAAATTTTTGTTTTCTTATTTTTTCTTTTTTTCTTTTACTTAATACACCGATCGTTTGAGTTTTGGTCCATATTTTGTATCCATAGTGCATCCGTTATCTTGTACACGTATGTAATCCGTGACTTGATTTCAGTGCATTCCATGCTTCATACTCGTTTTGTGAAAATACTGGAAGTTCTTTGACCAGCAAGGCGTTCATTCGATGTTTCTTCAGTTTTGATTAATGTACAATCCCTGTGAAAATGTAAAATTAAAATAAAAGAATTTTAAATGACGGATTGAAAACTCTTACTTCTTTTTTATCAGAATGGGGCAGTTGCAACGGTCTGAAAGTTTGTGTTTTCTTGACGGAAATTGATAGTATTTGACAAGCTGAGAACAATGGTGGCTTTGGTTTTTTCCTAAGTGTCCCGGTTTTAGAGGTACACACATGTAAAAAACCGTGTGCGTAGTGACGTCGCTACGCAGAATTCTCATTTAAAACAATGTATTTTGGGTCAAAATTTTATCTCTGGAGCAAAAGGGCTTAATTAGAAACCGAGGGTATATCTTTGCTCTCAGCTCATCAAGTACTTTAATTTTCTTTATAAAAAACACGACATTTTAGACCCTTGCAACTGCCCCATTTGAGACTTCATGTTCTTCAGGGCACTGATACAGCCGACTTGGACTTACAATATATAAGACAAGAAGTTTTTTAGACGTATTAGGTTTTAAGGTTATGGATAAATTTCCGGTTTTAAAAACATGTTTTAGAAAATTGCATGCACTTTCAGGATCAGTGCATTATAGGGTTTGAGATCGAATAAAAGTGGGAAAAATTCATTTGAAAAAAAAGTCATCAAAAATAATCGTTTTCCACGTGTTAAACTTAATTTACAACTGTCCAGCGTCACTTCAAGTTTCAAGTCACGTGTTTAACGTGTTCTTCTTGTGTTTAAAATTGGTCTTGAAAGTTAATAAAAGATAAATTATTGAAAAATTTACTCTCTGATTTTTGGCCTCCTCTGGCAGTGGCGGCTCGTGGAATTTGGCAACAATATTTTTTCCCCATTTGATTATATGTAAAACGATCGATGCGATAGTGAAGCGGCGCTTCACCAGCATTCGATTGTTTTACATAGAGTCAAATAGAGGGAAAACATTGTTTCCAAATTGCACGAGCCGCCACTGTCTTCTAGACGATCTCAGACGATGGTGCAGTGGTTCAATATTCCATGCTTCAATAACAGCAAACAACATAAAAACTCGAAAAACTAACTAATTTTTTCTCAATTTTTATACTGTTTTTGGAACTGTAATTTCTTTCAAAAAATATAGCCATGCATTTTCAATAAACAATTCGGTAGGATGTACTGAACAGTGGCGAAGCGTGAAATTCTGCAACAATGTATTTTCTCCATTTAAATTCACCAAAAAAGTCGAACGCTTCAGTCATCGGCGATGACCAGGCATTTCGACCTTTCTATTGTGTTTCAATGGGAGAAAAGGAACGTTGCCAAATCGCACGCCTCGCCACTGGTACTGAATCACTGAACTCTTTCGATACCACTCCCATGTATATAGGTACATTCTCATAAATGGATCTGCCTCATACGTGCCTAATTACTTATTGAAAGAATGACTCAAAATTGCTAACATTTGTAAGGTAATGTTTAGTCGCCTTCAATTATATGAGTAGGCAAAATCAACACCGTGGAGCAGGCATTTTTAAAAGGGTCTTTCTGAAAATCGGGTGAAAATCACATTCCAAGCATCAAAAAGTCTCAAAATCCACTTATGTTAACCAACGTAAATCGTTTCAAGTGGAAGTCTCTCACTAATCACTTTTCTCAACATAGAAAGTTCCGATTGGGGAAATTTCAGGATAGAAACCTCCAATGAGGGGGCCCGGGGCTTCTCCCCTTTTAAATGGCACCTACGCTTGGATGGTACAAAACTTGCATGCCAGTGAAATATATGTCGTGCCTTAGACTCCACACTACACATACCCAGATATGAAAGAAGATTTTGAAAACATTTTAAAAATTTGGTCGGAATGTCAAAATTCAATTATAACTAATCGTGAACAGTGTGAGTGATTGTGACAAATGGTTGCCGAAATATTTTTTCACTATAGTTACAACTTTCAAAAACTATTTGTAAAAAAAAAAAAAAAAAAAAAAAAAAAATTATTTCGAAATCTTTGAAAAACATTCTAGTTGTTAATCTTTTATTTAAAAAAAAAAAGGAAAAAATGCAATTTTTTAAAAAAGTTCCCAAAATTTTTTCTGAAAAATACAGTTTTCAATCCTGAAAAAAATAATTTTTAAATTTTTTTAAAATTTTTTCTCAAGAACCTTATTTTTTGGGATATTTGTACCAAAAGTTTGATAACATTACACAATTTTTTTTTTTTAAATTTCCAAAGTCTTGCTTTTTAAATTTCAGCATCTGCCTTTCAAAAAATTATTTTTCTTTTCTCAAGTCATCGGTTTATGACCGCTTGTACTATGAATTGCAAAAAAAGAATCTTGGCAGAATTTTTGCTTTTTTTAAATCTCAGTCCATTTTAAATGATTTTACAGAGAACTTCAGGTATTTCAGGTTTCCCAGAATTGCCACTTAGAATCATGCCTTAAAGAATCTGAGACGGCCTCTTGTGTTTTAAATTCACCTAAAGATTTGTTTGACCAATTTGCTATTGAAACTACAAATTTAGGCCTACAGCAGTCAAACCTACGACGTTACTCCTACATCACGTTCTACCTAAAGTTTATAATGCCTATTTATGTGAAAAAAAAAAAAATTCTGCGTTTATTTAACCCCAACGGTCGTTTTGCCTATGCGTATGAGTTATTCACCTAAACTTTGCGAGTATTTCACCACAAGACATTCAGACAAGAATCGATCATTTGTCCGTTTTTTGTTCCGTCATTTTTTCAAAACCAAAAAAAATTTTGAAAGATTTTTTTTTTTTTCAAATTTTCGATTTTTTTTTTTTTTTTTTTTTTTTTTTTTTTTTTTTTCAAATCGTCCATAATTATAGAAAAATGTATAAAAAAGTGTTGCACCTTTTTTCAAAACTATATCGTAATCAGACTTTTCTTTTCATTTTTTGTTCTGAATATACCAGTCCCTCTTTAATATACGTAGCATTGCATACCTTAGGGGCTTTTGTGGTCTTTGCTGCATCTTCTACTTGTTTTCCCTGGCTCCTTCCCGAGGCCAGAGAAAGGCAGTAGGCAAGGAAGGCAATAGCGACGTACAGCTTCATTTTCGCACTGAGTTTTTTGTTTCGAACTGAAAGAGTTGATAAACGTAAGAAGGAAGATGATCGTTTGAAGATTCGGGGCCCACGCACTGGCTTATAAACAGACGAGAGTAATGAGACACGGATGATAAATCCAGATAATATCATCTCTCTCTTTATCTCTCTCTCTCTCTCTCTTTTCTTTTCTCTCTTTTCCCCTCTCTCTCTCTCCCCCCTCCCTCTCTCTCTCTCTCTCTCTCTTCTCTCTCTCTCTCTCTCTCTCTCTCCCCTCTCTCTCTCTCTCTCTCTCTCTCTCTCCCCTCTCCTCTCTCTCTCTCTCTTCTCTCTCTCTCTCTCTTTTCCTCTCTCTTTTCCCCTTTTCTCTCTCTCTCTCTCTCTCTCTCTGAGCTGCTGAGACTCTCATAATCTGTTCTTTTCTGTCCTTTTTCGGATCCGCCTGTAGATACGTGCGCACTTTTTTAGCTTAAAGAGATGCACAGAGTTTTATGAAGACGCAATTATCAATGAGTTCGCCCGCGTTGATTAGTTCTTTCTGTTTTTTTTTTTTTTTTTTTTTTTTTTTTTTTTTTTTTTTTTTTTTTTTTTTTCCTAAGCGTGCCATGCGAAGTATACGGCAAGCTTCCTCCGATCGTTTTGATGCTTACAGTGATAATAAATACAGGGTGTCCGAGAAATTTGAGTTCACACTTTTTGTATGAGGTCTAGCAGGTGGCGGCAAAATCTGAAAAATCCAAAACTTCTATAGGACTCTAGGAACAATGCCAAAAAACCCCCAAAACCCCCCCGCGAGGGGGGCGCAGCCCCCTCTAAAATTCTAGAATGGTGATTTCTCGAATTTTTGAAATGGCAAGGGGTATAATGGCAAAATAAAACATTTTCGTTTTTTCAGATTTTCGGTGCGCCCCCCCGAACGAAATCGAGGCCAAAAAAACCCCCCCATACTTTAGAGGCTCATAACTCGAGTTGTAATTCGAATTATTCCTTTAAAAAAACACAAAATAATTTGAATCAGCAGAACGTCTTCTTTTGAACGATGTATCACACTTTGTCATTTAACCAAAAAAAATCGGGGGCCCCGCCCCCCAAAAAATTTTTTGAGTTTGAGGGGCTTTAGCTCGAAAAACTCAACGTCAAAGGGAATTGAACAGTACATCAATCGAAAGGTATTAAAAAAAAAAACATTTTGGCGCAAATCCGAAGTCCATTTATGCGCCAATCCAAAATGGCAGCCATTTGAAATTTAGGGGGGGGGAGCCCACCCCCAAAAATAAAAAAACCTAAGCATGTGATACCTCATTCGAAACAACTTGGAAAGAGAAACCGAATGGCACAAACTGGAAGTCGATGCGATGTTTCAATCCTAGATGGCGGTCATTCAAAAATGTGCGTGAATTTGTCCTCACGTAAAAGTTGGGAGCTCTTTGGGGGCACGGCTCCCAAAAAAGACTCCCTAAAGAGCTCCTAACGCAATAATAACTTGAAACCGAATCTTTGAAATGAAGTTCAGTTGGTGCAAGAGCCTTCGGATTCAGTATTTGAATGATAAATTGTAACTCATTTTTGTATTCCCATTATTTACTGCCGAGGAGAACATCAAATTCAGATCTGACTACGGCTCCGGCTCCGAATCCCTGCAACCAGAGATTACTAAGCCTAAAGAGATATGGCATAACGATTCAAAAGTGCATGTTATTCGACTCCTACGAAGTATGCAATGTGGCGTACGCTGGTGACCGTAAACATTGTTACTACTGTTGTTGTTTGAATGAGATTTGACAGCAACGCCACTAACTAAATTAATAAGATTAATAAAGGGTTTTGGGGAAATTTAATGAGCTCTGAGTATATTTTTACGTGAATCTGAAAATCCAAGTAACTTTAATCATCCCATCGGCCATTAAATGACGAACATGAAGAGAATCTAACCTCATTTCCAACAACATGAATAACAACAATGTTTACGGTCACCAGCGTACTGCACGTTGTATCACGGCCATTCTGCAGGCGTTTTTTACGGAGCCCGGCCAACGGTTTTTTAACACGGCGGAGATAGGAAGTGCCATATCTCTTAGGCTTAGCAATCTCTGCTTGCAACGGCCAACAATCTTATAGTGAAAAAAAAAGGAATCATCAATCATTATTTTCGACCCTTTAAGCTCATGATTCAAAACTCTAGTGACACTTCCAGGTTTTAATTACTTGTTAAGGTGATTCTATGGCAAACTCCCGAAAATTTCAATCCGATAGATGGCGTCACTTGTCGCTGGCTCCGAAAAGAGCCGTTTTTTGACGGTTTTCGGCTGTTTTCTCTGAACACACGAATAAGAGACGAAAAATTGGAATGTCAGCACCTGCTTAATTTTTTGCTTGATTTTTTGAGCCATAAATGGGCCAAATTGGTTCTAAAATAAAGGTGAAAGTATGCAAAGAAAACAAGCAGATAGTTCTGACACTACAGTGTCAGAGAAGGCGCACCTTGAGCAAATTTGGTCCTCATGAGTCAAATTCCATTTCCACCATCTCAAAAATAATGTGTCCGGCAAAAAACCGGGTCCGAACGTGGATGCGGCGAGTAGGTAGGGGTTAGGACCACTACATACGATCTTATATGGGACAAAACCCCTTTGAATATTCCACCACCTCAGAAAAAAATTTTCCAGCAAAAGTGAGGGGCCGAACCTGTGTGCGGCGAGGGGGGGGGAGGGTTTGGGGGGGGGGGAACCACTACGGACAATCTCAAACCCTTCGAATTTTCCAACATCTCAAAAAAAATGTTCAGCAAAAGTTAAGGTCCGAACCCGTGCGCGGC